>JAJJWX010001527.1:0-590249 GCA_023529315.1 Papaver bracteatum
AAATTTTGTATTTAATGTGGGGGGATTTATTTATTTCTGTTTTTTTTATGTCGACATAATGTGCATTTAATTGCGTAACTGTTTTTTACCATTTTGGAAAATCCTGAATTAATGAAAATTTATTTTTGTTTTATTACAAAATTATATTCTCTTTAATTCACTCTTAATGCACATTATTCTCGATTATCTCTCTTCTCCACTATAAAAACCTTTTGGTTTCTTCATTCCAATTCGTGTCCATAAGAAGCTACTATCCTTCTTCTTTTCTTCTTTCTCCCTCTGTGTGGTTTTTAATATTAGTGCCATTCTTTGTTGAGTTCGTAAGAGTGGGCAAGTATTATAGTGCTTATAGTATTTGCAACGGGCAGTTTTATCCTGGATACGACTTCACCACGGGGTATAGGCATCACTCATTTTGAGGCGTACCGGTGAACTATCGTGTTAAGGACAACGCGTTGAACACGTGACTTTGTCCTCTGTTTGTTGTTTCCCATTAAGTGTCTATTTAAGCCTTTTCAGAAATTTGTTTCTAATATTATTCTTTGAGTATTTTATTGTTACAGTTCCAACAATCATCAGCACCATGGCTAGTAATTGCATTTGAAGAAGAAGGTAACAATGAGAACCAAGCTTTCTATAGCATTTCTGAACCAAACAACAAAACAATTAGAAAATCCATACCTGAATTGAATTGTGGTAATACATTTTATGAGAAACCATCTCATCAAGGATGGGTAGTTATTCGTTGTGATGATGAAGATGACGAATTGAATCATGGGGTTTGTTTTTTATGGAATCCATTATCATTAGAAACTATCCGGTTACCTAATATTGAAGATTTACTTTACGATATATACGATGGTGATGATTTCTGTATTTACGATTGTGTTTTATCGTCGCAGCCAAAAAATGGTTGTGCTAATGATAATGATGATTCAATGGTTTATTTCCTGGTTCTGGGATGTGTTAATTTGATTGTGTATTGTCGCGTTGGTGATGCAAATTGGGCAACATTGGAGATTCCTAAAGGAATTGTAGGTGACAGGGATATGACTTCGCTCATTTGCTTTAAAGGTAAATTGTATGTAATGTGCTGTAATGATCATTATCAGCTTGTGGTTGAAAGGCTACCACTACGCTGTGGTAATTGTGATTGTATTAGCCTTGGAATTAGACGGTTAGAGGTCAGTATTGACCGTTTTGTGTTTCCGTATAGAGGAGGATACTCGTGTGTAGGTAACACATACTTTCTGGAGTCGGATGAGGAAATATACATGATTGAAATGGTGTGCTTGGATAAAAGAGGATACCTTAATTATTATGTCGTCTCAATAAATATGTCCAGGTTGGATTTCTCTAGTATGTCTTGGAAGGAAGTGAATACTTTAGGTGATACAGTTCTATTTCTTGGTGAAGATACTAATGCTTGCTGCTCGGCGGCTGACTTGGGTCTTAGCAAGGGTTATCTGTATTACACATTGCACGAAGATCATCCATACATAGTACAATTATCTGAAATAAATTCACATTGATAACACATAGCATCAATTGTTCTTTAGTCTTCTGATGATTGCATGAACATGGTTCAAAACTTAAAATGATGTTATGAGTAAAAAAATCTAATTAGTACTGAAAGTATGGCATACGGGATTTAGGCATTTTGAACAGTGCAATTTGATGCCTTTTTTATAATTTTCCTTCACATTATCTCGCTTCTTTCGGTTAGTGCACTAAAATTTCTTTGAAATTTGGAGAACTGGAACAAATCACCAATCGTAAGCCCAAAAAATAAAATCTTAAGCCTGTGCAACGCACGGGCGAGACACTAGTGTGCTTAAAAATGATACTTTCGTGTAACATGACTATGAGCATTCGTTGAAAAATCATGGATACAAATCTTCAAACAAATGGAACAAAAAAAAAGAAAAATCAAACTCAAAAGATGGAGACTGGTAGTAGAGACTTATTCATAGCGGGAGAGAATAGTAGAGATGCCCCGTTTTGTTCGTCCGAAATGATTTGTGCCGGAAAAAAATTGTCCATACAAAAATTTACAAACTTGGTTTTCAAATTTGTCCGATTGTTGGAAAATAAATGTGGAAGAAAATGCTCATTAGGAGGTTATCCTTCTCTTTACGCAAGAGAATAGTAGCATTTCCGGCCCTATGATTCTGATCGAAGTTGGAATCTAGTTTTAAATTAATAATCTCAGAACGTGATAGGTTTGGTTGCTACATATATTTGTCATGCACATAACCAGCTAAAGGAAATGTTTTCCTCCGTTGACCGCACATGTAGGTCTTTTGATCAAGCATGTCCACTCGAAATCTCAGATCTTATCTCTAAATGCACCTTCATCAAACATGTAGGCATGCCCACTCGAAATCTCAGATCTTATCTCTAAATGCACCTTCATCAAACATGTATCAATCACCGACACCTTTGTAAATGGACACTACTGCTAACGTCACTATGTTGTTTACTTACACAGAGAAAGATAGTAAATGTATGGCTCTCCAGGGAAAGCTTCAGTCAAGAATGAAAATCCAAGTTGATTTGAGAAAATTGATAAATTGAAGCTAATGAATGGTAATGTTCAAAACTATAAATACCATTCCACACCAATGCCATTTTGCACATTCATCTGTTTATTTGATAAAATTCATCTAAGCTAAATTCATTATCAATTAATGTTAAGAGTACTCAAATGACATCATTTTGTGTGCTTCTCTTCAATCTTCATTTTTTCTTCTGTTTACTAATCAGCATAGCTCATTTCCCACTAACCTGTCATGGATGTCATGAACAGGATAGAAGAGCTCTCCTTGATTTCAAATTCTCTTTGAGTGACCCTGCAAATCGTTTGGCATCATGGAATGATAGCTACCAAAATCAAAATTGTTGTAATTGGCAAGGAGTTGGATGTTCATATGACTCTTTTCGGGTCATCTCCATCAGTCTTCGAAACACAGCTTACGAAAATTATTACCTCAAAGAATTGGATCTTATTGATGATGATGATTCCGACGAATTAGATCCACCAAACTCTTCACTAGCAGGTAAATTCTCACCGTCCCTTTTCAGCATTAGTCATCTTGAGCATATTGATCTTGCCTACAACGATTTCCAGGAAACGCAAATTCCGCTTCAGCTTTCTAATCTGACAAAACTTTCTCATCTTGATCTCTCCCGCTCCAACATTCGTTCATCGATTTCAACACAATTCGACAATCTTTCATCTCTAAATCACCTTGATTTATCTGGGAATTATATACAATCATCATCTATAAAATGGGTGAGAGAGTTAGTTAATTTACAAGTCCTAAATTTGAGTCGTATTGATCTATATGAGGCCACCCCATCGGAAGAGAACTTCGCCGAACATATATCGCATCTTTCCGATCTTACAGATCTTGATATCTCAGAATGCTGTATATCTAGCACAACTTTTCCCAGTTTTCACAATCTTTCTTTTCTATCCTCTCTTAATATGAATTTTAATCATGAGCTAGATTCCAAAATCCCAGTACAACTTGCGAATTTAAGTTCACTTTCTATTCTCTTTTTTTTGACTTAAAAGGTTAAATTTTATTAAAAAGGAAAAAAGAAAGTAGAGAAAGAAGAGTGCACAGAAAGTGCTAAAAAGAGATGGCATATCAACCAAAGACGATCAAAGTGAAAAGCAAAATAAAACTAAGGCAACAGACATCAAGAGACCAAAAACAACCAACTAAATCACTGTCTATAGGCTCTTAGAACTTTTTCTTTGCAGGGATTCTCTTGCCGCGACCTAACAAATCGTTACTAATCTCCCCATTCAATGATAGTCTTGCTCGTTCTTTATCAGTTCTTGAGGACCTGTAAGTGTCGACGATTCCTTCATAGATGATTTCCTTTCCTCCATGAGGAACACCTAATAAGGTACTGCATCGTAGAAGTTTATCCATGTGTTGCTCTTTAGTCCAAGATTTTCTGCACGATACCTCCTCAATGGGTTTAAACTTCTCCACACATGTCTCTTCATTATCAGTTTCATATTCTGAATCCTCATTTGACTCAACACAATCATCCACCTTTATGGCGTCTTCATTGTGTTGATCAATGTTGTTGCTTTGAGACACAAAAGTCTCTCCAGAAGAAAGGTCTTCATTAACCTCAAGAAGAGATTCAAAAGAATTCTTATTTTTGAGCTCATCTACTTTCTTTCCATTCTCTTTGCTACTTCCCTTGTTTTTTCGCCTAACGTTTTTCCATTCCACAACAGGGGACTCTACCTTTTCCTCAACAGAGATATGCGCAGCGTTATCTACCATCTCTTCATTTGATTGTACACCGGATTCCCCTTTTTCTTTTAGGCTTCCACTATCATTATGCTCCTCATTCCTAGGAGTCTCCAAATTTCCAGCCTTGTCGTTATCAGTCTCAAAGACATTGGTTATATTCATATCCACATTGATCACCTCTAAATGTAGTCTTTGAGACTCTTCCAGCCTACCCAAAGTCTCCTTGCTGGTTTTGCTCAATTTTGGTACCCAGATCTTCTTGGTAACCTTACCAGCATAGACCTTGGGACATTTAGCACTAGAGTGACTAAATGTTGCGCAAGCCTTGCATCTTGGAGGTTTCCAAGTGTATTCAACCGAGATATCTAGCTCTTTGCCATCATACAAAAGATGGATGGAAAATCGCTAGTTACATCCATTTCAACACAAACTCTTGCATAACTCATTCTTGTTCTTTCTAAAGTGTGTTTATCAGAACAAAGAGGAATTCCAATACCACTAGCAATCATGCTTAAACCTTTGGCATTCCATATATGAATTGGAACTTTTCTCAAATTCATCCACACCGGAACAGACTTCAATTCTTCAATGTTATGCTCAATGAATAATTGCCAAGGTCGGATCAAAAATAACTTTTTTAAAATTGTGACAGACCCCATCTCTATGGCAGCAACCCTGTCTTCATCCAAATCAAATTCAAAAATGTACATTGATTCTTCGTGAAGAGACATTCTAAAGCCTCCCTTAAGCTTCAAAGCTATTCCCATTGCTTCCTTCACTGCATTGAAAGGAGGCTTTCGACCCACAAAATAACCCACTACAAACTTATCGCAAACCCTAAGTTCATCAATAAAATCTTGGAGAAGAGATTATAGTCCTCTTACATTCAATCGATTGATGATTGAGAAATTCCAGCTTGCAGGAGGATGTTTCCATGATGCTCCCTTTGTTACTATCAAACAAAGATCTCCATTTTCCAGGATTCGAGATTTCAGGAGAAGCCCCAATTGAAATTTCCTTATTTCTCTGAGAAGCACTTGTAGACTCTGTTAACGGAGGGAAATCAGCCAACCCAGTATTAGACTCATCGATTGGTGGATAAGGAGAAAGATGGCCAGCATCCATGAAGAACGCGAGAGGAAAAAATCCCTAGCAGAATCGCCCTTTTTCCCCTTGCCACGTCATCAGAGCGGAGAGAGAAAAAAAGATTGGATGATGTCACTTTCTATTCTCTACTTGTCTGGTTGTGGATTACAAGGTTATGTACCATATCTTCCTCAACTTAAAGAGCTTGATGTTAGTAATAACCCAAATCTTAATCCCGATCTAACTAGGATGTTCTAACATCAATGGCCTAACCTTCAAAAACTATCCATATCAGAGACTAATATAAACGTATCGGATTCCATTTTGAATGCGCCGCCGATGTTGGTCAGTTTTGATGCTCAATGGTGTTCAATTCAAGGATCTCTGCCTTCTTGGATTTACAATCTTTACAGATTGCAAACTCTAGATTTCTCAGGGAATAATATTGATAATATACATTCCTCATTATCGAATCTGAAATTCCTATCCATTCTAAGCTTGTCTTACAATAATCTCCAAGGTTCCATACCAAAATCATTCTCCAATCTAAAATTCCTAACCATTCTTGACTTATCCAACAATAATCTCCAAGGTTCCATACCAAAATCAATATCAAATCTAAGATTTCTAACTGTTCTCGACTTGTCTCTCAATAAAATTAGAGGATCCATACCAAGTTCAATCTGCCAGATTCTTTCTCTTCGACTACTTTATGTACAAAGTAACAATATAACAGGAACCATACCAAGTTGCATATCCAAGCTTCATAATCTTGCTGTTTTTTCTGTCTATAATAACTCAATTGGGGGAAGTGTTTCATTGATATCTCTGATTAACGATCTGGACCTAACTTCCATAGATCTGCTCCCAAATAGGCTAACGATAGATATAGATCAAAATTTCAGTCTACACTCTAAATTCAAACTGGAGTATTTGGTTTTGCCATCATGCAATATAACAGGATTATTCCCAACTATCATCTGTAAATTGAGTAATCTTAAGGAATTGGATTTGTCTCATAATCACCTGACAGGAGTTATTCCTTCTTGCATCTCCAAACTCAAATATCTCAACAAATTTGATCTATCGAACAACCAACTTTCCGGTCCTCTGCCTCTTCCACTTCAACCTTTTTATGGTCTATCAAATAATAAACTGAGTGGTGAAATCTCAATAGAAACGGGAAATAGAATTTCTAGATTTGAATTCATCAATCTAGCTGGTAATGAACTTTCAGGTCCAATTCCATCTTCTTTATGCTCAAAATTCCAAGATCTTCTCTTCGAAGCATTGACCTCTCAAATAACAAATTCTCGGGGATTATACCAAATACCTTAGGATATTGTAGGGATCTTGTGTCGCTAAACCTTGGGAGCAATAATCTCACAGGAAATGTTCCAAATGAAATTGAATCGTTGAGTTATCTGCAACTACAAGACAATTATGTCAATGGTACTCTCAATTTCATCAGTAAATTGCCATGGTTGATAGTTCTTAATTTAGCAAATAACCACTTCGAAGGCAATATACCCACAGCATTATTTGGTCCACAGCACTTTTACATAAGTGTCATTTCTTTAAAGTCAAATAAGTTCAACGGGTCAATCCCTGCTGAATTTAATATTTCAGATCAACTTCAGATTTTGGACTTATCGCATAACAAATTCTCAGGCCATTTCCCAAAACAATTAGGAGGGAACTGGAGAAAATTAAAACGCAATTCCGAAATGCTTACGGATGTGTATGATATTCAATTGCAGATGGTGATCAACGGGATCATGGTACAGTATCAAAAAATATACACTTATGACTCAGGATTGGATCTATCTTGCAACATGCTTGATGGTAACATTCCAACAGAGATAGGTCGGTTAAAAGGTCTTCGAAGGCTTAATTTGTCCCACAATCATTTTTCGGAAAATATACCTGCGAGTATTGGAGATATGTGTAATTTGAATTCTTTGGACTTAAGTTTCAATAGGCTATCCGGACAAATCCCAGAATCTTTAACATCACTGGACTCTCTTGGGTTTTTAAACTTATCTTACAATAAATTGAGTGGAAAAATTCCAAAAGGTAATCACTTTGACACGTTGGGTGTTGATAATTGGGCTTTCGTTGGGAATGCATTATTGTGTGGAGAACCTACAAAGAAAGTTTGTGAAGTTGAAGAAGATGATCAAGAAGATGCAAGTGAGAAGTTGATATTGTACAGTATTGTTTTTTTGGGGTTTGTAGTTGGATTCCGGGGTCTATTCCTTGTGATGCTTATAAAAAAGGAGAAATGGTGGTTTCCATATCGGAGATTTATTGATCTTGTTGTTGCTGTAATCATAAGGTGTATTCGAAATTAATATTGAAAGTTCACACTTTGACATGCGTATTCCGGGCAGGGCTAATGGGTGAGTGGAGAAAAATGAAATTTATTTGATTAAAAATGGGCATATGACAAGAGTTGTCACCCGGATAAATCTAAGGCTTTAAGCTAAGACAACCGGTTGTAGAGCACAACTCAAATGTCTAAGCTTGGAATTCAACAATTACAGGGTTGCACTTTTTCAGCAATGTTAAGCAAACAGTTGCAAGAGCTCCACAAGACTAGGAAGCTAAGTCAGTTCTCCTCAAGAATATCCAATGACTCAGTTGTCAAGGCGTGTAACTCGTTCTATTTCTGTTAGCTATTTTACTGTCTTGAATTCTTATCTTTCTAATAACTTCTATTATAAATAAGATCTTCGTCTCCACTGTTAAAGTGTGGAAGACATTCACCAATTCTCTCTGTTCTAAGTTGGTATCAGCTTGACGATCCAACGCTTCCGCAAAACCAAATACACCAGGAAAAAAACCCAACAACTCAAAACCCTAATACATCATTAATGGCTACAACAACTAGCCTTAGACAAATCCAGATCCATCAACTGGTAACTCTTAAACACACAGAAACCAATCATCTTCTCTGGAAGACGCAGTTCAAACCTATTCTCAAAGGTGATGGACTCACTGGCTTTATCGATGGAACAAAGGTAAAACCTGCAGCAACTCTCCCTGATAGTGATGAAGTTAACCCTGATTTTACCGAACATGAGGCATGTGATTCACTGTTGGTTGTATGGCTAAAATCGACTCTAACTCCCGAGGTTCTTGCTGAAGTTGGTGGTCTTGACACTGCAAAACAGATCTGGGATAAGATGGAGAGAGTTTTTACTCCAAAGACTCTTGCGCACCAGGTTAATCTAAAAAGACAGCTCTATTCACTCTAGGAAGGTAACAAAACCCTGAAATAATTTTTATAGGAAGCTAAGACTTTGTTTGAGCAACTTACTGCATCTGGGTACACAATTTCAGATGATGAGAAGAAACAGACCATTAGTAATGGTCTCAATCAAGCTTATGACTCAATTGTAACATCATTGAGTACTGCTGAAAATCTAACTATAGAAAATTTCTATACTCATTTGCTAACTTTTGATATGAGGATTGAACATCAGTTACAGCAGCTGCAACAACCTTTAGCTATTGTAGTCGTCACCAGTAGCAAACCATATCAAAGGCGTAATAACAACCAGGGAAATCAATATGAAAACAACAATCAGAACAATAGGATGAACAATAACAACAACCCCAGAAACTACAACAATCCTCCGCAACAATAGAGGGGAAATCATGGAGATCAGGCATGTCATATTTGTAAGAAAATGAATCATACTGCAGCCTGCTGCTGGTTCCGTTATTAGAAGAGCAATAATAATCAGCGTCATCCTTCTGCTTACATAGCACTACCAGGTGGACAACACGATAATGGTTGGGTAACTGACACTGGAGAAACACACCATCTCACTGCTGATTTGAGGAATCTCACTGTTCCTTATGAATATGATGGAACTGAGCAAGTTCACGTTGGTAATGGTAACACACTCAACATTTCCAATGTTGGTAATGCCTCTTTTCTTCATAAGTCCAGATCTTATGTTTTGAACAATATTTACCATGTTCCACAAATTAAAACAAACTTGATGTCAGTTTCTCAATTCTGCAAAGATAATGATGTATTTTTTGAGTTTCACACTTCTTAATTTGTTGTAAAGGACAAGCAAACGGGGGCAACACTGCTGCGAAGGCTGAATAGGAATGGTCTCTATGTTATTTCGGGAATAGACATGTTAGAACCAACAATAAAGCCGCAAGCGCATGTATCCTCTATTCTACCTTTGTGGCACCAACGTTTGGGTCATCCAATGTTGCGTACGGTCTCCAAAATTTGTCTTCACAATTCAATTCCAGTTTTAAGAAATAAATTAGATTTTTGTCACTCCTGCCATGTTAGAAAAACAAGGAAGCTACCTTTTCTCTAATTGACCTTTGTTTATGACAAACCATTGATCTTGGTTGTCTCGGATATTTGGGTTTCACCTCAGTTATCTAGACTTATTTTTCGTTATTATCTATTTTTTATGGATGTTTATTCGCATTTTACCTGGATTTTTCCTCTTGTCCAACGTTCTGATGCCTTACATACATTCATTCTTTTCCGAAAACAAATTGAAAATCTTACTGATCATAAAATTAAGGTATTTCAATCGGAAAATGCTCTGGAATATAAAAAGTTCACTTCTTATCTAAGTGAAACTGGAATTCAACATAGGTTTTCCTGTCCACATACGTCTCCTCAAAATGGAATTGCTGAACGACGTATTCGTCATGTTACTGAGTCTGGTTTGGCTCTTTTGTTTCATGCACATATGCCACAATCTTTTTGGGTTGATGCTTTTTCAACAGCTTGTTATCTAATCAACAGACTTCCTAAATCTAAGTCAGAAACAAAAACTCCCCTAGAACTTCTATTTAACAAGCAACCAGATTACAAGTTTCTGAGAGTTTTCGGCTGCTTAACCTATCCCTATCTCCGTCAATATAACAAACATAAGCTTGAGCCACGTTCTCTTCCTTGTGTCTTTATAGGCTATATCAGTGCTCACCATGGTTATATGTGCTTACATCGTGCAACAAACAGGATCTACACCAGTCGTCATGTTCATTTTGAAGAGAGATCATTCCCTTTCTTGTCTATTCAGCAGCAGCAGACCTCGTCTTGTTCAGGTATAAAACCCTCATGTACTAGTGTATTATTTTTACCAAATTTTCTAAAAACAACTGTGCATACTGCTCAAGAATCTAGTACTCTGATCCCACAAATCCAAGGTAGTGAAACAGCTCAAACATCGGGATATATGTCCGCTGGTGGCGCAGCTCCAACAATTTCAGAGAATCAAGCCTCTCCAACACGCCTTGTGGACTCGTCAGGTATCTCTCCAGCAGTCTCAGATAGCTCTTCTACATCATTCAATCAGCTACAGCAAACTAAAGTTCAATAGGAAGTTGAACAGTCACTTCAACCAACTACAGTTACTCATCCCATGTTCACTAGGGCAAAGGCAAGAATCACAAAGCCCATTCAGAAACTATGCTTAACAGCTATTAAACATCCTCTTTCTGATTCTTATTTTATGGAGCTGACTTGTTTCTGAGCTGCCAACAAAGATCCAAAATGGCGAGGTCCAATGGATGATCAAATTAATGCTCTTATCCAAAATGGTACGTACTCTTTGGTTAAGTATGAGCCTGGAATGAATGTGGTTGGATCGAAATAGGTTTTCCGTGTTAAACAAAACCCTGATGGCACCATAGATCATCGCAAAGCTTGATTGGTGGAAAAAGGTTACACTCAGCAGGCAGGTATTGATTTCGGTGAAACTTTTAGACCTATCATCAAACCATGTACCATTCGCCTAGTGGTATCCATTGATGTGATGAATCAGTGGCCACTGAAACAATTAGATGTTGATAATGCCTTTTTGCATGGAAATTTGGAAGAAGATGTCTTCATGAATCAACCGCCTGGATATGTAGATCCAAAATTTCCTAACCACATCTATAAGATGCACAAGTTTCTTTACGCGCTTAAGCAAGCTCCCAGAGCTTGGTTTTCAAAACTAAGCAGTCACATGTTGTATCTTGGATTCAAGGCCTCTGTTGCTGATAGTTCTTTGTTTGTATTGATAACAGACTCATACACAATATACGTCTTGGTGTATGTTTATGACATCATAGTAACATGTTCGGATCTAACGGTGATAACTACACTAATTGCTGATCTTGGTAAAGCTTTTGCTATAAAAGACATGGGTGCTTTGTCTTTCTTTTTGGGTGTTGAAGTTATCAGACAAGGATCAGAAATTATGTTAACTCAACGCAAGTATGTAGCTGATCTTCTAAGGCAAACCAATTTGGATGGTGTGAAGCCAGTGAATACACCCTTAGTTGCAAATGCCAAGATACCCAAACTCGGCTCAGAGAAGTTTGCAGACCCCACATTGTATCGTAGTGTTGTTGGTGCACTACAATATTTACATCTGACGCGGCCAAACATCTTAGTGGTGGTTAATAAAGTCTGTCAATACATGCATGAACCGTATGTGGAGCATTGGGATCTAGTAAAGAGGGTCATTCGTTATTTGAAGCATACACTCGACTATGGTTTACATCTAAAACTGTCGACTGACTTCTCCTTACATACTTACTCTGATGCAGACTCGGCTGGAAGTCTGGATGATCTCAGGTCTACAAGTGGGTATTGTGTGTATTTTGGTGGAAATCTAATTTCTTGGAGTGCTCACAAGCAAAAGTCTGTCTCTAAATCTAGCATGGAGGCTGAATACAGGGGGGTTGCCATTGCTACTTCTGAAATAATTTGGATTCAGTCATTGCTTAAAAAACTTGGTGTCAATTCTTTAACTCCTACACTATGGTGTGATAATCTTGGTGCCACATATCTCACCGTAAATCATGTTTTCCATGCACGTACTAAACACATAGAGATCGACTATCATTTTGTAAGAGAAAGAGTTGCTGCAAAGAAGTTACAGGTGCGGTTTATATGTTCTAAAGACCAACTGGCAGATATTTTTACAAAGGGGCTTGCATCTCCAAGATTTCATTATATTCAGAACAAGTTGCACATTCGTCAACTCAAGTACAACTTGAGGGGAGGTGTTAAGCAAACAGTTAATTTCCATGGAAGCAATAAGACACAAATTTTAAGTTCAATTGCAGATTCAGTAAATGATGGAACGATTTATTGGTCCTAGTGGTGGTGGATGGTGGCGTTGGTGAAACTTGAAGCGGTGGAGGGTGGTGATGTTGAAAAATAAGTTTGATTCTACTTCAGATTTGTTGGTGGTGGTGAATCTGGAGGTACGAGTTTGGTGGTGGTTCTGGTGTTGGTTATGGCGGTGACAGTTGAAGAGAGTAGGGATGATTCTGGTAGTGTTAGTAGTACTAGGTACGTAGATGGCGAAGGTTCTTTTAGTGGTGGTGGTGGTACTGAAGGTGTATTGATGGTGGTGCTGAAGGTTATTGGTGATGCTAGTTAGGGATGGTTGTGTCGGAGGCGGGGCTGGTTATTATAACAACGCTGGTAGTGATGGCGGCGGTGGTCATGACAGTGGCGATGTGTGTTAGGGTTTGCTGGGGCTTAATTTTGGGGTTTGTTGAACAGTGGCTAAGGGGAGTTCCCTTTATATATAGGTATAGATGATTAGTAAAAATTAGTTTATTCTGATCATTTATGAACTATACAAAATTATAAACTGTTAAAAAAAAAAATCTTCGAACATTTTTGCAAGAAAAAAAACACGAAGTGATTGTATCTGTTTTCAGGGATTACATATTTTCTTATACAGTACCATTACAGCTGTGTTTTATTTTTTTTCGGTCGGCCATCCCCACCGTGGTAGCGGTGTACTAGTTAGTTTATTCAAGACATATCTTACAAAAATGGTGATAAACGTGATCATGTTACAATTTCAAAAATTATATGCTTATGACACAGGATTGGATCTATCTTGCAACATGCTTGATGGTAACATTCTAACAGAGATAGGCCGGTTAAAAGGACTTTGAAGACTTAATTTGTCTCACAATCTTTTTTCACATAATATACCCGCTAGTATTGGAGATATGTCTAATTTGAATTCGTTGGACTTAAGTTTCAATAGACTATCTGGGAAAATCGGTCGACTCTCTTGGGTTTCTAAACCTATCTTACAATGAATTGAGTGGCAAAATTCCAAAAGGGAATCACTTTGATACCTTGGGTGTTGATGGTTGGGCTTTCGTTGGGAATGCGTTATTGGGTGGAGAACCCACAAAGAAAGTTTGTGAAGTTGAAGTGGACGATGAAGAAGATGCAAGTGAGAAATTGATACTGTAAAGTATTATTTCTTTGGGGTTTATAGTTGGATTTTGGGGTCTATTCTTTGTGATGCTTATAGGTGGTTTCCGTATTGGAGATTTATTGATGTTATTGTAGCTACTATAATAAGATGTATTCAGAATAAATAATTGTAATGTGACCAGTTTAATTATATTTCTTTGAAAATTAAAACTTCGACATGTGTAGCCTCGACAGGGCTAATGGACGAGTGCATAAAAATGAATTTTATCTGATTCAAAAAGGCCGGTAGCAGCAGCGGAGAAAACTATCTGACACAACCTTTAAACTAGTCTTGAGGAGTGTAACATCGAACTTTTAAGAAATCTTCTAAAGCGTACATCTAACTATATTCATCGAAGGCTCTAAGGAAACCCAACAGGTTGTCCATCCAACACAGTAGAAGCACAACTCAACTGCTGGCCTGGGCTATAAGTTGAGTGGCGAAATTCCAAGAGGGACTCACTTTGACACATTGGGAGTTGATGGTTGGGCTTTCGTTGGGAATGCATTATTGTGTGGAGAACCTACGAAGAAAGTTTGTGAAGTTGAAGAGGACAATCAAGACGATGATCAAGAAGATGCAAGTGGAGTTGGATTTTGGGGTCTATTCTTTGTGATGCTTATAAAAAGGGAGAAATTGTGGTTTACATATTGGAGATTTATTGATCTTGTTGTTGCTGTAATCATAAGATGTAATCAAAATGAATAATTGTAACGCGACTGGTTTATATTTGATTGAAAGTTCTCACTTTGACATGCATATTCCCGGCAGGGCTAATGGATGAGTGCAGAAAAATGAATTTTATTTGATTAAAAATGGTCAGAAAGCCGCAGAGAAAACTATCTTACACAACCTTTTAACAAATCTTGCGAAGTGTACATCCAACTTTATTCAAGGATCAATATCTTAGCTCATATAAGAATCGCAATGACAAGAGTTGTCACCCGGATAAATCTAAGGCAGCTAAGAAAACCGGTTGTAGAGCACAACTCAACTGTCTAAGCTTGGATTTCATCTATTACAGGGTTTCTCTTTTTCAGCAATAATGTGCATCAAAGACACAAGAGATTATTGGCCAGAATTAGACAAACTCTACAGAAAATTAAGAATACACATCTCTTCATTTTTCCCTAGATGCAAAATGAAAGCAGAAACTGTTAGAAAAAACAATGTTTTGTTTTAATCAAAAAATGCATGGACCATGTTTTGATCCCAAGACCTAATGCTATTTAAGTCTAAAACTCTTAGTTCTTATTTTATTGCTTTCAGAAATAATTAAGTTCTTATTTTACGTTTGTTTTATATCACAGAAAATTTGAGTTCTTCACTAAAACAAGTTGTAGTTTACAGAAACATAATTTTGTAACACTATTTCTTTGTTTACAGAAACAATCATAGTTTACAGAAACATAAATTAGTTTTACATTTCTCTGAAACTGTTTGAGTTTCGACTTGTATTTTTTTTTTCATTTCTTCTGCCAAGTTCTAAGGGTTCTCTCTGTGTATGCTACACATAGAGGAGAACTAACAGTAGTTATATCCTGGAGGTAATTTGTTAATTGCTATAGCATCTCAGAGGAGTAGCAGGCAATATTACCTTTAGCTCAGCGTATCTAATACGTGCCTCTACTAAGTTTATTGAGTTATTTGTTACTACTATCAGTGTAATCTAAGTATTATTTCCCATTTACATTCGATTATTGTAATTAATTCCAACAGAAACTACTATGGATTCACTTTATTTCATGTTCGATCCCATCTTAATAGAGTATGGTCTCAATTGAAAACATTCTAAATCATCAGTTCCAAGATCATCTTACCTTTGTTGAGTGGTTACAGCTGAATCGCTATAAGGATGATTCTAGACCGGCAGAAACTCAATTGTTCATACTGGAGAGAATCGAAGAACCAACCACAATTTTATCCACAAAGCGAAAATCCTACATGGTGAAGGAAAAATGAACACACATATCCTTGTACTCTTTTCAACTTCTGCGGTGCCGAAAGAAAAATGTACCATAGGGTATACCAAGGCGTGCCAGTTGTTTCCTTGGTCACAATTGTAGTAAATGGTTCTCATTTCCTCGTATGCTGTCAAACTACAACGACGAATTACTTATGACTTATCATACACAACTGTGCTTTTATAGTGGTGAAAACATTGTCTCAAAGAAAACATATTACATCATAATTTTCATGGAAGCAGTAAGACAGAAATTATTAGGTAAAGTATCGGTGTGCATTGTTATCATAGCTTAAATGCTAACTGTTGAATATTAATCGGGGTGCACACAGTTGAGCCACTGAAGCAATTTCTTGCAAATTGGTAATTTACTCGTTAAGCTGGATGAATTCCGTCGTAGTATAGATGATCATTTCTGTCAATGCACGGTTGTTGTCCAGGATCGCATATTCCTAAGGCTCCTACTGCACAGCACGGTGTTCTTCCCTCCGAAAATCCTACATGAAGAAAGAATAGAAAATATATCAGGGTTTCAAAGAATTTCGGGGTTGGTTATATGATCTGACATGTTTTTTTTTTTTTTTTTTTCTGAAGCATATCTTGTTGAATAATTAATTAGTAGTTGTAACATTAGTCATCAAGATTGACTAATGAATTAGTAGTAGTAGGTGGAAGTAGTTGTAGGGTGGATATAGGGTGGCTTGTAGGATGGCTTGTTTTTCTTCCTCCCTTTCTTATTTTCTTTGTAGAAGACTTTCTCTTCTCTTGTAACCCTATATATATATCTCTTTTAGAGATTGATTTATAACATAACAATTATTTTTGAGTTGAACCTTAAGTTTAACATGGTATCAGAGCTCCATGGTGAGTTGAGTGCTTCTTAGTAATAGTGAGTGCTTTGTTACTTCGATTGATCCTTCTTTATTTGGCTTAAGGTTCTTGTTTTTCTTTATACACTTATTGAAACAAGTAAGTTGTACTACCGATTTTATGATAAACTTGTTATGTTTATGATTGTCCTTTTTAAATCCTACTTAAACTTGTTAATCCATTTATCTTGGACTAAGTAAGTTGTCTTGCTTTTTTGTTTCGTACAAAAACAGGTTATCATCTTTGATCAAGATTTTTTTTATTGAGTTTGTTTTTCTTATAAGCAAACCCCTGTTAAGTTTGTTTTCATATATTTGGTTGATTTGTCAAATTTAATTTCTCTGTGCAAGAGAGAAAACTTGATTTGAATTTAAACTCTTACCGTTTTTACCGTTATAGGACTTGTTCCTCTTAGTCGACTACTCATATAATTTTTAGCTGCTAGGTAGAATCTAGCCGGTTTGTTTTTCACCCCGAGCTTGAGTTGTGTACACAATCAGTTTCATTTGTACCTTTTTTTGGTCATTTAATAAATAAAAAAAACGCTTGCCAAGTTTTTCGCAAGCTGCTTGCGATCTGTATTCATACTTCATAATTTCTTCTTTAATCGTGATAATGTCTTCCGTTAGACGTTGTGTTTACTGTGGAAGCAATTCAAACTTCGTGGAGAAATGTTTCAAGAAAATTGGTTATCCCGATTGGTGGGACGCCTATAAAATACAAATAAAGATCGACCAAAAAGGGGTAGATACATGTACTTCAATGATGACTACGACGACCGATACTCATTCTTCCGTGGTGGAATCTCATTCTTTGGTGAACCCGAACCTCTTCCAGCAATCAAGTAAGGTTGACGTCGCTTTACTTGCTACTGATTCTGGAAAAGATCATGGTTGGATTCTCGACTCTGGTGCTACGGGTCATATGACGTTCGATGCCTCTATTTTGAGAGATCCGTTGCTACCTGCGTATAAAACTATTTCCAACGCCAATGGTGTACCGTATACGGTTACCGGAGCTGGGAGAGTTGATTTAACACCTTCCTTGTCCTTGGAACACACATTATTGGTTCCTTCTCTTTTAAATAATCTCTTGTCTGCGGCACAAGTAACCGCACAATTAAATTGTTTAGTACTAATCTATCCCACTTTATGTCTTCTTCAGGATCTCGGAAACGGGGAGATAATTGGGCGAGGTACTAAGAGGGATGGTTTATATTACATCGACGATGTTTGTGAAGGGAGATCTCTTTCAGTTAAAAGGTCTTCTTGTGCATCTAAAAATCAGATCTTACTGTGGCACCGCCGTTTAGGACATGCTTCTTTTGGATATTTGGAGCACTTGTTTCCTGACTTGTTTAAGTCTTGCAAACTGTTAGACTTTAAATTTGATACTTTCATTCTTGCGAAGAGTCATCGTACTACTTACCCAGATAGTTTCAGTAGCAGATACGTCCCATTCGATTTGGTTCATTCTGATGTATGGGGACCTTCTCGTATTACCAGTACTTCTGGATTTCGGTGGTTTGTTATCTTTATCGATGATTGTACTCGTATGACTTGGCTATATTTAATGAAGAATAAAAGTGATGTGGCTGATCGTTTTCGCGCATTTCATAAAATGATTCAGACACAATTTTCGGCTAACTTAAAGGTCCTTCGTTCTGATAATGGAGGTGAGTATGTTAATGAAGTATTACAAAGATACTTTGGAGAACATGGAATTATTCATGAAACTAGTTGCCCGTCTACGCCACAACAAAATGGTGTGGCGAAAATAAAAAATCGCCAGTTACTTGAAATTACGAGGCCATGCCTGATTGGGTCAAATATGAAGCCAAAATTCTAGGAAGAAGCCATTACTAGTGCAGTATATCTTCTTAATCAAGTACCAACAAGTATTTTAAAATTTCAGACACCGTTGGACAAATTGGCTTCGTTTGTAACAATACCTTCTCATCTTAAGCTTCCTCCACGGGTATTCGGTTGTGTTGTTTTTGTACATATGCAGAAACATCTACGTACAAAGCTAGATCCTTGTGCTATCAAATGTGTTTTTATTGGTTATCATCCATTCCAGAAGGGTTATAGGTGTTATCATCCTCAAAGTCATAAATTTTATGTTACTATGGATGAGCACGAAATGTTTTACTCATCCGATGTATCTGATTCTCCTCTTCATTGAGAGAGTGTTATTGAAGAGTTGAATTGGATGGATTTGTTTCCAACTAATAGTGAAATTAATATGACAACAAATGAAACAAGCATAAGTACACATCAAACTGTCAGTAGTTCAAGAATTGATGATATACAAGTCATGGAGCCGGTTCAAGAGTTCGATATTCATGTTGCCGAAGAAATTGACACCCCTAATCTTGAAGCTCCATCTCTCTCTTCATCAACAGTACCTACATCTAATTGTCCTCCAGCCGGTGCCGATGTCCCTGAGGTAAGGATAGATTGTTCGATTAATACTAATGATACTTGTGAACTACCTGACACCGACAGGTACCAGTTGCCACCAAAGAGTAATCGTGGAGTTCCACCAGATCGTTTTTCACCTGAAGCAATAAGGAAGGTGAAATACCCTATTTCGAATTACGTGTCAACTCATAGATTATCAAAAGAGGGAAAAGCGTTTGTCAGTCAAATGGCAAATGTTACTATTCCCAGAACAGTAGAAGAAGCACTATCTAATCCGAAATGGGCTGGTCCTATGAAAGAGGAGATGGTGGCACATGAATAAAATGGTACATGGGATATAGTCTCACTACCAGAAGGAAAAAAAACAGTTGGATGCAGGTGGGTATATACTATCAAGCATAATCTAGATGGCTCTATTGACAGGTATAAAGCAAGACTTGTGGCTAAAGGGTTTACCCAGACTTATGGTATTGATTATCAGGAGACGTTTGCTCCTGTTGCAAAAATCAACACTATTCGAGTATTATTGTCTTTGGCAGCAAATCTAGGCTGGCCTCTACAACAATATGATGTAAAAAATGCTTTTTTACATGGTGATTTGCAAGAAGAAGTCTACATGACACTACCTCCAGGTTATAATGCTCCAAACAATGTTAATGTTGTGTGTAAGTTAAAGAAGGCTTTATATGGTTTGAAACAATCTCCCAGAGCATGGTTTGGTAGATTTCTCATTGCAATGAAGAAGTTTGGGTATATACAAAGTAATGCTGATCATACCTTGTTCCTTAAAAGAGTAGGTGACAAGGTAACTGCTCTTATTATCTATGTAGATGATATGGTGGTAACAGGAAATGACCCTGAAGAGATGAGTAATCTGAAGAATTGCTTGTATTCTGAGTTTGATATGAAAGATTTGGGTGGACTTAAGTACTTCTTGGGTATTGAAGTTAATCGATCCAGAAAGGGAATTTTCTTGTGTCAGCGAAAATATGTGATTGATTTGTTGAAGGAAACTGGTATGACTGGTTGTACGCCAATCGGGTCTCCTATGGAACAAAATCATGGTCTTGATGAATGTTCTGATCAAATACCAGCAGACAAAGGACAATACCAGAGGTTAGTTGGTCGTTTGATTTATCTTTCTCATACAAGGCCAGATATTTCTTATGCTGTAAGTGTTGTAAGCAGATTTATGCATAATCCGGGTCAGCAACACATGGATGCAGTCACCAGGATACTAAGATATTTGAAGTCCGCACCAGGCAGAGGTTTGATGTTTTCAAAACATGGACATCTTGATGTATCAGGTTACACTGACTCAGATTGGGGAGGCAAAGGCGATAGGAGAAGATCGACATCTGGGTATGTTACCTTCGTCGGGGGTAACTTAGTAACTTGGAAGTCTAAGAAACAACAGGTTGTTTCCTTGTCAAGTGCTGAAGCAGAATATAGAGCAATGGTAAAAGGCATTTGTGAATTATTATAGTTGAAAAGGCTTATGGGAGAGCTTGGGTTCTATCTGAAAAACCTATGAAGTTGTTTTGTGATAATCAGTCAGCAATCAAAATTGCAGAGAATCCGGTGCAACTTGATCGAACGAAACACGTGGAAATTGATAGGAACTTCATTTATGAGAAACTTGAAGAAAAAATTATTGAAGTACCATATGTCCGAACAACACAACAACTGCGAGATATTCGACTAAGGTAGTATCAAATAAAATATTTAACGATTCACTTGTCAAGTTGGGCATCTATGACATATATGCACCACCTTGAGGGGGAGTGTTGAATAATTAATTAGTAGTTGTAACATTAGTCATCAAGATTGACTAATGAATTAGTAGTAGTAGGTGGAAGTAGTTGTAGGGTGGCTTGTAGGATGGCTTGTTTTTCTTCCTCCCTTCCTTATTTTCTTCCTCCCTTTCTTATTTTCTTTCTCCCTTTCTTATTTTCTTTGTAGAAGACTTTCTCTTCTCTTGTAACACTATATATATCTCTTTTAGAGATTGATTTATAACATAACAATTATTTTTGAGTTGAACCTTAAGTTTAACATATCTGACATGTTATGTGGTCATCTTTCCGATCAAAAAGAATATCTTATGCACAAATATGCTAAAGAAATTGATCAATAGTATTAAATTGATATCAACTACACTCGTATTTACCATATTTATCAGGATCTTGGAACTGAGCATAGCTGTCTGTGTAAGAATCAGCAAGGACGAACGTCGAGCCTTCTAAGCTAGAAGTAAGTTGTTGTAACTTGGATGCAAGTCCATTGTTGAAAATCTTAACCAAATTATTTACATTTTCTGCACAAGGAGTTGTTGGCTTGGGGTTAACGTTGGCTAGTACAACCGGTAAGCATCCCAAAGCGCCAATACCATAAACTACAAATTTTCTTCCTCCATTATTGTATATCGTCTGCAAATTAAATCATCAAAAAACATAAACAAAGGAGATGATCACCACATTAAAATTCACCAATAATCAAACTCTAAACTTGACAAACAAAGGAATTGATGGAGGTGCATACTGTCAATTGCTTTCCAAGAGTGTCTAATAAGAGGTTTGCAAATTGTTGAGGAGGATTAGTTTTGCTTGTGTTGTAGAACTGCGGTTGTAGATAGTTGTTGAGATAGTCATTAGGACCACTTGTAATAACATAGACAGACTTAGACAAGTGAAGCGAAAGGACTTCTGGGGTTCTGAAAATATGCGGCAAATCATTTTTCACTGTGCTTTGGAAGAAACTGATCTGCTCATCTAGAGATAAGTTGTCTCCCTGTATACAATCAAACAAGAAAACAGAAGAGTCAGTTAATTAGTGAAGTCCTAGTTGGAATAGTGGTTGTTACTTCTTGCATCCAAGAATTGATGGTTTGCTGTATATATATTACCAGTGCCGTTCCTGTTTCGGGAAGAATTCCAGAAGAACCTGATGCATAGTTCATACCAGTAATGATGTTTCGTCTCTGACTCTCTGATAGACTCAAGTATGCTGGTGGATAAGGTAATCCGAGTTGCATTGCTGCATGACAGAAAAACAAAATGTTACATATTCGTGAGTATTAGTAGACATCGATACTACCTAATAAAATAGTATTAATTAGCATTTCTACTCACTTGTGTTGATTCATACCTATGAAATCTCCGGTGGTTGCACCATTTGTATATCTTCCAGTTGCTCCGCCTAGAAAATCAACTCCATATGGAAGGTAATTTTCTTTAGCTTGAGTCTGAAGGAAATTATTGTTTCCAGCGTCTAAAGAAGATCCACCAAAAAGGTATAAAGCTGGTGCAATAGAAGCGCTAGCTTTTCCTCCCAACAGTAGCGTTAAACAGAGAAAGGAAAGAATGGACATGGAGGAGAAGCAAGATAACTCCATCAAAATCCTTGAAATTTTTTGGAAGTGAATGTATCTGTTGATAAGGAGTTCCTTATTTATAGATTATTGTTTTAATTCTCTTTATCCATATACTAGCTGTCAACGTATAATTATCATTCAAGAGAATTTATGCAGCTATGGAAGGAAACAAAAAATTATCATTCAAGAGAATTTTCGTAATTAGATGTAATTGACAGGATTGTCATAGTTGTCTTGTTTTAATTCTTAGCGTAATTATAGTAACCAGGATTATTCCATGATGTAAATATAGAAACAATATATCTTCTTCCATTTGTAAATCATCACTATCTTCCATTCCAGGCAAGGGAAAATGGAGCAACTTGTTAAGAGTTGAATTATTGATTTTCTGTTTTCATTCTTTTCATCCATACCCTACGGAGTGGCCTTTTAGAAAAACAAATAGTTTATTAGTTCCAGTTGTTGTTGGCACGTGATAAACATCTGTAAAGTTTGCATGAACATGGTCTACTGGGAAATATGCCAAAGTTGATGGTTACACTGGACCCTAAGAATCAGCGAAGAGGCGCTCAAAAACAACAATTTTTAACGGACATCAGAAAAATCGGAAGAAAAACCGAGACCCCACCTACGTGGATTAGCAGTAAAGATATTGGCAATAGTTAATAACTAAAACACCGGATATGCTGCCATTGCTCAGTTAGTCTTTCCTTCTCAATCTTGCCAATTGTTAACGTGCATGCTCGGTTAATTTGGATAGCACTTGGGTCATAAATTTCAGAAGCTAAATTTGATAGAACATTCATGACAGATCCTATACGAGGCCGAGTGACATCTTTGGTTTGTAAACATTCGGCTGCAAGAGAAAGAGCTTGGTACAAGCCTTGCTCTGGATAATGGCCTTTTAGTAGTGGATCAACCACCGCAGTGAATTCCTCACCGCCCACCAGTTTACATTTTACCTGCGTGCACACTCACCAAACAAGAAATTCAATAAGCCGCTGGTATTTTCTCAATCTGCTTGCACATCTCGTGAGTTTTTTATAGTTATAGAAACAACTAAACAGTTTACCCATTCGATGAGATTGGGCTTAATATCTGCCATGCACCCTGAAATCAGTTCTAGCAAGACTAAGCCGAAACTGTAGATGTCGAATGATTGAGTGAGTTTCAAATTGAAATAAAATTCTGGTGCATGGCGATAACACTGACGGCTGATCATGAGTTGCCACCTTGCTTTGTTACACTCGTCAGATTCTGGTATCCGTTCCTTGAACCCGAGGATATCTGACAGTTTGGGGTGATATCCTTTGCATAGGAGAATGTTGGAGGGTTTGATATTTCCATGAATTACTGATTCATCATGCAAGTATTTTATTCCTTCAGCCACACCAGCTGCAATTTTCATCCTCGTATTCCAGTCCAGAGGCTTCTTATCTAGAAAAACATGCATGATGCCAATTTGAATCATTTTAGTCCCAACTGAGTGAGGTCAATGAAAGAAAGAGATTTAGAAGGCTATCTTATACCATGTAAATAGTCGTTTAAGGATCCCAAAGGCATGAAGTCGTGAACAAAATATATCTGGTTTCCGTCAATGCAGTAACCGGTCATATCGACTATGTTAGGATGGTGTAAGAGGCTACACATATGGATTGTCAAGAACGTCGACCGGTAGACATCAATTATCTGTTGCTTGTTTACATGTTTAACTGCAATTACCTGTGAAGATATATCATCTCTGTACGTTACTCACCGCAAGTACATTAAGAACAAATTTTCACAAAATTCTTAACTAGCTAACCTGTTTGTTTCTCTTTAAGCAACCTTTGTATGTACTCCCGTATTCTCCCTCACCCAAAAGGGATTCTGGTGAAAAATTCTTTGTGGCGGAAGCAAGTTCCTGATACTCAAACTTAGTGACAGAAGTATGACCTGCAGCAACACTACTGGAGCTTCCACAATATCTAAAAAATTGAGATAAATACGCAGAATTTTAACACGAAAATTCAAGTTATGACAAAAGTATATATGTGAGCTAGCCAACAATTTGGAACTAGTTTCTACTTACCCTTTATATTTGTTTTCCATATTCTGCTTTGTTTTAGAGATTGATCAGTTGGTGAAAAAGAGAGATCCCTAGCAGGAAGGAAAGAAAGCAAGCAGACTCAAAAACCAAAGGCAGTTCACTACAAGACCGCAGATGTAATGCACGTTTTGGTACACCTGCTGTATAGAGTATATATATATATATAGTGAGTAGTGCCAACCCTTAAAAAGTGCAGGAGTTCCTTTTTTTCCAAAATTTCCCCAACAAAAAGAGAAACGCAAGTTGAATTTTTGCATTTTCGCTAATGTTACCAGTGAAAGACCATGCATGTGGGTTGATCTGACGCGGTAATTCCAGTTTCGCTATGTCTTCAAGATAACCACTTTTTGGCGAAGAACTAAAATGGGTTAATTAGTATTTGGGTCGTAAGTTTTGGTATGTCTTTGAGTTTGGGTCGTAAATTTGTCCGTTTTTGAGTTTGGGTCGTTGACCCCGTTAGTCAACGACGTCACTAGTCAAACTGTTAGTCAAAGTTAACTTCAGTTAGCCAATGTATTTACCCGGTTTGTCGAGGCTCTCTAGACTTCGTTAGAAGTCGGAATTAAGATTTTGACCACATCTTAGAAAGCCGAAATAACCACCTTCCAAACTCACTTTAAAAATCCAGATTCCGAGTTCAAATGGTCAATCAAAAGTATGCGCAAACTAGGTCACAAAACTGCGTAGCTACAGATTTCAGCTCAGGACAGCTAGTTTCCGGGGAACAAATCTCCTAAACGATAAATCCGATTGCTAAGCCCTTTTAACTCATTAAATACAAGACATAGAGGAACGTTTTTAGTTAAGAAAGTGTTGCCTAAATCCCTACCTGTTGGTGCCAGTTTCGCAGACAACAAGGGGCAGAAAACTGTGGCAGAAAATCCAGATTCGAGAGTTTTTCGAGAGCCCCTTGTTGTCTGCGAAACTGGCACCAACATGTAGGGATTTAGGCGACACTTTCTTAACGAAAAACGTTCCTCTATGTCTTGTATTTAATGATCTAAAAGGTCTTAGCAATCGGATTTATCGTTTAGGAGATCTGTTCCCCGGAAACTAGCTGGCCTGAGCTGAAATCTGTAGCTACGCAGTTTTGTGACCAAGTTTGCGCATACTTTTGATTGACCATTTGAACTCTGAATCTAGATTTTTAAAGTGCGTTTGGAAGGTGGTTATTTCGTATTTCTAAGATGAGGTCAAACTCTTAATTCCGACTTCTAACGAGGTCTGGAGAGCCTCGACAAACTGGGTAAATACATTGGCTAACTGAAGTTAACTTTGACTAACAGTTTGACTAGTGACGTCGTTGACTAACGGGGTCAACGACCCAAACTCAAAAACGGACAAACTTACGACCCAAACTCAAAGACATACCAAAACTTACGACCTAAATACTAATTAACCCAACTAAAATCAACCCAAATACTAATTAACCCAACTAAAATCAATTTTCACATTCTGCACTGGTGTGAATACCTTGTTTCAACATGATTCTTAAACTACGCGGTTTAGACCCACTTCGAGACTCCTTTTAAGTCAGTTTGACTTCGAACCTAAGATACACACAAAGAAAAGACATTCCCACATGCTCTTGATAAGTTAGGCAAACCTTTGCTATTTATAGGGGGTGTAGCACATATGAAATAGGAACAATGGACCCAGCTCTATTATACTAAGTCCAGCTAGAAACCAATAAAAGAAATCTAAACGCGTTTGATTCATGTTTGCGATCCATCAATGTTGACCCACCTGCACTAGCTAGTTACCTTCTGAATGACTGATATAAGGAAGACATTGTTAGAATACGGGCATTCAACTCAAAACCAATTGGCAATGAGTGGAGCGGCCCATAGGATTATAAACCTATGAATCGTCGCATATAGCCTGCTCTGATACCATGTTAGAATACGGGCATCCAACTCAAAACCAATTGGCAATGAGTGGAGCGGCCCATAGGATTATAAACCGCAGGATCTTAGATGTCCAGACAATGTGGGACTAATAATCTCAACAGACACTTAGGAACTGTTCTATGCCGAACATGGTTGAGTGCAAGGACAGTCCCGCACACTCCTTGGCCCATTAGCAGCTTGATCATAGGAAATTTCTTGTAAACCTACAGCGGCGTGAATACAGCAGCAACACCCGACAAGGTACATATCGTGGAATTAAAACTCTAGTCCAAATTGAAGCCTTCCCTTCTCCACTATAGCTGCTACAACCATGTCATGGCAAAAATAATGTGTAACGATGAGGTACCCATTATCAGCAAAAGGAGTCAGAACTAGAAGACATCTTCCCCCTTAAAGGCCTTGACAAATAAAGCTCTCACATTAAACGGTGATGAAACCCTCGCTTCCTATTAGCCGATATAAGCCTTTTCTAATACAGAAGTTATGGTGAGGACACTTGGCATAACTTTATTGGGTGTAATAATTAAAATTTGGTTACACTTTGTTTACATCAAATACTTAACTGTCCGTTAGTAACCGTGTTTGACAAAAAAATAGGTGGACAATACCCATGTTAGAATTTTAACTAAAATAATTTTGTTAAACCGTGTTTACACCAAAACCTAACTGTACATTACTAACACCGTCAAAGGTGGACGACACTTACTTTTTTGCGACAAGCTATTGCACCCGATCAACTACCTAAATCTAGGATCAACTTAATTTTCAGATGATTAACTTAATTCGGAATCCAAAAACAATTGCAGCAAAGGAAGGAAATAAAAATCCTATTTAAGGCATATTACGAAACCAGGGAGATTCCTAATCCTAATATTATTGGAACTCTGTTTTGGTAATATATACCAAATTTAAACTCTGCACTGGGAATTTCAATAGGAATCAAGTTAACGTGATCTGTATATAGAATATATAATAACATTATAAACATAAAAGTTGTCTACGATAATTGACTACACAAAACTATAGGTTGTCCTTGCTCGGAGAAGATGTCAAAACTTATTAATCTACGAAAGAGGAAAATCATAGGTCTGGCATCTGAATTTTTAGAGAGAAAAGACTTGCGGGAGAAAAGAAAAAGGTGAGATGATCAATCACTAACGATTTGCTTAAATATTCATGTGTTGCTTCAAAAAAAAATTGTTTAAATATTTCTTTCTGTTGTGATACGGCGATACTCATTGAGCTGCAAGACAGAAATTAAAGGCTTACAAAAATCATCGAAATGGTACTATTCTGCTTGCCGAGAATGCAATAACAGACATGGAATGAAAAACAACGTTAACTAGAACTCAGATTTTAACTTCCATACATTCGTCCATACGTAACACCTAAAATTTATGAACAGGCAAAAAAATGGCAAGGGGCAAAAAAATGGCAAGGGGTAAAAATTTGGCTATGAGGAAACAAGGTATGAAAAGTACAATTTGTAATACAAATTACGTTAAAAGTTTTCACATTACAATTTGTGAGTTACACTAACTGTGCACATGAACGAATTAGTCGATGAAAAGATGGAAGCGTACAAGAAAACAATTGAATTAGATTATCAGGAAGACTTAATGGATGAGGAGTCTGTCACAGTAGGTAAGAAGGTCATAGCTTAAGAAAATTTAAGTTCTAAAAGAAAACCAAGATTAGATTTAACAAAATTTGTTGTGATCATCGGGTTCTGAGGTTGATGAAACAACTAACACAAGATTCAAACATACAGGTACACAATTAGTCCTTCTTCCGATTTCTTTTCAATTAGAGCCGGTGGTTGTCGGATTAAGGTAAACAAAGGTTCTGAATTTGTGTATAATTGGAGGATGCTTGATTAGAAATAAATATGAGATGGGTATTGTAGTAAACGAATGGTTGATGATTTATATGATTATGAAGGAGTTGCAGATGTTGAAGAATAAACAGGGATGAATGACTCTCATTTTGATTGATTTAATAGAGCAGAGAATTGGATTTTTTTTTTTGTTTTTTTTGGAATGAATGATACAATTGCATGGAGCTAGACAAATGTAAATGCATACAGAAAATTTCATGGGAAAGGTTGGTTATGGGTTCACATCACACTACTGTAATTGGCGGATCCGTGTTTAGAATGTATATATTGTAGTAATTTTTTTTTTACTGAAGCTCAGTGAGTGCTAATTAATTCACTCGAATACTGACTGATTTTGTTTGGTCTTATAATCATATTTGATATGTTTCATGTCAACGCTGTGTAAATGGACTCATTATCGTCAGGTGTTAATCTACATATCATTGGGTTCGCTATAAAGGGATTTGCTGACCGTAATTGGGTCATACCATTTCTTTCATTTAATATGCTGTAATTGGTTCTACTTTTATTGCTTGAGTTTTCATCCTATAGGGTTTGAGATGATTGCGTATCGAGGAATACAATTGGAATTCTTCTGCAGTTGTTTAATTCCATCTAGACAATTGGAAATGAAGTTGTCGCAGAACTACTATAGATGTCCACTATGCCAACCATGAACAACTGAAGTGTAATTACTATATTGTGAATTGTGTTACCTGAGTATGGTTTTTTGTTTTTGAAAAAGGCAAATTTCAAATAAATAAGAAAGGGTGTCAAGATAGCACCCCCAGAGAAAACAAGAAGAGCTGAGCAAAGTGATTAAAGAGCTTACAACAACCTACTCCCTAAACAACCTTGCCCAATCATAAACAAAATCATCCAACATAATATGCTTAAAGGAATCGATATGAATTGACCAACTAAGAAGCAACACTTTGATGTCTACAATAAGCGAGCTTAAAGGCTTCCTAATTTGTTTCTTAGAAATCACAAGATCATTCCTTTCCAACCAAACCACCCACCAAATCGCAAACGGCAAACAATATCTCAAGAAGACAAGCGGTTTGATAGAAACCTTCAATTTCCACTTCCATAAGAACTCGATAACGGACGTGGGGTGTGACCAAGCAAGACCTAACTCATGAAGAAAGTGCTCCCAAATCTCCCAAATGAAAGGACAATGGAGAAAGAGGTGTTCCACAGACTCCTCATTGTTATTGCAAAAACTACACATATTCACTACCGTCATCCCTCTTCTCGCTAACATGGAAAGAGTTGGCACCACTCTATGAGCTGCTGCCCAAACCAGAAAACTGATTTTTGGCGGAATTGTGTTATTCCAAATGTAGTCAGCTGGAAACTTAGTTGGAGCGGTTCTCCCCTGGTCATGCATAAGCCAAGTGTAACAAGAACTAACCGAGAACGTACCTTGGGTGTCGGCAGTCCATTTGCGCCTATCACTTTCAGCAAGAATCCCTTGATTGTCTAAAATTCTAGAGAACTCCATCACCTCTTGAACTTCCTCTTCTCTAAGCCTTCTACACGGATCTATGTTCCAACACGGGCTTTCCGCATCTCCATTGTTTACCTCTTCAAACAAAGCTTCCTTCTTCTTGCTCACTTTCCACAACTTCGGAAACAACTCTTTAAGAGTTTTTTCGTGACACCAAACATCCTCCCAAAATTTTGTTTTATTACCCCTACCTATTGAAATCTTTGACCCATTTTTGAGGATGTAAGAAAGTTTAAGTATGCCTCGCCAAAACCCGCACCCATAAATTATCTTCGAGTCTTTAGGAACCCAAGCTTCTTCTACACCGCCAAATTTCTCATAAACCAACTTCCTCCATAAACTAGCCTTTTCTTCGCCGTATCTCCACAACCATTTGGTTAACAAAGCCTCATTGGTGGTCTTCAGATTCCTTATGCCCAGCCCGCCTTCACTCTTGTGAATATTAACTTTTTTCCAACCCCTCCAATGAAGTCTTTTCTTATCTATCGTATCTCCCCACAGAAAGTTGCGCATAAGTCTCTCTAATTTCTTTAATACGGACGCCGGAATATGAAACAGAGACAAGTAATACAAAGGGATAGATGCTAATGTACTGTTGATCAGCACCACTCTTCCGGCTCTTGAGAGGTACCTCCTCTTCCACGGCCCTAGTCTTAGAGTCATCTTTTCAAAAATTGAATTCCAAATTGATTTTAACCTCCTGGACGCCCCAATTGGAATTCCAAGATATGAAATAGGAAACTCAGTAACCTCACATCTTGCTAAAACAGCGCACACTTGCAACTGCTCCTGCGTAATTTCAATACCCACCATGTAACTCTTTGAGAGATTAACTTTCAACCCCGTTTTATCTTTAAAGCCCTCGAGAACCTCCATAAGTTTCTGCACCTCTTCCACCTTGGCGTCTAAAAATACAATCGTATCGTCGGCAAATTGGAGATGCGATATTTCCATACCATTTTGTTTGACAAAAAACCCTTTAAGAAAGCCATCTGCCTTAGCATTGGTCATAATTTTGTTAAACACTTCAGCCACCAGTAAGAATAAAAACGGCGATATGGGGTCTCCCTGACGCAGCCCCCTAGAAGCCTTGAAAAAACCCTTCGCTGCTCCATTAATAACTACCGAGAACCTTGCTGTAGAGATGCAAAAACGCACCCATCTTCTCCATTTCCATCCAAAGCCCATCTTCCTAAGAATTCCGTCGACAGCCCCCCATAGAACATGATCATACGCTTTTTCCATATCCAACTTACACACAATTCCTCCCTTTCCTTGCCTTTTTCTTGAATCAATAAGTTCATTTGCAATCAATATACCGTCCAAAATATGTATTTCAGCTAGAAAAGCTCCTTGAGATTGGGATATCAGGTTTGGCATTACCAATTTTAATCTATTTGCGAGAACTTTAGATAAAATTTTGTAAATGGTGCTTACCAAACTAATGGGACGAAAGTCCTTCAACTCAACTGCTGCATTTTTCTTTGGAATCAAAGATATAAAAGTACAGTTTAAGCGCCAGTCAACATCTCCTTTCGCATTAAACTCATCCACAACCTTCATGAAGTCGTCCTTAATCACCTCCCAAGCTGCTCTATAAAATTCAATAGGAAATCCATCGGGACCTGGCGACTTATTCAACTTGAAAGACATGATAGTTGAAAGAACCTCTTCTTCAGAAATTTCTCTTTCAATACAACTGTTCTCCGTCTCAGAAATGCTTGAGAAAGTTAAGTAATCCAAGAACACAAACTCCTCCTGATCTCTAGAGTACAGCTTTTCATAATACTCGATCACTTCTTTCTTGATACGATCTTGATAAACCACCTCCTCCTCTTCCACCTTTAACTTAAAAATCGAATTCTTTCTTCTATGACCATTGGCAATTTTGTGAAATAATTTAGAATTCCTTTCTCCGTCCACAAGCCACTGAGATTTAGCTCTAGATTTCCACCTCTTCGTAATCAGCAATAACACTTCATTATAAGAATGACGAAGACCAGCCCTTACTAAGTACTCAACTTCTGAAATTGGACTAGCCACTTCTTCTTTTCTGTCAATAACATCGATCAGAACTTCCAGTTTTCTCAACTTGTTATCCAAATTTCCGAAGACCCCTTTACTCCAGCTCTTTAAAATCGCCTTTAACATTTGCAGCTTCTTAGCGAAAATAAAACTTGGAGAACCCTCAAAACACATACTATTCCACCAGAAATACATCAAATCTTTAAAGCCAGGGTGTTCAAGCCAGAAAATTTCAACCTTGAAAGAAAAAGGGCCAAAAATGATACCGCCACTTCTTAGAGACAAAGGCGAGTGATCAGACACTGTCCTTGTAAGAACACATTACGCCATTAAAGGAAATTTGTCCTCCCACTCACCACTAACAACAAATCTGTCCAACCTGCATAAAATGGGATCAGTTTGCATATTTGACCAAGTAAATAACCCACCGTTCAACGGCAAATCACATAGCTCATTTCTTCGTAAGAAGCCATCAAACCTCCTCATATTCAAACCTGAATCACTAGGAGTGTTTTTTTCTGACGCCACTCTAATAACATTGAAGTCTCCACCTATACACCAAGGTAAGTCGAGCCACTTAAGTCTCACCTCGTGTAGTTCAGACCAAATTCTAGTTCTATCTGCATCCCCTGTTGGACCATATACATTAGTAAGAATGCAGTCAAAACCATCACAAATTCTTGTCCCTCTGATGGACAAACAATGCACTTGTGAAAAAACCTCCACACAATTAAAGATAGCATCATCCCAAACTGTTAATATTCCCCCTACTGCACCAATAGAATTAACTGCAGCCCATTGATGCATCCCTGAACCCCACAGACTTCTGACTATAGAATCCGTCATATTCTCCATTTTTGTTTCTTGAATAAAAATCACATCTGCCTTTTCAATCTTCACCACTGAGCTAATTGCAGTATCTCTACCTTCAGTCCCCAACCCTCTAATATTGTAACTGATAATGTTAAAATCCATTAAAATATTCACCTGAGTATGGTTCTTGCAAGTTAGCTTTATCACCTTTGTTGTGTGTACAGATCATAGTTGTTTTGAGGCTCTCAGATTATTATTGCTTAATATCACATCCTGTAATGGTGAAATGTCCATATAGTGTGCTTGGATTCTAATCATTGTAATTAGGAAAATTGAAAAAAGAGACTGTTAATTGTTTACTGTTCTAATGTTTTCATAGTTATACGTGTTGAGTCAAAGTTGTGGTTCATTTCATGTGGTTCTATATGCAGATATACCATCAAAAGATGAAGGATTGGCTATTAGAGGATGCAAAGAGGTATGACAATTCTTTACTTTTATCACCTTGGTCCCCAAAAGAGATTGCATTGAAACAATTAAAGATTGTAGACCAATTTGTCTTTTAACAAGTGTGTATAAAATCCTCTTTAAAGTCCTAGCCACTAGACTTAAGTTGGTGATGGATAAGCTGATTTCTCCTGTGTAGTGTGCATATATCGAAGGTAGACAAATAATAGATGGTATGTTGATTGCCAATGAGCTGGTGGACTCAAGGCTGAGATCCGGTAAGGCTGGTATTATTTTCAAAATAGACCTTGAAAAGGCTTTTGATATAATTAATTAGAAGTACTTGGAGTTTGTTCTTCACCAAATGGGTTTTGGTAGTAAGTTGTGCAAATGGATAAGGTTCTGTTATTCTACCTCAACTTTCTCAATTTTAATTAATGGTTCTTCCTTTGGTTTTTTTACAAGCTCAAGAGGTGTTAGACAAGTTTTTCCAGTCTCTCCTCTTCTTTTTAATATTGCTATGGAGGGTATCTCAAGATATTTAGACAGAGCTTCTCATCTAAATCTCTTTAGTGGGTTTTCTGTAACACCTTCTATCATTATTGTCAATCACTTGCATTATGCTGATGATACTATATTCTTCATTGATCACAGTAAAGAGGAAATTCTAAATTTATTCTCTACTCTTAAGTGTTTTGAGTACATTGTTGGTCTAAAGGTTAATACCTCAAAGACAAGTCTCATAGCAATTGGTGACGTGCCAGAATTATCTGTGTGGGCTGCTGAGTTTAGTTGTGCCACTGACAACCTCCCTCTCATGTACCTTGGCATGCCTCTTGGATCTAAAGCTAATTCTAAGCGCATTTGGGATCCCATTATTGAGAAGTTTGAGGAAATGCTTTCTCTCTGGAGACAAATTTCACTTTCTAGGGGAGGTAAACTGGCCCTTCTAAAATGTATCCTCAGCTCTCTGACAATTTATTACTTCTCTCTATTTAAAGCCCCTGCTTCAGTAATTAAAACTCTTGAGAAAAAAATGAGAAATTTTCTTTGGGAACATGGCGCTGGATCAAAGGTTTCTCATCTCATAAATTGGGGTATCGTTGGTGCTAGCAAAGAAAGAGGTGGTCCGGGTGTTTGCAATTTGAAGTTAATGAATCAATCATTTCTTGCAAAGTGGTGTTGGAGGTTTGGTCAGGAGAAGAATAGGTTATGGTACAAAATTATTGTTGATAAACATGGAAATGACTTCTCTTACTGGGTTCCAGAACAGATTAATTCTTCTCATGGTGTGTCGTGCTGGAAGACAATTGCTACTTCCGCTCATTTGATATATAAAAATTCAGTCTTAAAAATTCACTCAGGAAGAGAGATTGCATTCTGGAATGATGTTTGGAGTGAAAATACAACTCTTAATACTGATTTTCCATCTCTTTACAAATTATCTTGTGTTAAGAATACAAGATTAGCTGACATGATTTCGACAGATGGGAACTGGCAATTTAATTTCAAGAGAAACTTCATTGATTTGGAAACAAATTCCAATGCTCAACTCTTGCTTAGGATTGGTAACTTTCCACCGGTGTTAGACAGCCTCCATGACACTAGAAGATGGAACCTAAGAAGCTCTGGTACGTTCAACGTCAAAACCCTTTATGCTAAATTGGTCGAAGATTGTGGTATTAAAGACTTCCCTTATTCTTTTATCTGGAACAAGTCAGTCCCTCCGAAGATCAACTTTCTGATGTGGTGCGTAATTCATGAGAAGTTAAATACAATTGACATATTGCAAATTAAAGGTATTGATATCTACAACTTTTGTGTTCTTTGTGGTGATGACATGGAATCGCAGGATCATATCTTCTTGCACTGCAAAATTGCTCATAGTATTTGGTCCTTGGTTTTACCCAGTACTTGTTGGTCTTGGGCTATACCGAGAAGTATGAAGATGCTAGCCTGTAGTTGGTATCATAATGTTTTTTCGAACTCAGGGAATTTCATTTGGGGACTTATCCCAGCTGCAGTGGTTCACACAATTTGGACAGAAAGAAACAAGCGTACCTTCGAGCAACATTGTACTTTCAAGACTGATAATGATTTGGGAATGGAAGTAAAAAGCTTGGTCTTAGCCTGGGCTGGTGCTGCAGGAAGAAGGGTTCATTTAAACTTTGCCAGCACGGTTCATAGTAACTGGGATGCAATTTTTGTTTGATTGTAGTGTTGTAGATGTATTTTGGTTGTCGCTTTTCTACCTCTGGTAGAACCACTGTGCATTCTTCCCTCTTCAATATATCTTCTCTTCTTATAAAAAAAAAAAGACAATTCTTCACTTTCGGGTTAGTGGATTTCTTGAGTCACCTGTAGACATGCTACAGTCTTTGGTCCTTGCAACTGATCTTTGGGATTTGACTCTTACGTGAGTTTGCCTTTGTATGGTATTGACAGAACGATGGTGTCAGTGATCTTCTATAGATTTTACAGCGCTTCTACACATACCGCGTAGAAAACTATACCAAAACCGGGTCCAACGTGGCGCTAACGTGGTGGATTAAAACCTGAAAAGGTGTCTGATTTTTGTGCAGAAGTTCAGAAAGTTGTCTGTTGAATCGTAGCCTTTCATCTAACTAAAATATTAGGGAATAATTTGGTCCATTGGATTTATACCTTGGTTTTTCTTTTTAACTATTACAATTTCTCTCTCTATCTATGAAGAAAAACCAGAGAAAAATGTGTATCTTCTTTGTCCGTTGACATGAAGATAAGATTGGTGAAATACTATTTCTTACAGAATAACTGTAGTAAGGTCTTTAAGGCTTGGTCATATATATATATATATAGCAAAAAACAAGTAAGAGTAATAATTAACTTGGAGAAAATTTGGTTAACTTGAAATGTATAATGTTGCAGCAAGATGGATCTGGTAAGATTGATTAAAAGAGTAAACAGATACCAAATTTCCCCATTGTATAGGAAACTAAAAAAAACATACTTATCTGAAATTTAACCAAAAAATCCAAAAAGATATGGAGCACCGAAAAACATTAGTTCCCATCATACGCTCTTCCATGCAGCTGAAATCCTCCATATGTTGTCCCATAGCGTCCATAATCCCATTGTTGAGGTGCTCCATATGCAGGTGTAACGTTAACAACATGCCCATAAGGTGAAACGTGAGGTACACCCAGCATATCCACGTTGTTTGCTAAAAGTCCACCTCTATGAATCTGGGATACGTCTCCAAGCTGCATATTTTGGGAATTTGCAAAATACCCAACTCCATGAAGCTGCAAATTTAACACTATGATTAGATTGTAATGTCATAAACCTATCGGTTCTAGATGTTTTGTGCCTAAATAGGTAGAGTCACAGTTTTTACAGTCTCGAATAGCACGATGAAAGAAAAACCATATGCATGCATATATGCTCACCAAAAGTTGGTTGTACTGTTCACGAGTAAAATTCACAGTTTCGGCTTGAAATGTACCCGCCAGGCTTTGTTGCGTCGGGACTTCTTGCAGAACCTATGACAAAAACATATAAATCAGTAAATAACTACAAAACATTTTGTACAAATGGATCGGCAGTAGTCAGTAGGTTACCTCAATGTTTTCCTTTCCTTTCTTTGCTTTTTTTGCGTATACTTTAGACTTCAATCTATTTTTACAAGGTCTGCCTTTTGTAGGAACTACATTGGGATCATTTACCTTAATACCTTCATTCACTTCATCTATTTCAGAACTAACCACTTCCTTGGAGGCACTTGGTACTTCATCATTTATTGCTTTCAACTGTTCGCCTATCCATTTCTTTATATCATTGCACTTGTCATCGTTTTTGGAGACCACATCTGCAAGCTCTGCAAAATCGTCACACAACTCCTTATAACGCCTTTGGTCGGGAGACAAATCCCAACTATCATAACTTAATGGCACCTTTGTATGTGCTAAACTCACGTCTTTTCTCCATCTCCTTAAAATATAACATTCTGGAATTGATGTTATATTATTGCGGAGTAACACAAAAATCGCATGAGTGCAAAGTATTCCTCGAAACTCAAATCTACAACAACTACACTTAACTTTGCATCCATCATTTTGAAACCAAACTTTAAAAACAACATGTTTCATAACTTTTTCAGTTTTTGGATTCTTTTCTATCTCTTCCCCTTCAATTTCTTCTGCCACTAAGTTATTTACGTTATCAATGGTTTCCTCATCTGCACTTGCAGTGGCACATTCCTCTGGAGGAGTTTCTTCTCCGTCTTCTATTTGTAATCTATAATAGAAAATTTCTTGTTGTACGTCGTATCTTTTAACCTGGATTTCATCTTGTACTTCATCTTGAACATCAATTAATTCACAATATATCTTGTTGGTCAATTCCTTCTGAATCTCTTTAAACTTTTCCATAGTGTAAACATTTTGCATTTGTTTTTCTATTTCGTAAGAAGTTGTTGTTGGGATGACTTTTGAGAATGTTCTAGCATCTTCCTTGAGTTCTTTTTCCATTTTAGATTTTAATGCATTATCAAACTGTTCAGCAAATTCTTTCAAACATGTTCTTGAGTGAACATACCCGTCGAAGAAGGCATTCATGCTTTCACTTCGTTGGGTAGTTGACATTCCTGCCCAAAAAGTTGTCTTCACAAAACAAGGCACCCATCGATTTTTCTCTCCATATATATCATTTAACCATCTATTTGATTTCAATTTGGGATACTTTTCTAACATGTCGCTCCAACTTTGTTCAAATTCAGTTGGACATTGTGTATCGTAGACAGCTCTTTTCAACCTAAATTTTATGTTTAGATACTTGTCATACCTGCTTAGCTTTTCGGGTATCTTCTTCATAATATGCCATAGACACCATCGATGCTTAGCTTCTGGAAACACTTTCGCAACAACACTTTTCATTGCACTACATTGGTCCGTAATTATAGCTGGTGGGGAAATTCCTCCCATGCATTCAATCCATGTTTCGAACAACCAAACAAAAGTTTCAATCTCCTCATTCCCCAACAACCCACATCCAAATAGAGTAGACTGTCCATGGTGGTTTACCCCAACAAAGGGGGCAAATGGCATGTCGTACTTATTAGTCAAATAGGTTGTATCGAATGTAACCACTTCGCCGAATTCTTTGTATGCTTCTCTACACCTTTTGTCTGCCCAAAATACATTCTTCAAGCGATTTTCTTTTCCCAATTCTATTCTATAAAAAAAATCTTTGTTTAATTTTTGCATTCTATGGAAGTAGTTTAGAAGTGCGGTAGCATCTCCATCTTTAAGCTCTAAATGCTTTTCTTTTGCAAGCATGTTTCTAAGATCTTTCTCGTCATATGAAAGGTTCTCAGGTCCACCGGCTTCGACTGAACATGTATTAAAGTTTTTGCACTTCCTCATTCCAGCCTTGTCATTTATTATGATCCTTATTTTGACACTTTTCTTAATTAACTTGTTGCACCTCATGAACCGAGCTTTACTTGGGCTTGTCCTATGAGTGTGCTCGGAAACAAAAACCGTAATCCTCCATTTGTCATCCAATCCTAAACATGCTGCTACCCTAGCCTTGCATTCACATTTCCCTGTCGGATCAAGGTCAAATGGAGTAGTTGACTCTGTTTTGTGCTTTCCTTCTCGAACACAAGTAATGGTTACATGTCTTAGTATCCCCTCATCCTTCTTTGATGACCGGATCTTACATCCAAATCCTTTCCTAACTGCATAACGCCTATAAAATTCATATATTTGATCAACGTCGTCAAATGCCATTCCAACTTCCGGTACCACTGTACTGCATTTATCATCTTTCCTCTTCAAAACATGGACATCATCAGCTCTTCCATCTCCGTTAGCACTCCCATCCAACCTGCTCCCTTCTGCATTATCATCCATCTGCATATGAAAAGCTTTAATAATTATGTAAGAAAAAAATCTATAGAGATTTACGGGTACATTAGTAGGCCAAAAATTACAGATCATATTTTGTGGTAATTAGTGCAAAAATTACAGAATCAATAATAAAGGGACAAATCATATTTTGTGGTAATTAGGGAAAAAATTACAGATTCAATAAAAAAGAACAAAAGTTACATATTCAATAATAAAGGGCAAAAATTACAGATTCAGTAATACATAACAATTGAATATTCTCAAGAGTCTCTAAACATATGGATTAATATTTAATAATAACAAGTAACATTCTCTAAACACAGAGTCTAAACACATAGATTTGTAATCAATTATTTATAAGGAAATTGAACTTATTTTGATGTCAAAAATTAAATGGTAAATTTGGCTTTGTAAATATAAAGCTAGAATCAATTGATTTAAAATACTTACCTCTTATTAGTTTTTCTTTTCGCTCCGATTATGATAGGTAAGTATGTCATTACAGTAAGAACGATTTGATCAAAAAAAAAAAATGGATATTGAAGAGAAGAAGAGTCTGGTAAGGAGAAGATAAGTCTGAGTAGCTATTAGAGAGAACATTTATTGGGGAGATTTAATTAGATCTAAATCCGATGGTCCCAATGTTTCCCTAATATTTTATTTACATCGACCGCTCCCGTTAAACAGACAAGTTTCTGAACCTCTGGAAAAAAATCAAACGCCTTTTTCAGCTTTATCTCGCCACATCGATGCCACGTATGATACGGTTTTTGTATAGTTTTTGACGCGGTACGTCAAGCATTTTTGTAGATTTTATGGTCTTGGTCTCGGACAGCTGGAGATTCCAAGTTGGCACCCATCGGGGAAAATCTTCTGTAGATTTTATGTAGACAAAAAGGTTATCATTTTGGGGAGGAGGGGAAGAAGAAGACAATAGTTGCCATGAGCAAATCTATAGGCGACTGGCTGCCAAGAGTAAATCTATATGCGCCTTAACTTTTCAATAAGTAAATCTTAATGCATCGGCACGGGTCGAAGTGCTGTGCACACCAAATGAAAAATATATCGTGGCGGGGAGAGGTTAAATCCCGCGCACACCAAATGAAAATACATCGCTACGGGGTTAAATGAAAAGATGCCCGGTGCGTAGCATGGGCACAAATCTAGTAAAGATAAAAGAGAATTCTATTATTGAATGGTATTGATTACATTGAGAACCCATAGGGTATATATAGCGATACCTAACTTGGTATGCAAGAATAATGCTTGTAAATCAATTCATACTAAATATATCAAATACTAAATATAACCCTAAATACTAAAACTTTCCATATATTTTATTATTACCAATCTTATACTGTAACACCCTCCCTCAATCTCATGGGGATTGCAAATCACATGAGATTGGCCTTGAAAGTTATTGATGAAGTGCGGTGTCAATAAATGCCCGAGAAGTATAAGAAGAGGCGTGTCGCCATTAAAAAGAATACTGATTAGGAGAACCGCCAAAGTAGTGAAAATAACAGAACCATTGATGGAGCATATAAGAACCATCGATAAGAGAAAATAGATAATACCCTGCAAAATTGGGATTAGAAAAGTTGACGAAGAATGGATATGATGAGTGTTGGTTAGGATTAAGTGGTTGTTGGACTCGGGGGCTTGGAAAGTGGGGTTTTGACGGGACGTGGATTTGGTTGACTTTTTCAAAGTGTAAAGGAAAACAAAAATAATTGGACAGATCAGAATAGGTGGTAAAAGGAATTAAAGATGGGAAAAAAAAGAAAGTGGTATTGATGATTTGATGAGTTGAAGTAGGGTCCTAGTCCTGGACGAACAGTAAGAAAAAAAAATGGGATGGAAAAACACGTGATGAGGTAACGAGATAAAAGGAGCTGGTGCTGGTAGTGGTGAGAAGTCGGTTTTGGTAGCAAACCCATAAAACTTTTTTTTTTTTTTTTTTGGTGATATAAAAATACGTAAAGAATTGGGTTGCACGAATAAAATAGTTTGGGACAGATGTCGGAAGGTAAAGATAAGAAAATAATTAATGGGTGGTGGTTTGAATACAGCAAGGCACTTTGGAAATTAAGTAATGATTGACATGGGAGGAACAGTAGTTAAGGGATGGAAAAAGTTGATGTATAATACAGACAGAAGAAGGAAAGATGGAAAAGTAAAGAATTAGCGGGACAGAGGAATTAGGTAACGGTGAAGATGGACGTGGAGAAGAATTAAGGGGGAAGAAAAAGTGATGGAAGGAATTAATTAATTAATGATTGATAAGAACAGAAGAACAAGGAAGAATTTAGAGGCGGTGGAAAAGTTTTGGTGAATCTAACAGACGTAACTTTTTTTTTTTTAGGAAAGATCCGGCGGACGGTGGAATTGGAGACTACCGCCGCCGGTTAGAAAAGAAAACGAGGTGGGCAACAGGTCCGGATCGAACCCGCTCTGATACTAAGTCATAACTAGAAGACATAAAGATAAAATAGAATTCTATTATTGAATGGTATTGATTACATTGAGAACCCATAGGGTATATATAGCGATGTCGTAACTTGGTATGCAAGAATAATACTTGTAAATCAATTCATACTAAATATAACCCTAAATATTAAAACTTTCCATATAATTTATTATTACAAATCGTATACTCTAACAAAAGGCTTTCTTAAATATAGAACATATTTTTATTAACTATAGCCCAAGAAATATAAGTTGAAACAAAAATAATAAAGTTAACAAACGAGTCTTAATTTTTTAACTAATAATCCTTCTTTTTCAAATCAAAATATAAATCATAATTTGTTGTAGGGCTTGTAGCCCATGGGTGTGCTGCCCAATATAGTATCTAGGATTTTCTTCCTACATGTATATATATATAGGATATTGTTCCATGTAACCTAATGATGTTGTTCGATGGAAACTACTTTCTTCCTCTTTACTTTCCCCTATACTGCAAAACGTTGTCATGTTGCCAGGGCCGTAGCAAAGTATTTGGGGGCTTAGGCGAAATTGTAGAAATTGGAGCCTATATAAGTGTTTGTAGGTGAAAATAGTTTCTGCTGATTTCGGTAATTGCGGGTGTGCAGGTGATAAATAATTTAAACCCTAAACAATGTACTGCAAGGGAGTACCTTAGATTCGAGAGATCAATCTGTACAAGTCCGGCCTTAAACAAGAAATGGTCGTTCAAGGCTTGCTTCGGTCACAAAGTGGAGGAGAATGGGTTGGTTTTGGGGAGGGAAGCAAGGAAAGTGGTGAGACCAGAATAGTTGATTCTGGAAGAGTAGTTGGGTTACTACGACTTGTTATCAGAAAATTAAGAGAGATCACGAGGTGAGCTAGCAAGTAAGTATTTCTGAGTGCTGTGTCTCCCGTATGAACTTGTTGTTCAATGGAAATAGGTAAGACCTATTTATACAAGTCGGAATAGAAACGTACCCTGGTCTCATTAAGGAGTGGGGAAGTAAATGGGAGGAGGTGGTAACCGTATGCATGGAATTGATGTCCATAAAGTTGTTAACGCACGAAACTGCTAACGTTATGGAATTGATATCCCATAAAGTTGTTAACGCATGTGATTTATGTCCCATGAACGTTTCACACATAACTTCCCGTATTTACTAACCGCCTCACCCTCATGACACTTCCTTATGACGGGAGTAGTGTATGCCTCTCGTTGTAAACCGCCAAACCAATACCCAAAGAGGATCCCCCAGTTTGAGTTGATGTCTCGAATGTTTTTGGAAAACATGTAGCATGTTTTTGTGGCTTGGAAAGTCAAGATCGGGAAACTTGCTATCCTGGTGACCTTCGACGGTCGAGATTTTGCATCTTGAGAGGAGGGGAAATCGTTCATCGTTGTACGCCTTCGTTTTGGTAGTCGCGTAGTGAGGGCCAACGTGGTGGCGCGGCTAGGTTGGCATGTGGTTGGAATGGCATGGTTTGGCATGGCTAAACTTAGGTTTTCGGGCCAAAGGTTACCATGTGTCATCTGGTAACCATGGATGGCTAGGATTTTCTCCTGGGATTAAAGGGCAACCGTTGATTGTTGCACGTCTTCGTTTTGGTGGTCGCGTAGGGAAGGCCAATAGGGTGGCGCGTCTAGGTTGGCATGACGTGGCCAAACTAATATTTTCGGGTCAAAGGTTACCATGTGTCGTCTGGTAACCTTAGATGGCTAGGATTTTCTCCTGGGATTGAAGGGCAACCGTTGATTATGGAACGTCTTCTTTTTGGTGGCCGCGTATGGAAGGCCAACATGGTGGAGCGGCTAGGTTGGCATGCCGTTGGCATGGCATGGTTTGGCGTGGACAAACTTAGGTTTTCGGGCAAAAGGTTACGATGTGTCATCTGGTAACCTTGGATGGCTAGGATTTGCTTCTGGTATTGAAGGGAAACCGTTGATTGTTGCACGTCTTCGTTTTGGTAGCCGCGTAGGGAAGGCCAACAGGGTGGCGTGGCTAGGTTAGGCTTGGCATGTGGTGACAAGGGTTCGCGTTGGGCGTTTGGCTTGGTTAGGGCCAAGGAAAGGGCGTTTGGCTTGGCATGATGTGACTAGCATGGCAAGGGACAAGGCATAGTGCGTTTGGCATGGCGCGGCTAGCTTGGATAGGTTTGGTTTGGCTTGGAATGTGGGGGCAAGTGTTTGCCATAGGCGCATGGCGTGGCTAGGGCCAAGGCAAGGGCGTTGGGTGTGGCATGGTCTGACTACCATAGCTAGGGCCAAGGCAGAGTGCCTTTGGCATGGCGCGGCTAGCTTGGGATAGGTGCGGCTTTGGCTTGTCATGTGGGGACAAGGGTTTTCCATAGGCACATGGCATGACTAGCTTGGTCTAGGTGCTGTTTTTGGCTTGGCATGCGGGGCCAAGGGTTTTCGATAGGCGCATGGCGTGATTAGGGCCAAGGCAAGGGAGTTTGGCTTGGCATGATGTGACTAGCATGGCTAGGGCCAAGGAAAAGTGTGTTTGTCATGGCGCGACTAGCTTGGATAGGTTTGGTTTGGCTTGGAATGTGGGGCCAATGGTTTTCCATAGGCTCATGGCGTGGCTAGGGCCAAGGCAAGGGAATTTGGCTTGACATGGTGTGACTAGCATATCTAGGGCCAAGGCAGAATGCGTTTGGCATGGCGCGGCTAGCTTGGGCTAGGTGCGTCTTTGGCTTGGCATGTGGGTCCAAGGGATTTCCATAGGCGCATGGCGTGACTATTTTGGGCTAGGCGCATGACCAAGCTAGGGTTTTGGGGGAAAAGGTCATTAGGTAACCTTAGACGTCCAGGATTTGCTCTAGGGATTGAAGGGAAACCGTTGATTGTTGCACGCCTTTGTTTTGATAGCCACGTAGTAAAGGACAATATGGTGGCGCGACATGGGTCCATGGCGAGGTGCGTTTAGCATGGCGTGGTAGGTGTGGCTGGCATGATTTTCTATTGGCACTGAGGTGCGGCTAGCATGGTTGGTGTGGCTGGCATGATTTTCCATTGGCACAGAGGTGCGGCTAGCATGGTTGGAATGCTTTGGCGCGGTAGGTGTGGCTAGCATGATTTTCCATTGGCATAGAGGTGCATCTAGCATGGTTGGCATGCTTTAGCGCGGTCGGTATGGCTGGCATGATTTTCCATTGGCACAGAGGTGCGGCTAGCATGGTTAGCATGCTTTGGCGCGTCGGTGTGGCTGGCATGATTTGCCATTGGCACACGTGGGAATTAGGGTTTGGCTTGTCGTAACCCTAATTTGAAAAAGATACCCCAATAATTATTTAGAGACACATTAAAGGTTTCAGTAAATGTGCCTAGTAAATGCTTGTTACCTTAAATGTTGTGACATCACTATCTGCTAGGGTTTAGTGTTTTACGATTTTAACCCTAATCTAAAAACCACCATCAACATTAAGTCCCCTGCTTAGCTCGGAACAGGTTCCTTGTTGCGAGGTAAGCATATGATGGTGATAGACAAGGACGGAATCGAGGTGTAAATCATTGCAAAGATGGTCAGGAGAATCCGACTAACCTTTTTGAGTGGTAAAGAGAGTTTTGGCTTCCCGTGTTGGAGGCCCTGCATAAGTTGTACTTGGAATGCAGACCGTGAAGTGGTGAGATGAAAGTTATCGGCTTGGTATGGTCGTACATCTCCAAGGCAAAGGGGGCGCGGTCTTGGAAAGCGACGCAAGCGGGCGGATTGGATCGGGGGGCCAAGAGGTGGCGTGGTCTTGGTAAGGTAAACACGCGTGGTTAATAAGGTTGCGTGATAGATCAGGCGGCTTGCCAGGGGGGGTCGTGGCAATGGCATGGTGGAACGTGCAAGGACGGCTAGGAGTGATGGATCCGCGACAATGGAGCGAATGGCTTGGCCTGACATGACTATGACAAGGCGCGGTTTGGTGGGGTGAGATATGCATAGGTGACCAGTAGCGGTGAGGATGAGACATGGCATGGGTTTCTTGGTGATTTATCTTCAAAGGGTTAGTTGCCTCTATCCTTATTTGACTCGACCAGGAATTTCTTCTTTTCTTCAACCCAAAACGTTACGCCCACAAAAGAGGAAAATCATTACTCTTTCTGCTTTGGTTATATTTCCGGTTTTTCTTCCAAAGCTTAGCGTTGGCGGTGGGAAAGGAAAACACGATTTAGTGTGCCTCGAGCACGTTCTTCCACGCTTTCTCACCAACCATAATTATTTCTCACAGCCAGGCATGAGGTTTAATTAGGATCGGATATCATGCCTTAACTCACGGCTGGTATAAAAGCTTTCCCTTTTGAGGTTGCGTCATCTTGTTGTACATAAAGATGATCTTGAACTATATATCCGCGTAGTTCGTCTTCGTCCATCCTCTTTACAGGTATCGTCTCGCGTTTGCTTCTTACCATTTTATTTATTTTATCCTCTTTCTTATGTGTGCATGGATAGGATGAAACTTGACCATTTTCATTGTTCTTTGTAGTGTATGATGGGACCCTCCAGGGATAGCCATGTCTTTAATTCTTCGGAGAAGGACTTCAGAATTGGCGGAAACCGCTCCTCTTCTCATGAGGAGGCATTATCTAGAGTCGAATCTATGTTCCATGAAGCTGGTGAAATTATCAAGGACTTTCCTTCCATCTACCTCCATGTACTGCAGGCGCGTGTTCGGACCTTCTTGGGTTCAGTGAACATGAAGGAGGAACGAGAAAAAAGGAAGAACCTTGGCGTGTTGAGAAGTTCCAGTGCGGCAAAACCTTTCCTCGATCCAGTCATAGGAAGGATCGAACTGTTTCTAGGTCGGAGCAACGGAAAATCGAGCATGTGAAGATTTTGGAGCCAAGCGCCATGGTTCTCGATTTTAATGCGGATACATCAAAAAATATTCTTCGAAGGGTCAATGAGAAAACCTCCGAGGGAGCGTCTTACGGGACCGAATTAGCCTTTGGAGTTGACGCCAGAGGTGTCGTTGGTGATATTGGAGGGGTCATGGTGGCGTATACTGAACCAGTCGTCGAATCAGACACTGTTGCTGTTGTGGTTGCTTCGGGATGGGATGTTAAAGTTGTTGTTGATAACACCGTTGAATGGAATCTTTGTTGCCGAGATATTATTGGGGGAAGTGCTTGAAGATAGCCTTGACCAAGGGGACTCATGTTCCATCCTTCGAGGGCTAGTTCCTCCATTTTTTTATTCCTGTTAGTTGCTTAGTTCGCCTGATATTTTTTGTAAACTCATCTTTAGCTTCTTCTTCATCAGTCAACATTTCGCTTTATGTATATTTTTTTGAATGAGGTATTTCTGGTTATGTTATGATGGTTTTGCACTGGTTTTATGATTTTAATTTTATGTATTTCTCTGATATCTGGAGAAATCATTTCGAAAGAGATGTATTTATACTTTTTTTTTTGACGAAAAATGAAAATCCAGGGAAGAATACAAACGGTGTATTCATCTTGGGGGAATACAACTACTAAGAGGAATTGTTAAAGGAAATACTAAAGGGAGAGTGACTGGAAAAGTACAGCATTTTAGGGATTAGAGTCCTTGAGCCATCGCAGGTGAACTATCACTCCTTCAGGTGTGTCTGTGTTGATGAGCTTGCAATATCCTCCTAAAAGGATGTCCGCCACCAGATACATCTCGTCTTCTCCTCTATTGGGCGAATCAATTTGAATAGCCATTTTTACCGTCATCTTCTCAACTTGAAACGAGTTTACCTTAACCACTATATATCCGATTGAAAACGGGTTCAGGCGTCATGCAACCATTTGAGTCTTGGATTTATTGGTTTCGATGGAAGTTTCCAAGATTTTTGCAAAGTGTTCAAATGGCCCAGCACTCCATTCACATTTGTTGAAAGCGTCCGGGCCAGTAATCGCGCTGAGTCCCCATGACGTACTAGGGGAAGGAATGACTAGTGGTAGAGAAGGTCGCCCGGTCAGACTTACTTGCGTATGAAATCCATGAGCTAGCGCCAACAAGTCTTCTCCAGATATCTTGGTTCCTTTGATAGCTCGTCGATGCGATAACCAGTGGGATGATTTGTTGGAAATTCCTTCGGGCGAGGACGTCGGTAGAGGGTGCACATCTAATTTCTATTTGTTGTCGAGTACCCATAAGCGCCCCAATATCATGTCGTGACCCAGTTCTTTGACAATGTGGAATTTCCTATGCGTTATAGCGTCTCTCACCTTGATCTCGAGGTTGATCTAGCCATGCGCGTTCAAAGCTTCTCCTCTCGGGTTCTTAATCACATGCGGGGAATGGGTAGCGTCTAGTTTTGTAAATCCCGCATCCTTTAGTATCTTGAAAGTAAAGATGTTGAGGTCAGACGCCGCATTGATGAGCGTGTTTTCAAATTCGATACCTCTTAAACGGGACGTGGTCAGCAGTCCCCAGTTCTCCCCTTTTGGTTATGCTCGTTTGGAAAGCTTGGGCCCTGGTGTGGTTTCCGGGGAGAGAAAAAGTCGTTTGCCGGATACAACGCGATTGTGAGCTACGAAAATATCTTGGCGCTGCATCTTCGAAAGATAGAGAATTTCGCATACATGATGTATCATGGATTGTACAGTCTCGTGCACAGAGTCCCCAGAAAATCCACAGTTTCTTATTGGAAGTGGGTCTCGATGTACTCCCTCGTATCCTAGTTGGAGCTCTCCTGCTTCTATCCTTTCTTTGAAAATATGCTTTGGTCTATTGCAATCACTGGTTGGGTGGTGAACGAATCTGTGGTAATGGCAGTACTTGGGGTTTGCCATCTCATCCAAAGTTGGTGGACGTCTGGGAGGTGGCAGTCTAATAACATCATCTTGAATCCATGCTTCTAGGAGGTCAATCACCTCCTAGATGGAAATGGTAAATCAAAGGTATTCCCTTCGGTTTCATGATGATGCATGTGAGCTTTAGTGGCGGGGTTTCCTGTTGCGCCAGTGCTTCACGTTTTGGTCGGGGGCCTGTAGTTGGGGCCTTCCTTTTTCCTATTTCCTTCACTATGTTCACATAGGATGAGCCGGCATTAAATTGTTTTCCGATGAGGCGTCTATTCCAACGAGTTTAAAACGTGTCTTCAGTTCGATTTGGCCTAGTTCTTTCCAGTAATCTTTGGTCTTTGTCGTTGCATATCGTCTAGCGGCTTCATGGAGTTCGGAGAATATTTGGAAGCGCAAGTTTTCTAACAAGGCGCTGTAAATAGGAACCATACCATTGATGCACGCATTCACCAGATGTTTCTCGATCACGTTTGGTCGTGACGGTGACGAGCGCTTGAACACTGAACCTTTTAACAAAATCATTCAGATGTTCGCTATCCCACTGGTACATTCTTCCGAGGTCTGAGAAAGTAACTTGTTCGGACACGAAGAAGTACTTTCTGTAAAACCCGGTAACCATGTTACTCCAGTTGGGAATACTGTTTGGCGGGATGTTGTTGTACCATGTATAAGCCCTTCCGGAAAGTGATTTTGAGAACTCCCTCAGACGGAGAACGTGATTATATTCATGTTCACCTAGGGATTCCAAGAAATGGGAGACATGCTCATGCGCATTCCTGGTACCATCGTATAAGGTGAATTGATGAGAGAGTACCCCTTGGAAGAGGGATTCTTTGCATTTCGGATGGGAAAGAGGGTTGGTGTTGATGCATGCCCATTTCATCATTCTTGATTCGATTGCGGAGAGTTGCTCCAGATCTTCTCGCGTGAAGAAGTTGGACGGCTGATTTCTTTCCAATGGGATTCTAGCGCGAATTTACTCGTCCGCGGAGGCGTGCTCCGCCGAGGTGCTAGCATCGTGGTTGTTGGAGACGTTCCTAAGTGGCTCTGGAGGACACGACTCGCGTGGTAGCCACTCTGTCAGGGTCTTAAAAAAGACGAGTACCTACTTCTGTGTTGAAACCATATCCGTCTGGGCTCTAGCGAGCATTTCCTATCGTTCCATCAAATCAGCGATGGTGACATAAGGACGGCTTCCTCTGGTCCCTCCGGTATCTCGTCCCATCGGTGGGGTAGTTGGAACCTTAGTTATGGTTAGAGGTGCCATGCTAGACGAAACATTAGGATCCGTAGCGGCAACTCTGGACCTAGTGACTGGTGGCGTAATGCCCGAAGAGGTGTTTTCGTTTATGTGATTAGAGGGTTGTGCAGAGACATTAGAGGCGGCAGCGGTTATAGCCCTGGTGATTGGCGGTGTCACGCTTAAGGGAGTGCATTCGGGGTTACCGTAGTCAGTAGGTGATGTAACGACATTATTGGGAGAGACGTTAACATTAGGTACGTGCTCTGTGCTGGTATTCTCGGCAGCCGCTCCAGACCTGAGTTCCACCATATTGGGATTGACTTTCGGGAAATGAAATCAGGAGTTGGAGTTGATATTGTAACCGATAGATCAATCCTCCCGATGTGGTCGCCAATTATTTGTAGGTGAAAATGGTTTCTGCTGATTTCGGTAATTGCGGGTGTGCAGGTGAGAAACAATTTAAACCCTAAATAATGTACTACAAGGGAGTACTTTAGATTCGAGAGATCAATATGAAAACTAAGTTTACCACTCTACATAGCCAAGCCTCATATTAACTGATTGTTTTGTCACATAAACATAGCCAAACTCCATATATTGATTGGTTTTTTCCAACTTTCAACTAAAGCACCCTTAGTCGGCGTAGCCTAAACTCACTATAGTGCTTGCTCCAATCTTGTAACATGGAATTGAACCCTGGAGTCATCTTTTGAGAGTTAAAGCATGTTTTTTTCTCCTGATTCGGGGTTTAAATCTTACTTAGCCCCTGACTCGATCCAAGTTATGTCAAATCGTTTGGTTTTGTTTTTGAGTCAGATCTGACTCATGATCTGAGTCAAACCTAATCCCTGACTCGGACCCGTTTGAGTCAGGTAATAAAATGCTCATTTCTCATGGGAGCAAGCCACTAATTTATACGAGTCAGGTTTTTTTTTTAGAAAAAAAAGACAGGGCGCCTAGATAGGCCACCCTCTCATGGATACAGTTTGGATACTGTCTGGGCTAGCAGGCTCCTCAGACGTATCTCCCAAAATATAGTTAGTGTTATTAAAGTAATCCAGATGAAGATTTGTTGATTGTGGAATTCTGTAATGCAAGAAAAATAGTTTGAAGATTCCTTCCTCTCCAGGTAGAGTCAGAGAAGAGATTAGACTTCCTAGTTATTCTTGCAAGATTAATAGCATCGGAGTTTTGTTGAGCATTAACTGTAATAATCTTCCCTAAGACGAATTCGATTGGGTCATTATTTTTATTGTTGCCTTGAATTATACTTGCTCCTCATTTGAACCTGTTTTGGACTTCCAGTTGGTAACTTGATTTGATAGCTTGTAATGTTTCTTCCGCTTCAGCAGCAAAGTTGGCATTCGTTTGCCTCATAGTATTTCCCCAAGTTAGGTCAAGTTGAGCTCATATTCTTGATCTTTCCCATGCATTGATCTGAAACATATCAGTAGTAGCATGGCATGGTTCCACAGATTCAATATGCATGCTAATAGTAATTCCAAATTTGTCAGAGGTATGTCTGTGTTGGTTGTAGTTCGCAGGAGGAGAATTAGAGTTATTGTACTGATAAAATAGGTTGTTCATGATGTTCCCTGGTTTATGATGCACTCTAGTATGACTTCAGAGGTGCTAGGTTATGTCTCTAGTAGTAACATTAGCATCTGGAGAGATTTTTCTAAAAACCCAGTCACATCTGTCTTTCCAGATGAACCAACAGATAATATCATAGGTTTCATTCCAGCTGGCAGGGAGATTATTATCCTGGAACTAGCTATTAAACCAATGATGGAAAGATGTGAAGGCAGAGAATAGGTTTTGATTTTCCCCAAGAAGATTCTTCCAGACTTCAGAGGCAGCAGGGCAGGATAGAAGTACATGAGTAATATCTTCAGCTTCATTGTTGTAGAATGAGCATATAGGACTTATGCAGCTCAAGATGCTAGCAGTTTTAGCAGCAGTTGGAAGAATGCCATGAGCACATTTCCAAATGAATAAGTGAATGGCTGGACTTGTGTCCAAAGCCCAAATTTGATTCCATGGAGCAATCTGACTATCATTGGCATACTTGTCATGGATTTGTTTGTCATATAAAGATTTGACAGAAAATTTGTTATTGGTAGTGGGGGACCACTGGATTTCATCATGATCAGAAGGGGAAACAAGTGTTTTAATAATTGGGTGTTGAATGTTAGGCGTGAACCATTAATTTAGGATATTAATATCCCATTCTCCAGAATTGGTGAGAAGTTGGTTAACAGTGGTGAGGTTATCAGGGAAGAGGTTAGGTTTGTGTATTCTATCAGACTTGGTAGATATCCATCTATCATCACAGATATGAATTTTCCTTCCATTACCAATCTTCCAAATGTAATTTTGTTAAATTAAGGTTATGCCTTCCAGGATGCCTTTCCATATCCAAGAGTCATTGTACTTTGGCTTGGTATCCATTCTTATAACTTTGGTATTGGGGAAGTGAGCAGCTTTCATGGTGCTGCTCCAGAGTGAATATGGTTCCTTGATTAATCTCCTGGCAATTCTTGAAAGCATAGCCAAGTTGAAAATTTCCATATTCTTGAAGCCCAATCCCCCAATATCCTTAGGTTTATTAACAACATCTCAGGCAAAATAGTAGAGACCTTTCGATTTGTCTTGTTCTTTGTTCCAGAAGAAGTCTCTTTGAATAGCATTGATTTCATTGCAAGTAGTTTTTGGTATCTTAAAGCAGTTCATCTAGTATAAGCTGGAGGTAGAAGTAACAGATTGGATCATAGTCATCTTTCCAGCAGTGGAGAGGGTAGTCTTCCATCCAGCAAACCTGAATTTAAGTTTATCAACACAAGGCTTAAAAGCTTAAACCTTACTCTTAGTTGTGAATAAATGGGATATCAGGTACTTGTCTGAAGTATTAATTCTTTGGACATTCATAGTAGCGCGATCATGCAGTTATACGCAAATAGAAAGTGGCTTATGGATGGTGCATCCTTTCAGATCTTGATTCCTTGAATTTGTTGTTGGGATTCAGCATGATATAAATACCTAGAGAGAGCTTCCATACAGAAGAGGAAGATATACGGAGATAAGGGGTCCCCTTGTCTCAATCCCCTAGAAGGCTTAAAGAATTTTCCTGGAGACCCATTGACAAGGACTTTCATGCTTGTAGTAGATATGCACTGATGGAATAAGTTGCACCATTGAGGGCTAAACCCCATTTGAGATAATACTTGTAGAAGGAAATCCAAATTCACTCTGTCAAAGGCTTTGGCCATATCAATTTTGATGCCCATAGTTCCATTGCTTCTTTTTTTTTTCCCCTTCTAGTATTCATGTGATGAAAAATTTCATGAGCTATAAAAATGTTGTCAGAGATTTGTCTACCATGAATGAAGGCAGACTGGAAGGGGGGTATGATTTTAGAGAGGAGGGGTTTGAGTCTTTGGGATAAAAGTTTGGATATTATTTTGTAAGTTGTATTGCATAGGGAGATAGGCCTGAAGTGAGCTGGTGTGGTAGGTTTCTCAATTTTGGGGATAATAGAGATGAAGGTGGAGTTCATTTCTTTTAGGATGTGCCCAGAAGTGAAAAAATGTTGAACCATGAGAATTATGTCCTCACCCACAATATCCCAATTATCTTGGAAGAAATTAGGGGGAAAGCCATTAGGTCCTGGAGCTTTTTCTCCAGCCATGCTAAAGAGGATGTTCTTGATTTTCAGAGCATCAAGTATTCCAATAAGGTTCTGGTTTTCTTGAGTAGTTATACTTGTAGGTATGAGGTTTATAATGAATGGGTTGATATTTATAGTTTCAGCAGTTGCCATGGTGGTAAAGTGATTTGTGAAAGTAGTGATTATTTCAGCACTGTTTTGAATCCAAGATCCATCATATTTTTGTATAGAATCAATTTTATTCCTTCTATATATATTTTTAGCATACAAGTGGAAGTATCCAGTATTTCTGTCTCCAAGTTTGATGTGTTGGTCCCTGCTTTTGGTCTTCCATAAGGATTTATGAACATATTGCCAATGTTCAACCTGAAGTCTTGCTTCTTTAAGATCTTGTCCTTTATTTGAGTTGAACTGATGCTTGGTTAACCAATCTACGTGCTGAATGATTTCTTATAGATTAGTTTTTATGTTTCCATAAACTTCTCTATTCCATTTATTTAATCTTACTTTGATATCTCTGAGCTTTCTAGCAATTCTTATGGCTAGGGATCCTTTATGGTTAACTTTCCAACATTCAGCTATTATGCTCTTGCAGTCTTCATGGTTTAGCCAAGGTCCAAATAATTTGAAAGGGATTTGTCCTTGTTTCCAGGAGGGATTGGTATTGAAAATGATAGGGTTGTGATCAGAACCTATGGCAGGAATGTTGGAGATGGTAGTATTAGGCTGACTTTCTAACCAGGATTCATTAGCTAGGCCTCTGTCCAATCTCTGGTCAGTAAGTTGGGGACCAGTTCTTTTGTTGGTCCAAGTGAATGGACATTCAGTGTAAATTAAATCAGTAAGATTTGCTTCCTCAATCTTGTTTAGAAATAATTCCGCTTCAGTTTGATCAATAGGAAGTTGACTAAATTTCTCATTCTCATGAAGGAAAAAATTACAATCTCTCATGATTAACCAAGGCAAGGGGTTAGTAGCATAAGTATTTTCAATCATCTTCCAAGAATTAAGTTTATCATGAGTAGTATAAGGGTTGCCATAGTAGCCAGTAAACAACCAATGATCTCCTTGCAAGGGATTTATGATAGCACTAATGTGGTAGTCAGAAAAGTCTTTTATAGTGACATCTAAGTTGGTTTTCCAAGCAAGGACTAATCCACCAGCCGATTTGGTTTTTACTTTTGGATCTACAAACCAGAAATTTGTGACACCTATTTTACCTATAATTCTCTTAAGATTTCTAGATTGTTGTTTGGTTTCGGATAAGAAGATTATATCAGGTTTATGTTTATTTAGAATGTTATCAAGGTGTCTAATAGTGGTGTTTTGTCTTATGCCTTGACAGTTCCAAGCAATGATTGAATAAAATTGCCAAAAGTATGAAATGATAGGATATGTAAATATGATAATTCTGTAACCTAGAGTTACATGTGGATGGCTAATGATAATGATTAGGATAGCCCAACTATGCGAATTCAGATTAGTAATAATAAATATGTTAACTTTATAATTTAGATTGTAAGAAGTGACCTGAGTGATGCTAAAGGGGTGGCTCCTATCAGATTGCTAGTAGTAGTCTCTGTTATTTGCTCCTCCTCCAGTTAGGTGGTCTGATTGTTGATCCTCTTAGATGATTGGTGCCCCTCCCACTGCATAGCTTAGGTCTCAGTACTGCTGGGTTGGTTGTACAATTTTCTCTTAGGATCTACCAATTGGGGATGTTGCTCATGATCAACTACCTGAAGTTTGAATTCAGCTCTTTTCCTTTACCATAAGAGTTTTTTCTGCTTGATGTAGTCAACCATCATTTTCTTTTGGATATCATCTAGAGAAGGAATGTTCTGGAGGGTATTGACTGAGGTAAGGGCTTCATTTTGGTGCTGAAGGTTATTTCCAATTTTTGGAAATATGGCTGAGGGATCAATGGTTACCTCTAGCTCAGAGGAAGTGGAGATGTTGTTGTATTGCTTTCTGGATGCAGCTTTGATGTGGTTTTTCTTTTTCATCTTAGGTTCTTTACTTATGTAGTTTTCCATCAGATTCTTATGCCTTTTCTGGCAGGCAATGTCTTCAGGGTTAGTGGTGGGGAAATCAGTAGTGATTGGTTGATCCAAACCTTCTTTGATTATTATATGCCCTGGAGATCCATCCAGCTCCTTAGAAGAATTTTTAAGAAGGGTCTGTTGTTGTGCACTTCTCATTTTGATAGCAAATTCTTCTGCTCCAGCTTTTTCAGTATAATGACATATAAGTGACGGTGTTTGTGGTTCCTTACAGCTACTTGTTGGGTGTATGAGTGTTATTTGAAGGATAAGGGGTATTGGGTGATGATGGGTGTTTGGTTTTGGAGGTGGATGTATAATGATATGTTTGGGTTTTCTGAGCATTTTTCTCATCCTCAATGCAAAGGGGACCTGGGTGATCAAGAGTTCTGCAAACTTTACAGAAGGCTATACAATTAAGAGGGTAATCTAACTCAAGCCAGTGAGAAGTAGTCTCATCCTCATAGGCATCAACGCCATACTTTAAAGCTTTGGTGACATCTAGCGTAATCAGGACTTACAGATTCTTTTCATCCTCATCTCTTCCATAAGATTTCTTGGATCCTTGGTAAATTCCAGCTGGTTCAATGATATTTCTAATATCAGAAATGATATGAGTTGGTATTCTCTTCACCAGAACCCAAACGAAAAATTTGTAGAATTTTGCTTCATCAATGAATTCTGGTAATGGTGGGACTTCTGTAAGGACTATGAGATTATCGAAAATTCCACTTGTTCCCCCTTTTCTGAAGACCTTGTAGTCCTCAATACTAGTCATTATGATTTGGTAATAGTTTCTTTTTTTTTTCCATAAAGAGACTTAAGTATTTCGGCATAGCTCCCAGTTGTTGTTGATGAAATTGGTTATAGTTCTTGTTTCATGAGAAATTTTGTTGCAGTACCTTCCAATGAAGACCCATTTCCAATCAATCTTTTTCTTGGGTAGGATGTTGGCTTTCTTAATAAAAACTTTTGGGAATAGGTCTTTTGGGAAATTTAGAGAGGAGTTCATTTGATTCATAAGGTTGTCTATGTTTCCAGTGTTTTTAGTTCCTGAAGAAGAGGCCATGGATATTTGGGTATTGAGTTCTTCTCTGATGGTTATCTTGAGATGCTACTTCATGTAAAGAATTTTAGGATTGGAGGGAATATTTGTAGTTTTGTGAAGCACTTTAATTTGAATTCTGAATTGCTGGTCAGGGTTACTCAGATAGTATAGTTTGTTTCTTTGTTGCAGTTTGGTAGAGTGTAGTTGTGGGTTTTGCAGATGTTGGCACCAAGAATTCCATCTTAGCTTGTTGGCCTTTTGAACTACTAGCAATCTGAAGGAGTAGGACCTGAAAAATAATAAGTACAAGACAAAGCAATATTTACAAAGCCAGTGATAGTAACTTAAAGAAAGACAAAGTTTATAAATTATTGATTGAAAATTATTTTTTGTGGTCAGACTCTGATCTTGATGGTTCATGCATTTTTGTAATCCATGTGCTGAAAGTGTACTTTGTTGTGATTAATGATGTGCATCCTACAGAAGTTAAAACTAAAGTACCAGATGCGGGAGTGAGTGAGAAGAGTGATGGGATGTCCTAAGGACTGTAGGATTCTCTTAAATGTGGACTGCAGTGTGACAATGACTTGAGTGTCATGGCATCTTATATGTCTTTGACCTATATCTAGGATGTCATCATACCTGGAACACGTACACCTACAAATCTTGAACTCTAGATTGAAGTATGTCATTCCTTTGAACTGGATGATAGTGATATAGTAGAAAAGCCATGCGCGGTTTTTAGCTGAGGGCATGAGATTATGGATGGGCTTGAGCAGAAGGATGTAATAATCTTTTCCGCTAGTATTGAAGGTTATTGGGCTTCCACTATCCATTTCGAACCCGTTTCTGGCGAAAGTAATTGAGTGGATATGCGGGTCGAAACATGGATTCGACAACGGGTCACGGGTAGCCCGAATTGGGTACCTTCTTGCCAAAACATTGCCAAGTGTTTGCTGTCACCTCTGAGTGGCCAATAAGTTGGGGTTGCGTTCAATATGTCTTTGCATGCACTTAGTAGGCATGTGCCTCTCCAATATCTCAACTAGCTGATCTCGAAGATTATGATTGGATGGGTGAGATGTGTTAACGGTTGGTATTATCATCCATAAGGCCTGCTGTGTAAAGAGCAAATCTAATTTCCAACTCAGTAACTTTGTAACTTCCATATTCCATCTCTTCAAATTCCAGTTTAACCTCCAAAATCTGAAGCTATGTCTAAGCGAGATTATACTGTATATTTGAATCAGAATGCTCACCCATCCATGTCAACTAATCAGGATTGCAGGAGTGAACCAGAGAGAAGAAGGCCAAGATTAATGTGCCAGAGAAACAGGTATTGATTTTTGATAATCGTGAAATAATTGTTGGTTTCTGGGTGTTGATAGTGTATTTCATAATTGTAATTAGAGTTATTGGTGAAAGTAATGGTGTTGTTGATTGGGATTTCCTCATTTTTCCAATTTGACAGGTAGTTTAAATAAGGAGTAGCAGCAGTGATCAGGAGCCTAAGCCAAGCATGCATGCTGGTATTGAAGGTGTTAGAGATGTCTAGGAGAGGAGGGTATTTGTGCATAGTAGTTCCAGTGCTTATGTGCTGGATCCTCAACTTCCTCAACTTCAAGGGGCAAAAGAGGGGTGGGTGGTATATGCGGTTCATCCTGACAAAGGGCAATTTGTGATTAATGAGGGAGTTGTGCTTGTTGGGGATGAGCAAGTAATTGGTGGAGGTGCAAGACATGGTTTCTATTCTGCACCAGTTCCTTCTGCAAGTAAATGTAAGATTCGAGAAAATGATTTTCTTGGTCTCCCAAATGATGTGGTCGTCTTCCCCAATAGCTTCTTGCTGGCACCAGTGATGCGAAAATTGGCAGAGGATGCTTATGATCTTGCAATCTTCGTACCAGGTGAGATAACTGATTCCAATGATGTTCCTGAAGATAAAGTGATGTATGTTCCTCCTCATAGGGGAAACTACTCTGTGCCAAGGAGGAGAGCTGCACCAGAAGAAGATGAGGCTGACAGTAGGGCTGGCAATGGATAGCCGAAATCCGAGATCCGTTTCCAAAAATCCGACATCCTATAGGATTTAATCCGATATCGGAATCCGATAAGCTATCGGATAATATCTCTTATCGGAATCGGAATCGGAATTGGCTTCATTCGTTAGGATAATATCTGATAGCCTAGGGGTGTACTTGTAATTTCCTACCCCTAGGTATTATCATAGTCGATTAATAATACTCTCTACTGAATACTGAATGAATCTATTCTCTACTCTATTCTATCAACTACGTTTTTTTCATTCTAATTTTCTAAAAACTCAACATAGATTCACAGAAGTTTGAGAAGATTGATAGAGAGGAACTGGGTGATTGAGTGACCTACTGATCTACTACGTCTATTTGATCAGAGACTCTCACAGAAGTAAGTCATGCATCTAATATATTGTTTCAAAGTTAGGTTTATTTTTTTCCCCAAATCGATTGCATATTTTGATGTTTAATTTTAATGTTCTTCTAATGAATCTAATCTAATCGAAACCCTAAGTAAGTCATGAATGTTTCTATGTTTAATTTTGAGAATCAATTTTTTTCTAGAGAAAATTAGGGTTTTGGTTTTGATTTTTAAAACAGATTAAATTTTTCAGTTTTTATTGATTTTGAAAATTAGAGTTTTCTTCAATTTGATTTTGGTTGAGTATATGCAATATTAGCCAGCCAATTAACAATCTGTGCATTGTTTATTTTAGTCGTCCTGCATCTCCTTGTGGATTATTTGGATTTTCGATAGTATTCTTTCTAGACAGTAGAAAACATGTTTTGCAATATTGTATTCTCACTTATGTTGGTCCTCTTAACAGAAACAATCACCACTGGGGAAATCAACAGAATCTGCTCATCCAGGTAATGTTCTTTGATTTGTAACATTTGTTGTTTTTGTCGTGTGTTGTAAGATTTATATGAACATTATATTTGATGTGACAATTTTATGAGCATAAGCTGTAGTCTTTGAAATCCCAGAGGCCAAATGGTATCCTAGATGAGATCACATACAAATGCAGTAGACCCATATTTCAAAATTAAGGGACAATTCATGGAGTCAGCACTTTCATTTAAGTTGTTAATGGATCTTAGCTTTAGCAGCCTGAAGTAGGATGGATAAGACTAATCTTTCTCACACTCTGTTGCTGTACGTATTCATAGAATATTGAATTGGTTTTTGTTTCGTCATGATTTTGATTTCATTTTGTTTTTTTTCTGTTCTTCTCTGATCTTTACTCGAACTGAGAATGTGTAAGTGAGGTTTCAAAGACCAAACCTTCAAAAATGCTTCTACTAACTTTGTCAAATTGTGATTCTTAAATTAGGTTGTATACTCCCTCCCACCCGAATATTTATAATATCCAATCCTTTCATAACTTCTCCGGCCTCTGCAACGCCAAACATGGATCAACAAGTTAAAAATAAGAACTGTGACATTGTGCAAGTATGCACTTAAATTCATAAGTTTGTCCATTGTAGATTTCAGCTATTAAGTGGTGCGGTTAGAGACGACAGAAGCTGTTCTGTGTTGGTAGTTGTATGATATGCCTAAGATGTACAAGTTTGTTTTTTAATGAGGAATCACTTCCAAGTTGTGGGTTCAGAATAATTAGTTTTTCTTCTCATGAATAGATTGACGACAGAAGCTTTGTAGATCTCATGAATAATTAGTTTTTCTTGGATGACAGATATTTGGTTCTGACCTGTCATGTGCAAACTATCTATGGATTGTCGTTTTTTGCACCATTTATGGATTGACTGACTGAAAAATTAACATCACCTTTTACTGTTTTGATATTCACTGGTTGGGACTATGTTGCAAGTATCTGCTATAGGACTTCTTTGTATTCACCTTGCAAAGAAGATATTTCTTTAAGAAGCCTGCAACTCGATACTGACATTTTTATCAGATGTCTTTGACCTTGCAAACTCTGGTCAAGGAGAACAGTACAAATCTATCAGCGATACTATTGTAGTTGTGTTGTGTTTTATACTTAATTGTATTAGGATTAATCATTAGAAACAAAAATAGATAGATTGCGTAATCAAGATAGATGTCTGCATTCAGTTTTTAATTTTCTTGGATTTATTATGGAAATGAGAAACAAAATGAGAAACACAGTCTCATTAACTACATTTTTGAGTCGCGGTTGTAGTTTAAATAGAAGGCGTAGTTAGCGTGTTAAATCATTCACATCTTCTTATGTGTGTTAGTTGCTCCATTTTCTTATCAAAGCCTAGCTTCTTCTAAATTTCTATCTGTGTTGTGTTTAATCATGGTGTTTCCGTTTACAAGCACTTGTCTCTGCCAGTGGCATTGCTGCCCCATTTCCTTTTTATATCATATGTACATCAATGAACTCATGAACTGTGTGTTTATTTCTGGGTTGTTGTTGTTCTCAGAATGTCTCAAAGTGAAAAAGCATCCAATAGAGTTGGAACTTCAAGATGTAGTCAACCAAATTATGAACAGCCAACAATTGCTTCAACAACACCTTCTTCGAGTAATAAGAGATCATTAGCAGAAGTAGCAGATGAAAATCATCCACATGTTATTGCTTTATTGAAGAAATTGCGCACAACAAGGTCACCGTCCTGGGATGAATTTACTAGAAAAAACATTGTAGAGCCTAAAATGAAAAACGAATTGCAATTACAATTATTAATCACAAAGACTCACTAGTCCAGAAAGGGCAATTAATCACGCTTTTAAATGACATATTAATTACGTGATTAGGATTTCACACACAATTTCTATCATATAATATGAAAATAGCTGGACCCACCATTTAACAAAAAAAATATCGTCATTTTCAAAGTGATAATTTACTAGGTATGTGATTTAATGATGAACCATAAAATCACACAATAAATCCGATATATATTTTAGGTTTTATACGCCCATCATTATACTTTTCTATTGTATGCCCAGAATTGGCTAGCCACATGTAATGCCACATTTATACGGGTCCGAAGATGGTTAGCCACAGGCTAATTTTCCACATAGTGCTATAATGGTCCTCTATTCTCGCAACCAATCTCTGTTTTTTTTTTTTTTTACTTTACTCGGCTGGATATGAACCCACCTCCTTATCACCCCGTCTCTTTCATCTGGCTTGCATTTTTTTTTCTCTCCAAAATATTGAAAACCCTAGCCGTTTCTCTCATAAAACCAATCTACAAATCGTAGGTAAATCCTTCTACCAACCATGATACCATCTCGAGCTTTGCATCATTTTCTTCAATCTGCAGAATACTAAACGATCGAGCTTCTCGTCCACAACTTGCTCCATTCACAATTAACAACTAGCACAACCATGATTAACACCACCAGGTCTACCACCTTCTTCTTACTATTGATTTTGATGATTCTTAATTTTTAGATAATTGGACTGGATTTTGATTTTGATGTGTTTGTTTTAGTGACTGGATTGATTTCTTCAGAAATTTTGAGGGGGTCTTTCTTCAATTTTGGTGATTTTCTTTTGTAAGTTTTTAATCTGTTTTAGCTTCTTTAATTAGTTGAGTAAACCTAGATCTGTAACATTTCATGCGTTAACTTCTTGTTTGCTATTGCACCTGCTAGTGTGAGTTCCATATATCGGATTCCCATGGTAGAGGACATAAGAGGAAGGTTGGGTGTATAGAGAGTGGGATTAAGTTAAGGATGAAGAGGAAGATTGAGCAGGAATATGTATTGGAGAAGGAGATTGGGATAGGTAAATATGGGTCGCTAAGGTTTTGTAAGAGTAAGATTGATGAACGGGATTTTGCTTGTAAAACTCTGAAGAAAGGGGAGGAGACTGTACCTATGTGTATGAGGATACCGAGTGGTTTCATCTTTTGATGGAATAATGTTCTGGTGGACGGTTACTTGATCATATGGTCAGAGAAAGGCAGTATTTGGAGCAATGGGCTGCTAATGTGCTGAAAGAGTTGATGTTTGTGATTAAGTATTATCATGAAATGGGTGTGGTTCATCGAGATTAAAGCCTGAGAATATATTCTTTACGGGAGCAAGGAAGAAGAAGCTTGCGGATTTTGGATTAGCCATGAGGGTTTCACATGGTAATGACTCAAACTTCTGCTATTACAGATCACTTTAAATTATCATATTAGTACCATGATTATAACAACAGAACCACCGCAAAGGCATTGAACATTGCTGCATTTCAGCTATGAATGACCAAACCATTTAATATATTTAACATTTGTGTGTTGAAAGCTCTATCCCTATAACAAAATATAAAAGAAAAAGCGATGCCGATATAATGACCAATTATAAACTCTAATTTCGCTGCTTTTGTGGTTCCAATATTTCGCCATGAGTTTTGTCTGTGGTTAGTCTGCAAGGTCCTTAAATATGCCACTAGGCATGCTGAAAAATAGAGTTTATCTTTGTCTTTGTATATTTGTGTAAACGATCCAGATGGAATTATATTTAACCAGCATGTGTTATGGATGTTTAAAGTTCCAATTAGCAATATTCCTCCACACAACCATTTCAATTACCATTTGTGGTTGTGAGATATTTTCTTTTTGAGTTTCTGTGTCAGTAAGATATTTTCTCCCTGTTGTCATTTGAATAGAACAATGTTACCATCTCTTCTTGCTAATATGAATGAGATCTGATTCAAAGTTGATCCAAAGCCTATATTTTGAAAATAATAACAATTTCTTTTTGCAGTTTGTGTTCTTGCCTTGGAAAATTTAACTGTAACAATATTTTATTTATTTTTTGGTATCCATTTATGTTTATACAGGGCACCTAAAACTTAAAAAGATGAAATATTTGATATAAGTGTCGACGCGTTTTCATTCGGTCTCATTCTTCATGAGGTATGCTTTCTTTCGTACTTCTTGTTTTTAAATTGAAGTATATTTGTTTTCTAATAATGTCTTTGTTCATTTTATTAGATGATTGAAGGAACACTGTCTTTTCATCCCAAGCCTGTAGATGAACTTGCAAGATGATTGTTGAATGAGACCACCACTAAAAACCAAGTCAAGAACGTATCAGCCGGACCTAAAAGAGTAAGTCGCTTCTGTTTTGCATCATAACTCCGGTAGGTCTTTGAAATGTTATCTTAAACTAGAAGACCATAGCAGTCATGATATCTTAAACTAACTTGGGTATCTTTTTATACAGTATATAGGAATCTCAGCAGCACCTTCGTCGTCTGGTTTTTGCTTTTTGAGGAATTTCAGGAAAAAAGCGGTTGCATCTGCATATATGGATAGAGAAATCATAGATGCAAGTGCGATGTTATGCGATAGAGATGATGGAGTACCCGGAGGTGTTTCAAGAGGTGACCGTTAAGTGGGAAAAATCTTACCCAACTCCTGTAGGAGAGCGACCAAATCAAAGTGGCAAGGTGACAAAACAATAGATAGAATTAGATTTTAATGTTCAGTATGCAACTTTGGGTTGCTAATATTTATATTTAGATTTGTAATCGAATATTTTATTTCTTGAAAAAATTAATTAATAAAGTTAATTTTAGATTCATTTTTGAATCATAATTTTGTTTTATGTCCAGATTCCAAAACTAGTTTCAGATATTCCATTTATGAATCTGAACGAATTACAGATACGCAGAACATATTTCAGATTCATAATTAATATCTATTAGTATCTTGAACAGAATTATGACATAGTCAATAACATATAATAACTGTGCTTTTTCAATGACATACATCAATTGTCATTGTATTTTACATATAATAACGGTGATACTTGATGACAGATTTTGTACGTGATTTAAAATCACAAATTTTATTAGTCATACTTAATAACGTATTCTATTTGTCATTTATAAAGAGACACACCAAATAAATAACGGTTCTAATAACAGATGAAAACCGTGATAAATCATGTTTTATAACAGGATTCATCCGTTATTTATAGCCCCTTTTGGACTAGTGACTGTTTTTTTCAAGCTTCTAGTTTTTTTTTCTCCTTATCAGATTTTAACGGATAAAAATCCGATATCCGATAGCTTAACCTTAACCTTATCGAATTGTATTTTCTGATATCCGTCGGATGTTATCGGATATCCGATAACCCTTAACCTTAACCTTATCGGAATTGCCAATATCCGCCGGATATTTATCCGTTTCCATCCCTAGCTGGAAGAAATGTTGCACCAGGAGTTTGACCAGAAATCCACCATTCCCCACCAGTTGGTAAAGTAATCCTTCCTAGCATTGTCTTTTTGTTGAATCATGTAAATGTAATTCATGGATAGACAAGTAGTACTAAAACACTTGAAATTGGGTTTTAAGGTATTTGTTTTAATGACAATGGTTTTAAGAACAATGGTGATTAAATGAATGTATATGTAGTTCTGGGTTATGGTATTATGCTTGGTTATATGTTTGTTGTGGTTAAAATTGGTTTTGGGATTAACATGGTGATCATAGATATTAACAGAAGGAAGTTGAAGGGAGGCTTGAACTTGTTTTAAGAGGTTCAAAGTCTTATCAGGGTTTTCAAAAGGGTCATCCCAACTGGTATCATTGTCTAATTTAGTGACATAGAGATAGTGTAGCAAATAATTGCATGAATGTATGAGGGAGCATTGAAATTTCTTACCAAAGGTGAAGAGAGGTAATTTCATCAGCATGTAAGATCCAGAGATCGAATAAACTTTTAGAATCAAACAGGTAGAGTTTCAGGTAGATTAAGGAATTCCAAATCAACGGATTTCCAATGGATTACTGATTAAAGATATTCTGAAGATTTGCAGGAATAGTACTAGCTAAATCAGAACCAGTGATGAAAGGGATAGACTTGAATTCTTTGAAAAATTCTTGAACATGTAGATCTGATTCTATTCCATAGAGAGTTAGTAAGTTTGTATTGTGACTGATAGGTGAAGTGTTAGTGAGATCTTTTAGCCGCAAGACCTCACAGGGCTCAAAGATGGTGGTGATTTGAGTGATTGGGTTGATGTAATTGTGAGTTTTAAGGTCTGTGATTGTATTATTGCAGGTAAAGATATGATTGTGCTCAATGCAATTGCATTGGCAGATGAGAGAATGAGAATTGATATTCATTAGAGAAATCAGGCTAGAACATCCGGCAGAAAAGGACCGTTGGGGTGACCGTTGAAGGAACAAGACAGAGAGAAACCGGCAGGATTAGACGGACAGGGGAGAGAAATCCGGCAAGGAAAGAGGAGAGAGGGCCAGAGAGTCAGGTGAGTCGGGATAAAACAAACTTAATCTAGGACAAGAATTTCAACCGAGGGTTAAAAACTTAAAATGGAAAAAAACTGGGGCAGGGATATATTCTTTATCTTTTCATCTGGTCAGAGGATCGACTTTCTCTAGCTCCATCATTTATTTATATTTATTCAGAGGGAAGAAAACTTCAAGCAGAAAAAAGAAATCCCCAAATTCTCAGTTTCATTTCTTCAGGTGAAATCAAGCTAAACCAGTAACTGAAGAAACACCAAATTCTTATCATCAGTTTATTAATTGTACTTCTTAATCATGGAGGAAAAGCCAACAATAGTAGCAGCCGATGAAAGAAGTGAAAGGGGACACCCACCACTATTACCGAAATCAGTGTTGGAGAAAATGAGTTTTATTAGTATGATTTTTTAGTTTTGGTGGGAATGGAACTTAGGACCTTTGAGTCTCCAAGGGCACTTGCTCATTTTCTTATGAGTGAATGAAATATGACCTTTAATTCTACATAGGGTATAACTAAAGAGGAGATCCACTATTTAACTATTTCATTATTGATAGTTAGACAAACAATTTACATGGAACGGGTGGAGCAAACAATACTTGTTTTCACTAAGGTTTAGGCTTAAGGCTCGGGCTCGTTCTTACGCCGTGAACATAGGTCAACCAAGACTTATCTTTTTGAACAAAATTCTTTTGAAATATTTCTTTAAATATTCTAATATCAAATAAATTTTGTATTTAATGTGGGGGGCGTATGACTTGGAGAGGATTTATTTATTTTCGTTTTTATTTTTATGTCGACATAATGTGCATTTAATTGCGTAACTGTTTTTTACCATTTTGGAAAATCCTGAATTAATGAAAATTTATTTTGGTTTTATTACAAAATTATATTCTCTTTAATTCACTCTTAATGCACATTATTCTCGATTATCTCTCTTCTCCACTATAAAAACCTTTTGGTTTCTTCATTCCAATTCGTGTCCAGAAGAAGCTACTATCCTTCTTCTTTTCGTATTTCTCCCTCTGTGTGGTTTTTAATATTCCGTGCCATTGCTGCTGAGTTCGTAAGAGTGGGTAAGTATTATAGTGCTTATAGTATTTGCAACGGGAAGTTTTATCCTGGATACGACTTCACCACGGTGTATAGGCATCACTCATTTTGAGGCGTACCGGTGAACTATCGTGTTAAGGACAGCGTGTTGAACACGTGACTCTGTCCTCTGTTTGTTGTTTCCCATTAAGTGTTTATTTAAGCCTTTTCAGAAATTTGTTTCTAACATTATTCTTTAAGTATTTTATTGTTACAGTTCCAACAATCTTAACACGATATTCATTTTTGTCTATAACAATGGGTAAGAACGATGTTGAAAGGCCTGCATAATTTTCTGGGGAGCTCGTGCATTTCATGAAATCGATCACTTACATTAATGTTGCGTTTGCACAGCACAACAACGCACAGCAGAAAAGTGATTTTATAAAAGCTGCAACAATACCAAACTAAGCCTAAAAAGGAGCTAAGTATCAATAAATTTTGTTTATTTGATTGTTCCTTGTTTTTGATTTTTGCACCCTAATTTTTAAGATATTAATATTTCCAATAATCGAAAATGTTAATTGTGGAGTGAAAAACCAAAATAACGAATTTTTGGTCAGCTGTAGAGTTTCGAGTTTATCTCTTAACCTAGAAGGAATTTTGATAAACCATTTTGGCATAATGTAGTAAACATCTTGATAGTTACCCACATAAAATTTCATAATTTTTAGAGTTGTAAAACTAGTTTTTCGATATTTTACAAAACAGAGAAAAGTTCCTGAAAAATTCTGACGAGCAGAAATTTGTTGTTGACAAAATTAGTTTTTATGGGGTAACAATGAGTTTTTTGAAATGGTGGTTCAAACGAAGTTTGTAAATCTAGATGTTATCTTCAAAATTCATATTTTATTTTCTGATTCGGAATTGTTGTTTGTGCATAAAGGTGCCATCTACAAGGGACATGGCTAATAGGCACATGTGGATGAAAATAAATCTTCCAAAGATGGCGAAGGTGAGAACGTCAAATGAAACACTATGCATATCTCTCGTAAGAAAGGTATGTTTCGCGGACCTAAATCTAGCATTACTTTAATTAAGGGTGATTGTTATGTTTGTAAACTTTCTGGCCTTCTGGAAATAATTTGTAGACAACATAAAAACCTTAATAAGTAGAAATTTAATGATAATTTAGTTGAAACAAACTAGAACGAGTTCAGTGGCATGATGTCGGAAGTTATTATAATAACCAATGTGAGAAATTGGGGTGGACTCACGAGCCACTAAACATGTTTGTTGAAACATAGACCTGTTCACCTCCTATCAGAGGATAGGGGATGTGGAGTGACTCTATATGAGTAACTCATCCGCAACAAAGGTTGCATAAAGGGAAAGGTCGAGCAGAAGCTCATATCTTTAAAAGACTCTCACATTGAATGGAATTTCCATATTCCGGGCCGGCATATGTAAGAATCTTGTTTCTTGTTGTGTTGTAGATGTTTAAGATTTAAAATTTTAATTAAATATGTAGAAATTTTTTAAACCAAGGGCATTGATTTTTTAGGCAAGGGTATAAGACTTAGGGTCTATATAAGCTTAACAGAAAAATATGATAAAATGAACATAGTTGGTTCTTATGCTTTCTTTTGTGTGTTTTTGAATGTTTGCATGGTAGACTTAGAACCATTAGTTTATAAGTCAATGCATTAACTGGCTAGCGTAGCAGACGAACCCAAATTTAGTTTGGTTTTGAACACAAAAGTGAAACTTGTGAAGTATCCAAACTTGCTTTAAAATCTTTGAGAAAAATTAATCTCGTTAGACCTAATTGACTTGATTTTAATCCTTTATAAGGTGGTAAAAGTTGGTTTGTAACTTCGTAGATAACCATACATGGTATTGTCATATACACTTGCTTAGGGATAAGGATGATGCCTTAGAAGCCATAAGATGTATAAATTTGAAGTTTTAAAACCAATTGGGTGTTACCATTAAAAAGGTTAGGTATGGACGTGATATCAAGTATCAAATTCTTAAAGAGAATTTTACTTTTAAAATGGCATTAGTCATAAGATCGCACTTATTTTCACCATAGTCTATTGGTATAGTTAAACATAAAGAAAGAACCGTTAAGGAGATGATACATGCCATGTTGACTAGTTCAGGATTAAACCACCTACTTGTGGGGGAGGTCGTTTTCTAAAACTGTTATATCCTGAATAGAGTAACCTTTAAAGGATCAGATAAAAAATCCATATGATTATGGAAAGTTAGACAACCTCCTTATGCATACGTCTAAGTGTGGGGTGTTTAAATAAGGTATAATGAGTACCCTGCTGCATATAGTTTTTTGGTTGTGAGTTTTGATTATTCTGACATTGGTGTGAATTCTTTTTTGAACTCTAGGGATGATGAGTTTTTTGAACCTGTTTTTTATGAAACCTGTCTCTTCTTAAGATGTGTTGTTGATTCCCTAGATGTCTTTTCAAACTAGTCAGATTTTACCTTCAAAGAAAGATGAAGTAGAGTTGATCATAGGAGAAGTAAAAGGATTAGAACTGAGACTTCTTATAGATCTGACTTCATAATTTTCCTAGCTTAGTATGAGTTCCAGACTCGTAAAGAAGCCATAACATTTACTGAAACCCCATTCTGGTAAAAAGCTTCATTTAGTGAAATGGACTCAGTCCGTCAGAACCAGACTTGGGAGCTTGCTAGTTTACCTCCAGGGAGTAAGACCATAGAATGTAAATGAGTCTTTAAGAGGAAACGTAAGGTAGATGGAACTGTGGAAAAATATAATGCTAGGTTAGTAGCTAAAGGCTATAAACTATAAGAAGGTGTAAATTTCCTTGATTCTTATTCACTTGTTACGAGAATTACTTCCATTAGGATCTTAATTGCTATAGCTGCGGTTCATAACGTAGAGATACATCAAATGGATGTAAAGAAAGCTTTTCTAAATGGTGAATTAGATGAAGAAATTTGCATGGATCAACCTGAGGGATTTGTAGTGTAAGGTTGTGAAAACAAAGTTTGTGAACTGGAAAAATCTTTGTATGGTTTTAAAATAAGCACATAAATAGTGACATGGAAAATTTGATCATGTGATAATGAGTATAGTGGATTTAAGTTAATGAATCTAACAAGTATATTTACAAGTAACTTGTTAAGGATGCCTGTGTGATTGTATGCTTGTATGTTGAAGATATGCTTATACTTGATACAAACATAGATGTGATTAATTCCACTAAAAACTTGTGATGAATGAGAACGTTGACTTGAAAGACTTAGGTCCTTTCGATGTAATCTTAGGGATGAGGATTAAAATATAATCAAACATTTGTAGTCTTAGTCATTCTCATTATGTTGAATTTGTGCTTAAGATATACAATCAGTATGATTGTAAGCTTGCTTGTACTCTATACGATTCTTCTTGTAGACTCGAGAAAAATAACGGTAATGGAGAATCTTAACTTGAATACTCAAGAGTTATAGGATGTCTGATGAATTTAATGAACTGTAAGAGTCCACACATTGCCTATATTGTGAGTAAGTTAAGTAGATATACATGTAGTCCAGATCAAGAGCATTGGGATGTACTTAGTAGAGTATTATGGTACCTAAAATAATCTACTACCTTTTGTTTGATTTATGAAAGGTATCTTGCTGTCCTTGAGGGACTTTGTGATGCAAACTGTATAGTTGAGTCAGAGGAGTCCAAGTTTACGAGTAGATATGTTTTCACTCTAGCATGAGGGTTTGTTTTTGGAATATTTCCAAACAAACATATTTTTACTCAATTCTTTATGGAATTTGAGAGTATTGCGTTAGATAAAGCACGAGAGGGGCCCGAGTGCCTAAGATGCTTTTTAGAAGACATTCCTCTCTGGCATAGGCATGTGCCAGCTATATCTATAAATTGTGTTAGCCAAGCTATAATATCTAAAGATAAAAATAACTAATCTCAATCGGCGTTATTTCCATTGATTATATAAAGTCCAAGGAGAATATCACGCAACCTTTGACGAAAGGTTTGTCCAAAGAGATAGTTAATAATGCATCGAGGGGGATGGGGCTTAGGCTCATTAAATAAACTTTCCATGAAGGATACTCAACCTTGATGACTGGAGATCCCAAGATCAAGGTTTTGAATGAGACAACTAATTTGTGGTGGGTCAAGGTAAAAACTATCAGAGAATTTCATTCTCTGCCCTTTCCCTATGGTGTAGACGTTATAGTGTGACTGCATGTGAAGGAAGACTTTTAATTAAGTCTTAATGAGTTCTATAGTTTCAATTTAAGATTGAAGTGGGGTGTAGCAGTAAACACTCTTGATGGAACTCACCTATCTGAATGTGGAAGTGGGTCGCTTCCCATGAGAATAGAGCTGATTCTCTAGAGCATTCTGAGAAACGGGATTTTTCCATGGCCAAAAAGGACACAACGGCACGAACTTGACAGCACCTAGAGAGATATCACGCGTGGTTATTATCGCGGATTACACCAAACGATTCAAGACATCGCGTTCACTGTCCATCAAGTAGTTCCGGCAATTTCTCACTAAGCAAAGGTTCAAGACCTCATGGACACCTCTTTCCTAAGTGGTATTTCTCACTTTCCGTTTTCTGATTTTTATCGGTATTTCATTCATGTGGGGGATTGTTGGAGAAAATGAGTTTTATTAGTATGATTTTGTAGTCTTGGTTGGAATGGAACTTAGGACCTTTGAGTCTCCAAGGGCACTTGCTCATTTTCTTATGAGTGAATGAAATATGACCTTTAGTTCTACATAGGGTATAACTAAAGAGCAGATCCACTATTTAACTATTTCATTATTGATAGTTAGACAAACAATTTACGTGGAACGGGTGGAGCAAACAATACTTGTTTTCACTAAGGTTTAGGCTTAAGGCTCGGGCTCGTTCTTACGCCGTGAACATAGGTCAACCAAGACTTATCTTTTTGAACAAAATTCTTTTGAAATATTTCTTTAAATATTCTAATATCAAATAAATTTTGTATTTAATGTGGGGGGATTTATTTATTTCTGTTTTTTTTATGTCGACATAATGTGCATTTAATTGCGTAACTGTTTTTTACCATTTTGGAAAATCCTGAATTAATGAAAATTTATTTTTGTTTTATTACAAAATTATATTCTCTTTAATTCACTCTTAATGCACATTATTCTCGATTATCTCTCTTCTCCACTATAAAAACCTTTTGGTTTCTTCATTCCAATTCGTGTCCATAAGAAGCTACTATCCTTCTTCTTTTCTTCTTTCTCCCTCTGTGTGGTTTTTAATATTCCGTGCCATTGCTGTTGAGTTCGTAAGAGTGGGCAAGTATTATAGTGCTTATAGTATTTGCAACGGGCAGTTTTATCCTGGATACGACTTCACCACGGGGTATAGGCATCACTCATTTTGAGGCGTACCGGTGAACTATCGTGTTAAGGACAACGCGTTGAACACGTGACTCTGTCCTCTGTTTGTTGTTTCCCATTAAGTGTCTATTTAAGCCTTTTCAGAAATTTGTTTCTAACATTATTCTTTGAGTATTTTATTGTTACAGTTCCAACAATCATCAGCACCATGGCTAGTAATTGCATTTGAAGAAGAAGGTAACAATGAGAACCAAGCTTTCTATAGCATTTCTGAACCAAACAACAAAACAATTAGAAAATCCATACCTGAATTGAATTGTGGTAATACATTTTATGAGAAACCATCTCATCAAGGATGGGTAGTTATTCGTTGTGATGATGAAGATGACGAATTGAATCATGGGGTTTGTTTTTTATGGAATCCATTATCATTAGAAACTATCCGGTTACCTAATATTGAAGATTTACTTTACGATATATACGATGGTGATGATTTCTGTATTTACGATTGTGTTTTATCGTCGCAGCCAAAAAATGGTTGTGCTAATGATAATGATGATTCAATGGTTTATTTCCTGGTTCTGGGATGTGTTAATTTGATTGTGTATTGTCGCGTTGGTGATGCAAATTGGGCAACATTGGAGATTCCTAAAGGAATTGTAGGTGACAGGGATATGACTTCGCTCATTTGCTTTAAAGGTAAATTGTATGTAATGTGCTGTAATGATCATTATCAGCTTGTGGTTGAAAGGCTACCACTACGCTGTGGTAATTGTGATTGTATTAGCCTTGGAATTAGACGGTTAGAGGTCAGTATTGACCGTTTTGTGTTTCCGTATAGAGGAGGATACTCGTGTGTAGGTAACACATACTTTCTGGAGTCGGATGAGGAAATATACATGATTGAAATGGTGTGCTTGGATAAAAGAGGATACCTTAATTATTATGTCGTCTCAATAAATATGTCCAGGTTGGATTTCTCTAGTATGTCTTGGAAGGAAGTGAATACTTTAGGTGATACAGTTCTATTTCTTGGTGAAGATACTAATGCTTGCTGCTCGGCGGCTGACTTGGGTCTTAGCAAGGGTTATCTGTATTACACATTGCACGAAGATCATCCATACATAGTACAATTATCTGAAATAAATTCACATTGATAACACATAGCATCAATTGTTCTTTAGTCTTCTGATGATTGCATGAACATGGTTCAAAACTTAAAATGATGTTATGAGTAAAAAAATCTAATTAGTACTGAAAGTATGGCATACGGGATTTAGGCATTTTGAACAGTGCAATTTGATGCCTTTTTTATAATTTTCCTTCACATTATCTCGCTTCTTTCGGTTAGTGCACTAAAATTTCTTTGAAATTTGGAGAACTGGAACAAATCACCAATCGTAAGCCCAAAAAATAAAATCTTAAGCCTGTGCAACGCACGGGCGAGACACTAGTGTGCTTAAAAATGATACTTTCGTGTAACATGACTATGAGCATTCGTTGAAAAATCATGGATACAAATCTTCAAACAAATGGAACAAAAAAAAAGAAAAATCAAACTCAAAAGATGGAGACTGGTAGTAGAGACTTATTCATAGCGGGAGAGAATAGTAGAGATGCCCCGTTTTGTTCGTCCGAAATGATTTGTGCCGGAAAAAAATTGTCCATACAAAAATTTACAAACTTGGTTTTCAAATTTGTCCGATTGTTGGAAAATAAATGTGGAAGAAAATGCTCATTAGGAGGTTATCCTTCTCTTTACGCAAGAGAATAGTAGCATTTCCGGCCCTATGATTCTGATCGAAGTTGGAATCTAGTTTTAAATTAATAATCTCAGAACGTGATAGGTTTGGTTGCTACATATATTTGTCATGCACATAACCAGCTAAAGGAAATGTTTTCCTCCGTTGACCGCACATGTAGGTCTTTTGATCAAGCATGTCCACTCGAAATCTCAGATCTTATCTCTAAATGCACCTTCATCAAACATGTAGGCATGCCCACTCGAAATCTCAGATCTTATCTCTAAATGCACCTTCATCAAACATGTATCAATCACCGACACCTTTGTAAATGGACACTACTGCTAACGTCACTATGTTGTTTACTTACACAGAGAAAGATAGTAAATGTATGGCTCTCCAGGGAAAGCTTCAGTCAAGAATGAAAATCCAAGTTGATTTGAGAAAATTGATAAATTGAAGCTAATGAATGGTAATGTTCAAAACTATAAATACCATTCCACACCAATGCCATTTTGCACATTCATCTGTTTATTTGATAAAATTCATCTAAGCTAAATTCATTATCAATTAATGTTAAGAGTACTCAAATGACATCATTTTGTGTGCTTCTCTTCAATCTTCATTTTTTCTTCTGTTTACTAATCAGCATAGCTCATTTCCCACTAACCTGTCATGGATGTCATGAACAGGATAGAAGAGCTCTCCTTGATTTCAAATTCTCTTTGAGTGACCCTGCAAATCGTTTGGCATCATGGAATGATAGCTACCAAAATCAAAATTGTTGTAATTGGCAAGGAGTTGGATGTTCATATGACTCTTTTCGGGTCATCTCCATCAGTCTTCGAAACACAGCTTACGAAAATTATTACCTCAAAGAATTGGATCTTATTGATGATGATGATTCCGACGAATTAGATCCACCAAACTCTTCACTAGCAGGTAAATTCTCACCGTCCCTTTTCAGCATTAGTCATCTTGAGCATATTGATCTTGCCTACAACGATTTCCAGGAAACGCAAATTCCGCTTCAGCTTTCTAATCTGACAAAACTTTCTCATCTTGATCTCTCCCGCTCCAACATTCGTTCATCGATTTCAACACAATTCGACAATCTTTCATCTCTAAATCACCTTGATTTATCTGGGAATTATATACAATCATCATCTATAAAATGGGTGAGAGAGTTAGTTAATTTACAAGTCCTAAATTTGAGTCGTATTGATCTATATGAGGCCACCCCATCGGAAGAGAACTTCGCCGAACATATATCGCATCTTTCCGATCTTACAGATCTTGATATCTCAGAATGCTGTATATCTAGCACAACTTTTCCCAGTTTTCACAATCTTTCTTTTCTATCCTCTCTTAATATGAATTTTAATCATGAGCTAGATTCCAAAATCCCAGTACAACTTGCGAATTTAAGTTCACTTTCTATTCTCTTTTTTTTGACTTAAAAGGTTAAATTTTATTAAAAAGGAAAAAAGAAAGTAGAGAAAGAAGAGTGCACAGAAAGTGCTAAAAAGAGATGGCATATCAACCAAAGACGATCAAAGTGAAAAGCAAAATAAAACTAAGGCAACAGACATCAAGAGACCAAAAACAACCAACTAAATCACTGTCTATAGGCTCTTAGAACTTTTTCTTTGCAGGGATTCTCTTGCCGCGACCTAACAAATCGTTACTAATCTCCCCATTCAATGATAGTCTTGCTCGTTCTTTATCAGTTCTTGAGGACTGTAAGTGTCGACGATTCCTTCATAGATGATTTCCTTTCCTCCATGAGGAACACCTAATAAAGATCTTGCATCGTAGAAGTTTATCCATGTGTTGCTCTTTAGTCCAAGATTTTCTCGCACGATACCTCCTCAATGGGTTTAAACTTCTCCACACATGTCTCTTCATTATCAGTTTCATATTCTGAATCCTCATTTGACTCAACACAATCATCCACCTTTATGGCGTCTTCATTGTGTTGATCAATGTTGTTGCTTTGAGACACAAAAGTCTCTCCAGAAGAAAGGTCTTCATTAACCTCAAGAAGAGATTCAAAAGAATTCTTATTTTTGAGCTCATCTACTTTCTTTCCATTCTCTTTGCTACTTCCCTTGTTTTTTCGCCTAACGTTTTTCCATTCCACAACAGGGGACTCTACCTTTTCCTCAACAGAGATATGCGCAGCGTTATCTACCATCTCTTCATTTGATTGTACACCGGATTCCCCTTTTTCTTTTAGGCTTCCACTATCATTATGCTCCTCATTCCTAGGAGTCTCCAAATTTCCAGCCTTGTCGTTATCAGTCTCAAAGACATTGGTTATATTCATATCCACATTGATCACCTCTAAATGTAGTCTTTGAGACTCTTCCAGCCTACCCAAAGTCTCCTTGCTGGTTTTGCTCAATTTTGGTACCCAGATCTTCTTGGTAACCTTACCAGCATAGACCTTGGGACATTTAGCACTAGAGTGACTAAATGTTGCGCAAGCCTTGCATCTTGGAGGTTTCCAAGTGTATTCAACCGAGATATCTAGCTCTTTGCCATCATACAAAAGATGGATGGAAAATCGCTAGTTACATCCATTTCAACACAAACTCTTGCATAACTCATTCTTGTTCTTTCTAAAGTGTGTTTATCAGAACAAAGAGGAATTCCAATACCACTAGCAATCATGCTTAAACCTTTGGCATTCCATATATGAATTGGAACTTTTCTCAAATTCATCCACACCGGAACAGACTTCAATTCTTCAATGTTATGCTCAATGAATAATTGCCAAGGTCGGATCAAAAATAACTTTTTTAAAATTGTGACAGACCCCATCTCTATGGAAGCAACCCTGTCTTCATCCAAATCAAATTCAAAAATGTACATTGATTCTTCGTGAAGAGACATTCTAAAGCCTCCCTTAAGCTTCAAAGCTATTCCCATTGCTTCCTTCACTGCATTGAAAGGAGGCTTTCGACCCACAAAATAACCCACTACAAACTTATCGCAAACCCTAAGTTCATCAATAAAATCAGCAGAAGAGATTATAGTCCTCTTACATTCAATCGATTGATGATTGAGAAATTCCAGCTTGCAGGAGGATGTTTCCATGATGCTCCCTTTGTTACTATCAAACAAAGATCTCCATTTTCCAGGATTCGAGATTTCAGGAGAAGCCCCAATTGAAATTTCCTTATTTCTCTGAGAAGCACTTGTAGACTCTGTTAACGGAGGGAAATCAGCCAACCCAGTATTAGACTCATCGATTGGTGGATAAGGAGAAAGATGGCCAGCATCCATGAAGAACGCGAGAGGAAAAAATCCCTAGCAGAATCGCCCTTTTTCCCCTTGCCACGTCATCAGAGCGGAGAGAGAAAAAAAGATTGGATGATGTCACTTTCTATTCTCTACTTGTCTGGTTGTGGATTACAAGGTTATGTACCATATCTTCCTCAACTTAAAGAGCTTGATGTTAGTAATAACCCAAATCTTAATCCCGATCTAACTAGGATGTTCTAACATCAATGGCCTAACCTTCAAAAACTATCCATATCAGAGACTAATATAAACGTATCGGATTCCATTTTGAATGCGCCGCCGATGTTGGTCAGTTTTGATGCTCAATGGTGTTCAATTCAAGGATCTCTGCCTTCTTGGATTTACAATCTTTACAGATTGCAAACTCTAGATTTCTCAGGGAATAATATTGATAATATACATTCCTCATTATCGAATCTGAAATTCCTATCCATTCTAAGCTTGTCTTACAATAATCTCCAAGGTTCCATACCAAAATCATTCTCCAATCTAAAATTCCTAACCATTCTTGACTTATCCAACAATAATCTCCAAGGTTCCATACCAAAATCAATATCAAATCTAAGATTTCTAACTGTTCTCGACTTGTCTCTCAATAAAATTAGAGGATCCATACCAAGTTCAATCTGCCAGATTCTTTCTCTTCGACTACTTTATGTACAAAGTAACAATATAACAGGAACCATACCAAGTTGCATATCCAAGCTTCATAATCTTGCTGTTTTTTCTGTCTATAATAACTCAATTGGGGGAAGTGTTTCATTGATATCTCTGATTAACGATCTGGACCTAACTTCCATAGATCTGCTCCCAAATAGGCTAACGATAGATATAGATCAAAATTTCAGTCTACACTCTAAATTCAAACTGGAGTATTTGGTTTTGCCATCATGCAATATAACAGGATTATTCCCAACTATCATCTGTAAATTGAGTAATCTTAAGGAATTGGATTTGTCTCATAATCACCTGACAGGAGTTATTCCTTCTTGCATCTCCAAACTCAAATATCTCAACAAATTTGATCTATCGAACAACCAACTTTCCGGTCCTCTGCCTCTTCCACTTCAACCTTTTTATGGTCTATCAAATAATAAACTGAGTGGTGAAATCTCAATAGAAACGGGAAATAGAATTTCTAGATTTGAATTCATCAATCTAGCTGGTAATGAACTTTCAGGTCCAATTCCATCTTCTTTATGCTCAAAATTCCAAGATCTTCTCTTCGAAGCATTGACCTCTCAAATAACAAATTCTCGGGGATTATACCAAATACCTTAGGATATTGTAGGGATCTTGTGTCGCTAAACCTTGGGAGCAATAATCTCACAGGAAATGTTCCAAATGAAATTGAATCGTTGAGTTATCTGCAACTACAAGACAATTATGTCAATGGTACTCTCAATTTCATCAGTAAATTGCCATGGTTGATAGTTCTTAATTTAGCAAATAACCACTTCGAAGGCAATATACCCACAGCATTATTTGGTCCACAGCACTTTTACATAAGTGTCATTTCTTTAAAGTCAAATAAGTTCAACGGGTCAATCCCTGCTGAATTTAATATTTCAGATCAACTTCAGATTTTGGACTTATCGCATAACAAATTCTCAGGCCATTTCCCAAAACAATTAGGAGGGAACTGGAGAAAATTAAAACGCAATTCCGAAATGCTTACGGATGTGTATGATATTCAATTGCAGATGGTGATCAACGGGATCATGGTACAGTATCAAAAAATATACACTTATGACTCAGGATTGGATCTATCTTGCAACATGCTTGATGGTAACATTCCAACAGAGATAGGTCGGTTAAAAGGTCTTCGAAGGCTTAATTTGTCCCACAATCATTTTTCGGAAAATATACCTGCGAGTATTGGAGATATGTGTAATTTGAATTCTTTGGACTTAAGTTTCAATAGGCTATCCGGACAAATCCCAGAATCTTTAACATCACTGGACTCTCTTGGGTTTTTAAACTTATCTTACAATAAATTGAGTGGAAAAATTCCAAAAGGTAATCACTTTGACACGTTGGGTGTTGATAATTGGGCTTTCGTTGGGAATGCATTATTGTGTGGAGAACCTACAAAGAAAGTTTGTGAAGTTGAAGAAGATGATCAAGAAGATGCAAGTGAGAAGTTGATATTGTACAGTATTGTTTTTTTGGGGTTTGTAGTTGGATTCCGGGGTCTATTCCTTGTGATGCTTATAAAAAAGGAGAAATGGTGGTTTCCATATCGGAGATTTATTGATCTTGTTGTTGCTGTAATCATAAGGTGTATTCGAAATTAATATTGAAAGTTCACACTTTGACATGCGTATTCCGGGCAGGGCTAATGGGTGAGTGGAGAAAAATGAAATTTATTTGATTAAAAATGGGCATATGACAAGAGTTGTCACCCGGATAAATCTAAGGCTTTAAGCTAAGACAACCGGTTGTAGAGCACAACTCAAATGTCTAAGCTTGGAATTCAACAATTACAGGGTTGCACTTTTTCAGCAATGTTAAGCAAACAGTTGCAAGAGCTCCACAAGACTAGGAAGCTAAGTCAGTTCTCCTCAAGAATATCCAATGACTCAGTTGTCAAGGCGTGTAACTCGTTCTATTTCTGTTAGCTATTTTACTGTCTTGAATTCTTATCTTTCTAATAACTTCTATTATAAATAAGATCTTCGTCTCCACTGTTAAAGTGTGGAAGACATTCACCAATTCTCTCTGTTCTAAGTTGGTATCAGCTTGACGATCCAACGCTTCCGCAAAACCAAATACACCAGGAAAAAAACCCAACAACTCAAAACCCTAATACATCATTAATGGCTACAACAACTAGCCTTAGACAAATCCAGATCCATCAACTGGTAACTCTTAAACACACAGAAACCAATCATCTTCTCTGGAAGACGCAGTTCAAACCTATTCTCAAAGGTGATGGACTCACTGGCTTTATCGATGGAACAAAGGTAAAACCTGCAGCAACTCTCCCTGATAGTGATGAAGTTAACCCTGATTTTACCGAACATGAGGCATGTGATTCACTGTTGGTTGTATGGCTAAAATCGACTCTAACTCCCGAGGTTCTTGCTGAAGTTGGTGGTCTTGACACTGCAAAACAGATCTGGGATAAGATGGAGAGAGTTTTTACTCCAAAGACTCTTGCGCACCAGGTTAATCTAAAAAGACAGCTCTATTCACTCTAGAAGGTAACAAAACCCTGAAATAATTTTTATAGGAAGCTAAGACTTTGTTTGAGCAACTTATCGCATCCAGGTACACAATTTCGGATGATGAGAAGAAACAGACCATTAGTAATGGTCTCAATCAAGCTTATGACTCAATTGTAACATCATTGAGTCTCTTTGAAAATCTAACTATAGAAAATTTCTATACTCATTTGCTAACTTTTGATATGAGGATTGAACATCAGTTACAGCAGCTGCAACAACCTTTAGCTATTGTAGTCGTCACCAGTAGCAAACCATATCAAAGGCGTAATAACAACCAGGGAAATCAATATGAAAACAACAATCAGAACAATAGGATGAACAATAACAACAACCTTTAAACTACAACAATCCTCCGCAACAATAGAGGGGAAATCATGGAGATCAGGCATGTCATATTTGTAAGAAAATGAATCATACTGCAGCCTGCTGCTGGTTCCGTTATTAGAAGAGCAATAATAATCAGCGTCATCCTTCTGCTTACATAGCACTACCAGGTGGACAACACGATAATGGTTGGGTAACTGACACTGGAGAAACACACCATCTCACTGCTGATTTGAGGAATCTCACTGTTCCTTATGAATATGATGGAACTGAGCAAGTTCACGTTGGTAATGGTAACACACTCAACATTTCCAATGTTGGTAATGCCTCTTTTCTTCATAAGTCCAGATCTTATGTTTTGAACAATATTTACCATGTTCCACAAATTAAAACAAACTTGCTTTCAGTTTCTCAATTCTGCAAAGATAATGATGTATTTTTTGAGTTTCACACTTCTTAATTTGTTGTAAAGGACAAGCAAACGGGGGTAACACTGCCGCGAAGGCTGAATAGGAATGGTCTCTATGTTATTTCGGGAATAGACATGTTAGAACCAACAATAAAGCCGCAAGCGCATGTATCCTCTATTCTACCACTGTGGCACCAACGTTTGGGTCATCCAATGTTGCGTACGGTCTCCAAAATTTGTCTTCACAATTCAATTCCAGTTTTAAGAAATAAATTAGATTTTTGTCACTCCTGCCATGTTAGAAAAACAAGGAAGCTACCTTTTTCTCTAATTGACACTGTTTATGACAAACCATTGATCTTGGTTGTCTCGGATATTTGGGTTTCACCTCAGTTATCTAGACTTATTTTTCGTTATTATCTATTTTTTATGGATGTTTATTCGCATTTTACCTGGATTTTTCCTCTTGTCCAACGTTCTGATGCCTTACATACATTCATTCTTTTCCGAAAACAAATTGAAAATCTTACTGATCATAAAATTAAGGTATTTCAATCGGAAAATGCTCTGGAATATAAAAAGTTCACTTCTTATCTAAGTGAAACTGGAATTCAACATAGGTTTTCCTGTCCACATACGTCTCCTCAAAATGGAATTGCTGAACGACGTATTCGTCATGTTACTGAGTCTGGTTTGGCTCTTTTGTTTCATGCACATATGCCACAATCTTTTTGGGTTGATGCTTTTTCAACAGCTTGTTATCTAATCAACAGACTTCCTAAATCTAAGTCAGAAACAAAAACTCCCCTAGAACTTCTATTTAACAAGCAACCAGATTACAAGTTTCTGAGAGTTTTCGGCTGCTTAACCTATCCCTATCTCCGTCAATATAACAAACATAAGCTTGAGCCACGTTCTCTTCCTTGTGTCTTTATAGGCTATATCAGTGCTCACCATGGTTATATGTGCTTACATCGTGCAACAAACAGGATCTACACCAGTCGTCATGTTCATTTTGAAGAGAGATCATTCCCTTTCTTGTCTATTCAGCAGCAGCAGACCTCGTCTTGTTCAGGTATAAAACCCTCATGTACTAGTGTATTATTTTTACCAAATTTTCTAAAAACAACTGTGCATACTGCTCAAGAATCTAGTACTCTGATCCCACAAATCCAAGGTAGTGAAACAGCTCAAACATCGGGATATATGTCCGCTGGTGGCGCAGCTCCAACAATTTCAGAGAATCAAGCCTCTCCAACACGCCTTGTGGACTCGTCAGGTATCTCTCCAGCAGTCTCAGATAGCTCTTCTACATCATTCAATCAGCTACAGCAAACTAAAGTTCAATAGGAAGTTGAACAGTCACTTCAACCAACTACAGTTACTCATCCCATGTTCACTAGGGCAAAGGCAAGAATCACAAAGCCCATTCAGAAACTATGCTTAACAGCTATTAAACATCCTCTTTCTGATTCTTATTTTATGGAGCTGACTTGTTTCTGAGCTGCCAACAAAGATCCAAAATGGCGAGGTCCAATGGATGATCAAATTAATGCTCTTATCCAAAATGGTACGTACTCTTTGGTTAAGTATGAGCCTGGAATGAATGTGGTTGGATCGAAATAGGTTTTCCGTGTTAAACAAAACCCTGATGGCACCATAGATCATCGCAAAGCTTGATTGGTGGAAAAAGGTTACACTCAGCAGGCAGGTATTGATTTCGGTGAAACTTTTAGACCTATCATCAAACCATGTACCATTCGCCTAGTGGTATCCATTGATGTGATGAATCAGTGGCCACTGAAACAATTAGATGTTGATAATGCCTTTTTGCATGGAAATTTGGAAGAAGATGTCTTCATGAATCAACCGCCTGGATATGTAGATCCAAAATTTCCTAACCACATCTATAAGATGCACAAGTTTCTTTACGCGCTTAAGCAAGCTCCCAGAGCTTGGTTTTCAAAACTAAGCAGTCACATGTTGTATCTTGGATTCAAGGCCTCTGTTGCTGATAGTTCTTTGTTTGTATTGATAACAGACTCATACACAATATACGTCTTGGTGTATGTTTATGACATCATAGTAACATGTTCGGATCTAACGGTGATAACTACACTAATTGCTGATCTTGGTAAAGCTTTTGCTATAAAAGACATGGGTGCTTTGTCTTTCTTTTTGGGTGTTGAAGTTATCAGACAAGGATCAGAAATTATGTTAACTCAACGCAAGTATGTAGCTGATCTTCTAAGGCAAACCAATTTGGATGGTGTGAAGCCAGTGAATACACCCTTAGTTGCAAATGCCAAGATACCCAAACTCGGCTCAGAGAAGTTTGCAGACCCCACATTGTATCGTAGTGTTGTTGGTGCACTACAATATTTACATCTGACGCGGCCAAACATCTTAGTGGCGGTTAATAAAGTCTGTCAATACATGCATGAACCGTATGTGGAGCATTGGGATCTAGTAAAGAGGGTCATTCGTTATTTGAAGCATACACTCGACTATGGTTTACATCTAAAACTGTCGACTGACTTCTCCTTACATACTTACTCTGATGCAGACTCGGCTGGAAGTCTGGATGATCTCAGGTCTACAAGTGGGTATTGTGTGTATTTTGGTGGAAATCTAATTTCTTGGAGTGCTCACAAGCAAAAGTCTGTCTCTAAATCTAGCATGGAGGCTGAATACAGGGGGGTTGCCATTGCTACTTCTGAAATAATTTGGATTCAGTCATTGCTTAAAAAACTTGGTGTCAATTCTTTAACTCCTACACTATGGTGTGATAATCTTGGTGCCACATATCTCACCGTAAATCATGTTTTCCATGCACGTACTAAACACATAGAGATCGACTATCATTTTGTAAGAGAAAGAGTTGCTGCAAAGAAGTTACAGGTGCGGTTTATATGTTCTAAAGACCAACTGGCAGATATTTTTACAAAGGGGCTTGCATCTCCAAGATTTCATTATATTCAGAACAAGTTGCACATTCGTCAACTCAAGTACAACTTGAGGGGAGGTGTTAAGCAAACAGTTAATTTCCATGGAAGCAATAAGACATAAATTATTAGGAAAAATATCTGGGTGCATTTTTATCATAGCTTAAATGCTAACTGTCGGATATTAATCGGGGTGCACACAGTTGAGCCACTGAAGCAATTCCTTGCAAATTGGTAATTTACTCGTTGAGCTGGATGAATTCCATCGTAGTATAGATGATCATTTCTGTCAATGCACGGTTGTTGTCCAGGATGGCATATTCCTAAGGCTCCTACTGCACAGCACGGTGTTCTTCCCTCGGAAAATCCTACATGATGAAAGAATAGAAAATACTTATATCAGGGTTTCAAAGAATTTCGGTGTTGGTTATATGATCTGACATGTTTTTTTTTCTTTTTTTTCTGAAGCATATCTGACATGTTGTGTGGTAATTTTGCCGATCAAAAAGAATATCTTATGCACATATATGCTAGTTAAATTGATCAATAGTATTAAATTGATATCAACTACGTACACTTGTGTTTACCATATTTAACAGGATCTTGGAACTGAGCATAGCTGTCTGTGTAAGTATCAGCGAGGACGAACGTGGAGCCTTCTAAGCTAGAAGTAAGCTGCTGTAGCTTGGCTGCAAGTCGATTGTTGAAAATCTTAACCAAATTATTCACATTTTCTGCACAAGGAGTTGTTGGCTTCGGATTAACGTTGGCTAGTACAACCGGTAAGCATCCCAAAGCGCCAATACCATAAACTAAAAATTTTCTTCCTCCATTATTGTATATCGTCTGCAAATTAAAAACATAAAACAAAAGCGATGATCCCCACATTAAAATTCACCAATAATCAAACTCTAAACTTGACAAACAAAGGAATTGATGGAGGTGCATACTGTCAATTGTTTTCCAAGAGTGTCTAATAAGAGGTTTGCAAATTGTTGAGGAGGATTAGTTTTGCTACTGTTGTAGAACTGCGGTTGCAGATAGTTGTTGAGATAGTCATTAGGACCACTTGTAATAATAAAGACAGACTTAGACAAGTGAAGCACAAGGACTTCTGGGGTTCTGAAAATATGCGGCAAATCATTTTTCACTGTGCTTTGGAAGAAATTAATCTGCTCATATAGAGATAAATTGTCTCCCTATATACAATCAAACAAGAAAACAGAAGAATCAGTTAATTAGTGAAGTCCTGGTTGGAATAGTGGTTGTTACTTCTTGCATCCAACAAATTGATGGTTTGTTGTATATATATTACCAGTTTCGTTCCTGTTTCGGGAAGAATTCCAGAAGAACCTGATGCATAGTTCATACCAGTAATGATATTTCGTCTCTGACTCTCTGATAGACTCAAGTATGCTGGTGGATAAGGTAACCCGAGTTGTGTTGCTGCATAACAGGAAAAAGAAAAAAAAGTTAAATATTCGTGAGTATTAGTAGAAATCGATACTACCTATAAAACAGTATTTCTATGAATTTGTGTTATTCATACCTATGAAATCTCCGGTGGTTGGACCATTTGTATATCTTCCAGTTGCTCCGCCTAGAAAATCAACTCCATATGGAGGGTAATTTGCTTTAGCTTGAGTCTGTAGGAAATTATTGTTTCCACTGTCTAAAGATGATCCACCAAAAAGGTATAAAGCTGGTGCAATAGAAGCGCTAGCTTTTCCTCCCAACAATAGCGTTAAACAGAGAAAAGAAAGAATGGACATGGAGGAGAAGTAAGATAACTCCATCAAAATTCTTGAAGTTTTTTGAAAGTGAATGTATCTTTTGATAAGGTTCCTTATTTATACAAGTAAATTGGACCGGCAGAGGTAGAGGATGACTTGGGGAAAATGGAGCAAGTTGTTAAGAGTGTGATATTCTGTTTTAATTCTTTTTATCCATACACTAGCTGTCAACGTATAATCATCATTCAAGAGAATCGCAGCTATGGAAGGAAACAAAAAATTATCATTCAAGAGAATTTTCTTGATTAGAGTAATTTATGTAATTAATTGAAAGGATATTGTCATAATTGTCTTGTTTTAATTCTTAGCTTTAACTATAGTAACGAGGATTATTCCATGATGTAAATATAGAAACAATATATCTTCTTCCATTTGTAAATCATCACTGTCTTCCATTCCAGGCAAGGGGAAATGGAGCAACTTGTTAAGAGTTGAATTATTGATTTTCTGTTTTCATTCTTTTTATCCATACCCTACGGACTGGCCTTTAAAAAAAATTGAGTTTATTAGTTGCAGTTGTTGTTGGCACATGATAAACATCTGTAAAGTTGGCATGAACATGGCCTATTGGGAAATATGCCAAAGTTGATGGTTACACTAGACCCTAAGAATCAGCAAAGAGGCGCAGAACTAGCACCGTGATCAAAAACAACAATTTTTAACGGACATCAGAAAAAACGGATGAAAAAAAATCTTGTTTAGTTGTTTCGGAATGTGTTGATTTAAACGTGAGTTGTTGTTGCGAGTACAAATATCTACTACCCATGTGGCATCATCCTAGAGACAGCGGTGGAGCCAAAACTAAAGTTATTTCCTAGAAGCACGGGATCACTACGAAGCACCGGAGAAATACAACATCTATTTTCAACAGTCAATCGCCAGACAGCCATAGGAACTATTGCTTTTGGATCATCAATCAGTCCAACAGATAACTTGGCTCCCAAATAGAGTGTATAGTTTTCATAATCCACTGGGGAGATTACGAAAACTAGATGTAAAAGCAAAATACAGCTTGCTATCAACTGAATAATAATAATACGGTAAAACAATTCTAGAATTCAGTAAAATGAGCTGCCAGTTTAAGAGAAGAACGTAGTGCTTTCATTCTTTAAGTCATGGCAATAGTTAATAACTAAAACACCGGATATGCTGCCATTGCTCAGTTAGTCTTTCCTTCTCAATCTTGCCAATTGTTAACGTGCATGCTCGGTTAATTTGGATAGCACTTGGGTCATAAATTTCAGAAGCTAAATTTGATAGAACATTCATGACAGATCCTATACGAGCCCGAGTGACATCTTTGGTTTGTAAACATTCGGCTGCAAGAGAAAGAGCTTGGTACAAGCCTTGCTCTGGATAATGGCCTTTTAGTAGTGGATCAACCACCGCAGTGAATTCCTCACCGCCCACCAGTTTACATTTTACCTGCGTGCACACTCAGCAAACAAGAAATTCAATAAGCCTCTGGTATTTTCTCAATCTGCATGCACATCTCGTAAGTTTTTTATAGTTATATAAACAACTAAACAGTTTACCCATTCGATGAGATTGGGCTTAATATCTGCCATGCACCCTGAAATCAGTTCTAGCAAGACTAAGCCGAAACTGTAGATGTCGAATGATTGAGTGAGTTTCAAATTGAAATAAAATTCTGGTGCATGGCGATAACACTGGCGGCTGATCATGAGTTGCCACCTTGCTTTGTTACACTCATCAGATTCTGGTATCCGTTCCTTGAACCCGAGGATATCTGACAGTTTGGGGTGATATCCTTTGCATAGGAGAATGTTGGAGAGTTTGATATTTCCATGAATTACTGATTCATCATGCAAGTATTTTATTCCTTCAGCCACACCAGCTGCAATTTTCATCCTCGTATTCCAGTCCAGAGGCTTCTTATCTAGAAAAACATGCATGATGCCAATTTGAATCATTTTAGTCCCAACTGAGTGAGGTCAATGAAAGAAACAGATTTAGAAGGCTATCTTATACCATGTAAATAGTCGTTTAAGGATCCCAAAGGCATGAAGTCGTGAACAAAATATATCTGGTTTCCGTTAATGCAGTAACCGGTCATATCGACTATGTTAGGATGGTGTAAGAGGCTACGCATATGGATTGTCAAGAACGTCGACCGGTAGACATCAATTATCTGTTGCTTGTTTACATGTTTAACTGCAATTACCTGTGAAGATATATCATCTCTGTACGTTACTTATCAAGATTGAACCAAAATAGAGAGATTCATTGATTGAGTGTTTAGATAACAAGAATACAATGTTTTTGATATTTTTGGATGATTACAAATGATACTACAAATGCCTATTTATAGGCTTACAAAGAGAAGAAGAGAACTATGCCTATGGAGGCTAACAACTATTCCTTTGGAGGCTAACAACTATGCTTATGGAGGCTAACAACTATGCCTATGGAGGCTAACAACTATGCCTTTGGAGGCTAACAACTATGCTTATGGAGGCTAACAACTATGCCTTTGGAGGCTAACAACTATGCCTATGGAGGCTTACCTTATATTATTTGTTTCTAGAATAATCTACATGTTTAGAACATGTTTAGAGGTAATTCTAACACTCCCCCTCAAGCTGGTGCATATATGTCGCTCATGCCTAGCTTGCCAACAAACTTCAGAAATATTTTACTTGGAACCGCTTTAGTTAGAATATCAGCTATTGTTCTTCCGATCTAATTCTAGGTAACTCCACGATCCCATTATCCAACTTCTCTTTAATGAAGAACCTATCTATATCCACATGTTTTGTGCGATCATGATGAACTGGATTGTGTGCAATATCACACGCCGCTTTGTTATCGCAGTACAAACGAATTGGTTTCCTAGAGGATACCCCAATTCGAGTTAGCGACGTTTTAACCACATAACTTCGCAGATACCCAGCGCCATACCTCGCCATTCAGCCTCTGCACTTGATCGTGAAACAACTCCTTGTTTTTTGCTTCTCCATGTAACAAGATTACCCCCAACGAAGGTAAAATATCCTGAAGTAGACCTCATATCATCACATGACCCACCATAGTCAGAATCAGTATATTTCCTCCATACTTTTGAAGTCTTGACCTTTCTTAAACAAGATCCCTTTTCCTGGAGCAGACCAGTATCTTAGGATTCGCATTACCGCATTCATATGTGTTTCTCCAGGATTATGCATGAATTGACTAACAATACTCAATGCATATGCAAGATCGGGTCTTGTATGTGCCAAGTACATTAGTCTAACCACGAGCCTTTGGTATCTTCCTTTATCAACAGGTACTTGGTTGCCATCCGAACATAATTTCAAACCTGGCTCTACTGGTGTATCTGAGTTGACATGTCATTACACTGCTTCCTCCAACAAATCAAGGGCATATTTTCTTTGTGACAAGAATATTCCTTCGTTGATCGAGATACTTCAATTCCAAGGAAGTATTTTAAAGAAGCAAGATCCTTCATCCGAAATTCACTTGATAGATAATTTTGGAGAGCCTTTCTTTCTTTCTGGATCATCTCCGTAACTATCATGTCATCTACATATATGATTAAAGCTGTAATCTTACCTCGATTTTTCTTTAAGAATAAAGTATGATCTGAATTTTCCTGACGATAACCAAATGCTCTCATAAACTTGGTAAATCTTCCAAACCACGCTCTTGGAGATTGTTTCAGACCATACAATGACTTGTTTAACCTGCAAACTTTTCCGTTATGCAACTCTGACTCCATCATTCCTGGTGGAAGTCGCATATACACTTCTTCGGACAAATCTCCATGTAAAAAGGCGTTCTTGACATCAAACCTGTTGCAATGGCCAACCCAAATTTGCAGCAAGAGACAACAAGACTCGCATCGTTTTCATTTTAGCTACTGGTGCGAATGTCTCATTATAATCTACACCATAAGTCTGGCTATACCCTTTAGAAACCAATCTTGCCTTAAAGCGTTCAATTTCACCATTTGCCTTGTATTTGACTGTAAAAACCCAGCGACATCCGACGACTTTCTTTCCTTCTGGACATTCAACCATGTCCCAAGTATTATTTTCTTGTAAGGATTTCATCTCATCGATCATAGCTTCCCTCCATTTCGGATCAGATAATGCTTCCTGCACGCTGTTAGGAATAACTACAGTAGATAATTGATTCACAAATGACTTATTTGATTCGGTCAGACGGTGATTATAGATATAATTACTCATGTGATATTTAGCTTTTGATGAAATATCAGGTTCATACATAGATTTAGGGATACCTCTATTCCGACGTTCTGGCAATTGTTTCTTTGCAGGTTCAAGAACATCTTCAGCGAACGGTTGGATTGGGGTTGGTGATCTATCATTATCTTCTTCAACTTTATCTGCATTATCTTCTGATCTATATGCATTATCTTCTTCAACTTCATTTATAGCTTCAATTTCATTATCTGTGTTAATTTCTTCCCACTAACTTCTGTTCTTTTGGAATTTCAAGAACAACATCTTCTTCGATTATGTCTTCTTCATAGTCAAGAGTCTGAATTTCTTTTTCATACTCCCCCTGAAGTTCAGACTTCGAGTAATACATCACGTGTTCATGAAACTTAACATCCAATGTGATGTACATTAGTTTAGTTGGAGGATGGTAGCACCTATATCCTTTCTGACTTGCAAAGATATCCTACGAAGACACATCTTAAAGCTCGGGGAGATAACTTGCTCCGTTGGTTCTTGTGTAAGTGCACAAATACTACACAACCAAATATGCGTGGAGGCAAGTTTGGAACTGTTGGTGAAAAATGATAGTGCTGGAAGGTGTACGGTTGATCACATATGCTGCAGAGGCAAGAGCTTCAACCCAATAAGTTAACGGCATATGAGCTGATATTAATGAAGCGCGCACAACTTCAAGCAAGTGACGGTTTTTCCTTTCAGCTACCCCATTCTGTTGAGGAGTATTAGGACAAGTTGTCTGATGAACAATACCACATTCTTTTAAATAATGCTGAAAATCAGTACTTAAATATTCACCTCCGTTGTCACTTCGAAGAACTTGAATCTTTGTATTGTATTGTGTGTTGACTACTTTGTGAAACCTCTGAAATAAATTATTCACTTCATCTTTTGATTTCATCAAGCAAACCCATGTCATCCTAGTGCAATCATCAATAAAGGTGACGAACCATCGTGCGCTTCCAAGAGTGTTAACTTTAGACGGCCCCCAAACATCAGAATGAATAATCATGAATGGAATAGGACTTTTATTTAAACTTGATGGAAACGAAGTACGATGGCTTTTAGCTAGTTCACATTCTTCACATTGAAAACTAGAAACATCAATCTTTGAAAATAGACTAGGAAATAACTTTCTTAAGTAGCCAAAAGAAGCATTCCCTAACCGTCTATGCCATAACCAAATTTGTGATTTCTCCTTCTCCCCCTGAGTACCATTCACAACTAAAGCGTTAGATAATCTTTCTGAAATTTTTGACTCCAAATCTAGATAGTATAGCTTTCCTCTTCTAACCCCAGATCCAATCGTCCGCCGTGTTCGAATGTCCTTAAACACACAAGAATTAGGCCAAAAGATAACAACACAATTTAAGACTTTAGTAATTTGGGAAACTGATAATAGATTATAATTTAGAGAGGGAACGACTAAAACGGAATCTAGACTCAATGTATCCGTAAGATTTAATGATTGTTCTCCAATTACTGGAGACAAAGATCCATCTGCTTCGCAAACGGAGTTGTGTATGGATGTTTTAAGAGGAGAAACCTGTCTGGAATCAAAAGTCACATGGTCTGTGCAACCCGAATCAATTATCCATGAGCTATTAGGAACAACTTGCGAAATATTAAAAACCTTACCATTGGTTGTTTCCATAGCGGAGGTTAGATTACTAACCACATGTCTTTCTGCTGCAATGAATTCTTTTCTTGGGATCGCATTTATCCCACCAATCTGGATACCCGATAATCTTAAAGCAGTTGTCTTTGGTATGACCACGTTTACTACAATGAGTGCAGGTGACAGACTTTTGTTTAATGTTGTATTGACGACGGGTTGCCATTGCAGAAGTTTCAACACTAGATACGAGGATCCTTCTCCTTGCTCTGATACCATATCAAGATTGAACCAAAATAGAGAGATTCATTGATTGAGTGTTTAGATAACAAGAATACAATGTTTTTGATATTTTTGGATGATTACAAATGATACTACAAATGCCTATTTATAGGCTTACAAAGAGAAGAAGAGAACTATGCCTATGGAGGCTAACAACTATTCCTTTGGAGGCTAACAACTATGCTTATGGAGGCTAACAACTATGCCTTTGGAGGCTAACAACTATGCCTTTGGAGGCTAACAACTATGCTTATGGAGGCTAACAACTATGCCTTTGGAGGCTAACAACTATGCCTATGGAGGCTTACCTTATATTCTTTGTTTCTAGAATAATCTACATGTTTAGAACATGTTTAGAGGTAATTCTAACATTACTCACCGCAAGTACATTAAGAACAAATTTTCACAAATTTTTTAACTAGCTAACCTGTTTGTTGCTCTTTAAGCAACCTTTGTATGTACTCCCGTATTCTCCCTCACCCAAAAGGGATTCTGGTGCAAAATTCTTTGTGGCGGAAGCAAGTTCCTGATACTCAAACTTAGTGACAGCAGTATGACCTGCAGCAACACTACTGGAGCTTCCACAATATCTAAAAAATTGAGATAAATACACAGAATTTTAACACGAAAATTCAAGTTATGACAAAAGTATATATGTGAGCTAGCCAACAATTTGGAACTAGTTTCTACTTACCCTTTATATTTGTTTTCCATATTCTGCTTTGTTTGAGAGATTAATCAGTTGGTGAAAAAGAGAGATCCCTAGCAGGAAGGAAAGAAAGCAAGCAGACTCAAAAACCAAAGGCAGTTCACTACAAGATCGCAGATGTAATGCAAGTTTTGGTACACCTGCTGTATAGGGTATATATATATAGTGAGTAGTGCCAACCTTTAAAAAGTGCAGGAGTTCCTTTTTTTTCCAAAATCTCCCCAACAAAAAGAAAAACGCAAGTTGAATTTTTGCATTTTCGCTAATTTTACCTGTGAAAGAACATGCATGTGGGTTGATCTGACGCGGTAATTCCAGTTTGGGTATGTCTTCAAGATAACCACTCTTTTGTGAAGAACCAAAATCAATTTTCACATTCTGCACTGGTGTGAATACCTTGTTTCAACATGATTCTTAAACTACGCGGTTTAGACCCACTTCGACACTCCTTTGAAGTCAGGTTGACTTCGAACCTAAGATACACACAAAGAAAGACATTCCCACATGCTCTTGATAAGTTAGGCAAACCTTTGCTATTTACAGGTGGTGTAGCACATATGAAATAGGAGGTCCTTGGTTAGACGCATTATTTTGAGAAAAATAACAATGGAGCCAGCTCTATTATACTAAGTCCAGCTAGAAACCAATAAAAGAAATCTAAACGCGTTTGATTCATGTTTGCGATCCATCAATGTTGACCCACCTGCACTAGCTAGTTACCTTCTGAATGACTGATATAAGGAAGACACTTGGGAAATGTTCTATGCCGAACATGGTTGAGTGCAAGGACAGTCCCGCACACTCCTTGGCCCATTAGCAGCTTGAACATAGGAAATTTCTTGTAAACCTACAGCGGCGAGAATACAGCAGCAACACCCGACAAGGTACATATTGTGGAATTAAAACTCTAGTCCAAATTGAAGCCTTCCCTTCTCCACTATAGCTGCTACAACCATGCCATGGCAAAAATAATGTGTAACGATGAGGTACCCATTATCAGCAAAAGGCTTTCTTAAAAAGGCTTTCTTAAATATAGAACATATTTTTATTAACTATAGCCCAAGAAATATAAGTTGAACCAAAAAAAAGAACTATCTTTTGGGGACTACATAATAAATGTGGGGACTACCCAGTGATACAAATGTTCACCCTACATTATAAGGGGTGTCCTAAAAGATTAGGAAAGACTAATTTACCCTTATTCTAATTAAGGTTATAACTAATCCTAACCCAACCCACTAAACTACCCACTAATTTAATTAACCCACTAATTAAAACCTAAATAAAAACTTAAAATCAGTTTTATCTTTTCCTCTTCTTCATCTTCTTCTTGTTCTCTTCTTTTCCTCCTCCTCTTCTTCTTCTTCTTCTTCTTCGTAGACATCGACGTTAATCGTCGATTCGAAAAAAAATCATCGTCGATTAATCAATCTTTGTAACCAATGCGTACCAAGCAAATACCCAGACTTCCAGGATTGAGTCCGGGACTCCCACATTACTTGTCTTTCGTTTTTGGTTGAAAAATGAGAAGTAATCATCAAAATGAGTTGAAAATGGAAGTTTCAGAGAGAAGTTCGGCTTGGAATTAAGCGAAAAACTTTGTCGAACTAGCCGAACTCAACTTTAATGGAGGTTTTTGTTTTCCAGAGAAAAGTTCGGTTACGCTGCAAAAAAAATGTCCCAGCCGAACTTTTAGTTCGGTTTCGTCGCAAAAAGTTCGGTTTCGTCACAAAAAGTTCGGTTACGTCGCAAAAAAAAGGTCCAAACCGAACTACATTTCGTCGCAAAAAGTTCGGTTACATCGCAAAAAAGTTCGGTTTCGTCACAAAAAGTTCGGTTACGTCACAAAAAAGTTCGGTTACGTCGCAAATTTTTCTCCTAACCGAACTTTTCTCTGAAAGAAAAAACTCCATTAAAGATGAGTTCGGCTACCTGTTCTTCAGATGTCGTAGACGAACTTTTTTAACCAAACCGAAATCAATTTGGATCATTTGAAGTATTGACATATACATAAGGAGGTGAAGGGGGTTCTGATTCTGAGGTATCATCACATGAATCACTCATATCATAACTACTAAACTAAAAAAAAAAAGATATTTTGGGTTCACCCATATTCTTCTTCCTGCCTTCTTCTTCTTATCTCTCAAAAAAAAATGTTAAAAACAAAACAATCCAACTTATAAAACACTAATCACTAATCAGTTTTTAACTAATCACTAACTAAGTTTATCATCAAGGGTAAAGTGGGTATAAAAAAAATTATAATGGGTGACCAAATATTACTTCTAATATCCTCCCCAAAAACTTATGGGTAGTCCCCCATAGGGATGCACAAACCCGACCCTACCCGCCAACCCAACCCGCACCCGCCGGTTTTAACCCGTACCCGACCCCACCGCTGATTGCACGGGTCGACTATGACTCACAACTCCTAATACCCGCCTTTCAGCGGGTCGACTATGACTACGGCCTTTCCCAACCCGACTCACCCGCCCACCAGCCCTATGCATGAAATCCTAGACTAACTTATGTAAATCTAAGGTTATAGTCTGTAATACATTATCATATTTATACGTAATACTCCCTCTGTTCCGTTTTACTTGACGTTATAGAGTTTTTCACGCAGATTAAGAAACAACAGAGAGACTAATTTTTTTCCAAATCTACCCATATTAATAGTTTCTTAAAAATTTTAAACTCCTAATTTTTAGTTCCTAAATTTAATATAAATTACCAATCCCTTTGTAATTGTGACGGACCGGAAAATTACGCCTTCGGCGCGTCGCCCCACAGACCGCAACTCCCCCGGTGCGCCACTGATGAAGCTACGATCCGGGCCTCATCCCATGGCAAATGCGCGCTCACTTGCCCTTGCGAGCATGCTCGTGGAGCATGATTCAGCTATTTAAGCTTCCACACCTTTCCAACTTACCCTTGTTCTGCAAAAGGATTCAAGGCCAATGCCAACGCACTTCACATGCATCTCTGGCTTCGCCTCATCATAATAAATCCATCACTGAATTTCCTACCTAGCTGAGCAACCGTCGCATTGCCATGTCTTGTCCAGGATTAAGGCATAAGCTGTGGACTTAGGCACAGGCTGAACCAAGCCCTTGCCATTTCCTACGTTACTTCGCTTACCCACTCTCTTTATAACTTGATAGGAAGTATGAGCATCCACTTAATGGCATGCAAATTAGCCTCATCAAGTCTGTCCACAATCATCTCTTGCGTCGAGCTACCAAGCTTAGATGATATGAGGGGCCAACGTGCTGGACCGACAATGCTGCAACTCATTGCGGCTGCCTACGTATCCTTCCCTACTCTAAAGGAATCAAGCACAGACCTTAGTTCATCCGAAGTGACAAGCAACTTAATCCAACGCGTTTGCTAGGCCATAGATTAGCAAAAATAGTAATGGCATGGTCTGTAGGCCATTCCGTCAAAGATTCACAATGATTATGCATCATCGGGTCCGTGCCGTGGCATAGTGATGCCTAAGCATCAAATGCCCTCTCTCAAGGCTACATAACTATAAATGATCCTTATGCATCATTTATACTCTTCCGGATAATCTTTGAAGCTTACTTGGTGTATAGTCCGCATATGCACCTTTCAACTAACTACCCTTCCCTATATATGTAAAAATGACATTTTTACAAGTATGGAAAGAAGACCAAAAATCATTCATCTACTCCCCGCAATCTTTGCGTTTCACTGTTCATCGCCATCTTTGCGTTCCAGCTCTCCACTATCCATCGCAATCTTTGTGTTTCACTGTTCATCGCAATCTTTGCGTTCCACTGTCCATCGCAATCTTTGCATTCTACTGTTCATCGCAATCTTTGCGTTTCACTGTTCATCGCAATCATTGCGTGCAATAATTGTGCTGCAAGCTCAAGGCCACTACCCATCTGGCCTAATGCATCATGATGATGCAACATTGTACTTTTGCCAATATGCCCTCGCGATATGCCTTACTTGGCACAAAACATTGGCCTTTTGCCAAACGCATCTCACTATGCAAAGAAGCTTTGGATGAAGCTTCATCTCAGCCCATGGCGCATCTTTCAGCATGAGCCATGCTAAAAATATGGGGTGTTACATTCTTCACCCCTTAAAATAATTTCGTCCTCGAAATTCCAAATAAAAACTATTGTGGACAATCTCTTCGGTTTGGATTTCCTGAGCAAAAGTCCCATACCAGATGCTCAGAAATCACGGGTTTCTTCAAGTTGTCATGAACAACAATTTAGACCCTCTGAGAACATGTCCCATACCACCTTCCTAGGAATCCAAAAAGTGCCCACAATGATACCAAGAATCGCAATTGGCCAATGACAAGAGGATAACTCGACAAGGTATCCTGAATAGTATCCCATACTACCACCCAGGAATCCCTAAGGTTCAAAAGTTGAAAGATGTCATATGAATGACAAGATTTCAGCACTGTACTATGTGGAACAGTTTTCCAATTGCCCACCGTCCCTGACGGTCATCCAGGTTGCCACTCGTAAGTGGGATGCTAGCCGGGCCTGACAACGCATACCCTTGGACAGTTTCCAACATGTGGGGATGATTATTCCCATTGTCTACCCACCGTCCCTGACGGTCTTCCGGATATCCACTCGTAAGTGGTGCGCCACTTAGGCCAGGCAAACTCACAGTACATGGACAAGCTCAACTCGATTTGCACAGTAACTGGCGAAGCAGTTACAACTCTTTCCCGCGCAAAAGTTTGCCTACTCTTCAACTTTAAGTTTTCCCTTAAGGAAAATAGTTGTGGACAAGTCCAATCCGCACAAGTCCCTAGTATTTTCTCGGAACTTGATCTGATACCATCTGTGACGGACCGGAAAATTACGCCTTTGGCGCGTCTCCCCGCAGGACGCAACTCCCCCGGTGCGCCACTGATGAAGCTACGATTCGGGCCTCATCCCATGGCAAATTCACGCTCACTTGCCCTTGCGAGCATGCTCGTGGAGCATGATTCAGCTATTTAAGCTTCCACACCTTTCCAACTTACCCTTGTTCTGAAAAAGGCTTCAAGGACAATGCCAACGCACTTCACATGCATCTCTGGCTTTGCCTCATCATAAGAAATCCATCACTGAATTTCTTAGATAGCTGAGCAACCGTCGCATTGCAATGTCTTGTCCAGGCTTAAGTCATAAGTCGTGGACTTAGGCACATGCCGAACCAATCCCTTGCCATTAACTATGTTACTTCTCTTACCAACTCTCTTTATAACTTCATAGGAAGTATGAGCATCCACTTAATGGCATGCAACTTAGCCTCATCAAGTCTGGCCACAATCATCTCTTGCGTCGAGCTACCGAGCTTAGATGATATGAGGGGCCAACGTGCTGGACCGGAAATGCTGCAACTCATTGCGGCTGCCTACGTATCCTTCCCTAGTCTAAAGGAATCAAGCACAGACCGTAGTTAATCCGAATGGACAAGAAACTTAATCCAACTCGTTTGCTAGGCCATAGCTTAGCAAAAATAGTAATGGCATGGTTCGTAGGCCATTCCGTCAAAGATGCACAATGATTATGCATCATCGGGTCCGCGCCGTGGCATAGTGATGCCTAAGCATCAAATGCCCTCTCTCAAGGCTACACAACTATAAATGAGCCTTAGGCATCATTTATACTCTTCCGGCTAAGCTTTGAAGCTTACTTGGTGCATAGTCCGCATATGCACCTTCAACCAACTACCCTTCCCTATATATGTAAAAATGACATTTTTACAAGTATGGAAAGAAGACAAAAAAACATTCATCTACTCCCCGCAATCTTTGTGTTTCACTGTTCATCGCTATCTTTGCATTCCAGCTCTCCACTATCCATTGCAATCTTTGTGTTTCACTGTTCATCGCAATCTTTGCGTTTCACTGTCCATCGCAATCTTTGTATTACAATGTTCATCGCAATCTTTGTGTTTCACTGTTCATCGCAATCATTGCGTGCAATAATTGCACTGCAAGCTCAAGGCCACTACCCATCTGGCCTAATGCATCATGATGATGCAACATTGGACTTTTGCCAATATGCCCTCGCGATATGCCTTACTTGGCACCAAACATTGTCCATTTGCCAAACGCATCTCACTATGCAAAAAAGCTTTAGATGAAGCTTCATCTCAGCCCATGGCGCATCTTTCAGCATGCGCCAAGCTAAAAATACGGTGTGGTACCGTAATTTACTTGGGGTAAACCAAATATTCCATCCAAGAGTGTATATCCTCCCTAGAATAGATTTAAATATTAGATTAATTAAGTATCCGCTAATTACGATGAGAATTAATAGTATGGTGTGATTCCAAAGCAAGGACAAATCAGTGAGAATTAGGGGAAAATACTTAAACTCTCGTCTAATTTGGAACACAAAAAAAAATCCTAAAACATCAAGTAAAACGGAACGGAGGGAGTATAATTTGATAAGAATTAAAACCCTTTACACCACTTTATAACATATTCTTCTCCGCCTCGTTTACATCGTCGCATAAACTTGAACAACTTCGTCTTATTCTTTATTTTTATATATCTCTCTGTTCTCTTTTTTTATACATATCTCCATAGGTTTAGTTTAACAACCGGTACGATCAAGCCCTCATTTTAATTAACGGACCGATTTGTATCTATGAATCATGATCTTGTTTCATCTTCTCTCAAGAGTAAAGACGATAAATATGCATTTAATTCTCCTAATTATATCTTGCCGATAGAAATGAATCAGTAGATTTGTAGTATTGATTGTAATTTTTGGTTTCATGTAAAAATTATTTTGGTTTGGGAAGTTTTGAATGTAAATCTCTATGTGTATCAGTTGGTATTTAAGAAATAAATTCCATGAACTTTGAATCTTTGATATTGTTGGTTAGATTTAATGATTCAGCTGGGGTAATCTTTGATATCCCTAAAATCATCTTATGAAAAAACGGGACGGGCATACCCGCACCCTCCCGACCCTACTCGCCCTAATAATGGGTCGGGTTAAAACCGACCCGCCGTGATGTTGGGTTGGGTGCGGGTGATAGGTTCTATTACCCGCCATCAGCGGGAAGGGTGGCGGGTGATGCCAAACCCGACCCACCCGACCCATTTTGCAGCCCTAGTCCCCCACATTTATTGGGTAGTCCCCAAAAGACGGTTCAAAAAAAATAAAGTTACCAAACAAGTCTTAATTTTTTAACTAATAATCCTTATTTTTTAAAATAAAAATATAAATCATAATTTGTTGTAGGGCTTGTAGCCGAGGGTGTGCGGCCCAATCTAGTATCTAGGATCTTCTTCCTACATGTATATATATATATATAAGATATTGTTCCATGTAACCTAATGATGTATTTCAATGGAAACTACTTTCTGCCTCTTTACTTTCCCCTACACTGCAAAATGTTATCCTGTTTCCAGGGCCGTAGCAAAGTATTTGGGGGCCTAGGCGAAATTGTAGAAATGGGGGCCTACATAAGAAAAATAACTTTTTACTTGTGATTTAAAATGACAAAAAGAAAACACAAAGATTGATCTTCCTTCCCTTTCCCACTCGAAGTTATCAACACGACGGAACTTGAATCGTCCCTTGTTTCACATTTCAAAGAGAGGAGGACGGGTTATTCACATTTCATTTGATGGTCAAAGGCGAATTGAAAGCTAAGCAGTGGTAATTCTACTCCTGGGGTAAAATAGAGATGTCTCCTACGTTACCCATAATATGTGGAAGTATCAACGTAATTTCATATAGAGTTTGTAATTAATTGTATCTACTATAACAATCTCAATGGATCATATTAAAAGTTAGTTTACTCTTTTTTGTAACAAGGTTGTAGGTAATATTTGATCAACTTCAACTCAATGGTTGCCCGATTTGCATTATTTGCAATATCTACGTATGACTGTCAAATGGTAATATTTATTTTGATTCCATTATTTAATCTTCCTTTTTTCTAAAAATAAAAGAAGAAAAAAATCAGAGGTTGGAGCCATAATAAAATGTCATAAAAGTTTGCAGATCATGATAGAATAGTGTGTTGAGTGTAATTGTGTGAAGCGTACGGGTGTGTGTATGATGTTAAGAGTTGAAGGGTCGAATATATATATATATATATACTCGAGAGGTCCTTGTGACAAACTATCATTTATAATCAAAATTGATTCAAACCGTATTGCAGAAATATGGATATTCTGCGAATGTTATCAGACAAAACCCGGAACTTCGAATAAAGAAGAAAAAATAATAAAGCAGTCAAAACAATAACAAAAGACCAAATTAGTAACCTTAATAATACACAATTAATTTACTATTGAATCGTATTGGACTACTAGCGGAATAATCCCAAAATTTGATATTTGTGACTAGGTTTCTTATGTAACTATAGGTAGAAAATATTTTGATTTGGGGGCCCCTGGGATATGGAGCCCCTAGGCCTTCTCCTAGCTGGCCTATGCTCAGCGAAGGCCCTGCCTGCTGTGGGAACATATTTTATTTCCTAAGATTAACCGAGGAAATAACCGAGACACTTACAAGCAGATATAACCGAGCACATTTGGCAGCGTCACGTGCAAGGATTGCGAGATGGTGAAGTCAACCCTGCTGAGGTGTAAGATGCCCTCCCGACTTCTGATGAGGGTACTACCGATGTGGATGAAAACGAAGATGTTTATCCAACTGATGATGATAACTTTTATGAGAACGGAGAGTAGAATGCACTTTTGTTTAATCGCCTAAGACTTTTTCTGCAATTGTTTAAGTTCTTAAGACTTTTTCTGCACTTATGTTTTATTTCCTAAGATTTGTTGTGTATTTATTTATTTATTTCCTATAATATTTTAAGTTTTTAGTTTTAGAATGAAATTTCACGTTAAATACCAACTACAATTCTTTTTGAATTATATTAGCACTTTTATTAAAAATGCTGCTTAGATGTTCACATGACTATGATTTTAGCTCAAACGCCCCTAGCTCATCCACTCTATCCAATTGTGATTATAGAGATTATGTATAGCTAGTAATAAACATACACGGTAACATTAAATGACCTAAACTTTATTGAAAGAATATTTTCACTATTTACAAATGACCCATTATTATCCCCAACGTTATAAACTTTTTATAAACGTCCATTGATGTTCATAAGCGTCCCTTTTGCACCTAACTAACACTATAAAAACGTCAGTAAGGTTACCCTTGAATATCACATCCACAAAGTATGTTACATATATATCTTTACAAAAAACCTGGGCAGAAACACAATCCTCTCCAATGAGCAATAATTGAAGATCATCCAAATAAACCAGTACACTTATATTACTGGTGAGATAAACTTGTACAAAATTTGAATTATTTAAGCCATGCGCTTCAGTGGTGAGGAAGATTTAGGAGTTGTTGGAGCATGGATTGCAGTAACAAATCAAGGTCCATGGGGGGGGGGGTTATTTTGTTAAGTGATAGATATGTATTTTTTGTCATTTATGGGTGATGGGGACTTGTGATAATTATTAACATTTCTTTTCTTTTTAGACTTTATAAAGTGTGTACGTTTGTGGACTATCATGGGTTGAAAATAATTGAATATAGGCGTCCCCTACATGATCCTTCTTTTCACCAAAGTAGTGTCACTCATCTAAAAAAAACGCACCAACAAACCATCTGTTTTATCTCCTGCTAAAATATAATCTTTATTTTATCAATTTGTTTACCGTTAAAAAAGTCATTCATCTAAAAGAAATGCACCAACAAACCATCTGTTTTAGAACCCACAATTGGGGGATAGTTTTATTAATTGGGGGATATGAATTACTTCCCCCAACCAGGGGTGGATGATAAGGGGTAACTTTTGATTATGAAAATACCAAAATACCCTTTCCATAATTAAAATCCTTTATGAAAAGACTGTTATACCCTTTCCCCTAAAACATTAAAATCAAAAACCAAAACATTTTATCCCCCATTTCAGTTTTGTGCCGGCACAGTTAGGTTAGGGTTTTTTTTTTTCTTCATCTTCTTCATCGTTCTTCATCGACGATTAATCGTTAAATCAAAAGTTTCTTCGTCGATTAACCTACCTACCCGAATCATAACCATGGCTCCACGAAAGAAAGTAAAAGCCAAACCGAAAACCAAATCGATTTCTCAACAGAAACACGAACAAAGAATTAGTTCGATTGCTGAAGAACAAGAAGAGGTCCAGCCGGCGAACTCGGACGATCAAACACTCGCACTCATGGATTTTTTGAGAAGGTTAGTGATTTTGAACTCGTTTATGATTGTTTTAATCGATTTATAGCAATGGGTTTAGGTTAGAATCGCAAAACAAAGCTAAAACAGTCGAGGTTGACAGAGTGCCGGCATTGAATCTTGGATGAATACCACGCCGGTTTTGAGTACCGGCATTCAATCTGGGATGAATATCATACCGGTATCAATTCCTGAAAGTGAATGTGTAGTGCCGGCATCCAAATAGGGTTGAATACCATACCGGTTTTATGTACCGGCATTGATTAATTGTAATTCGTGTATGCCGGCAGTAAGCTTAGAACACACATGAACATTTTGTAGTTTGACACCAGTACCGGCATTGAATCTAGATTTCTTGCATGCCGGTTCTTTAAAAACGGCATAGATATGATTGAATTTTTGTATGCCGGTAGTTAACTATAAACATACAGGAACACATATGATATTTTGATCAGTACCGGCACTCTTTGTCGCTTCCATTCTATGCCGGTACTATTTGTACCGGCACTGAACTGATTTAATTTCAGAGTGCCGTTAGTTGTGTTTTATTTACCGGCATTCTCGACAGCCAAGTTTGAATGCCGGTAGGGCTTAACCGGCTTCGTCTTTTTACCCATGGGGAATGCCGGTACTTAAACTTCCACTATGTCTGAGCATATTTTTGCTTCGTGTGCTTATGTTATAGGTCAAAAGCCAAGGAAGGTAAAAAAGTAAATAATAAAGATGCTCTCACTAAGAGAAAGAGGAAGGACGGTCTTGATACTCCTCAGTCTCTGCCTCCACGAGGGAAAGATGTAGGTCGCAAGAAGCGTTTGGGGTTTGAAACAAGAGGGGCAATTTGGAAGAGTGGTGGTGACCGTAGTGCACTTGTAATCCGTGAACGTACTGGAACAGTTGAGGAGGATGAGCATGATGAAGGTGAAAGTGAGGAGGAAGATGATGAGGTTCCCACGAGTCAATTAGCAAGCCAAAGCGAAGTTGGTGGGCCGAGTGAACAACCAACACAAGGCAAGGTCAAGGGCAAGGGAAAACACAAAGTTAAAGGTTGTCACCTTCCTAACATTGATGACATGTTACCCGACCTCGAACGTGGTAAAATTTGGGGTGAAGCTCCAAAACCGAAAGTACTATTTGGATACAAGCACTCTTGGGCTCGTACTATCTATCAAACATATGTAAGCATATTTTATTTTGTGCATATGTATTGTTTTGTATTTATGCGAAATCTCTTAATCGTATTATCTTCTAATTGTAGGATCATACTAAGGTTGTTCGTGTCTGCCAAAACCAAGTCGCTGCCCATTGGGATTTGTCTATGGAGCATGATGATGTGCAAACAATAGTAAGGGAATCTGGTCTGTATGGTTTGGTGGAAAATTATTTGAATCCAGATATTGTGACGGTCAATTGCTTCGTTGAACGCTACCATGGTGAAACTGATACAATGCACTTCCCGTGGGGAGAGATGACCTTGATCCCATAGATGATGCTCAAAACATTCTAGGCTTGAACGTAATCGGAAAGTCAATTGAAGAAGGAGTTGAGTGTTTGGACCTTGATTGGTCGAAGCTGCACGCTTTGACTAACAAGATGTTTGGTTGGGACTTCAAAACTTCAACGGAGAGCTTTCATTGTTCCCGGTCTAGTAAGACGAAGACATTCAAGCTGACAATGCTTAAGAAGAGGTTTGAAAATACAAAGCAAAGAAGTTTGGAGGATGGATGGGACCCTGCACAGATTCGATATACCGTCGCTGCATACCTGTTATACATCCTGGGCACTAGGGCATTCCCCGACACTAATGGCAACAGGGTAAGTGCAAACTTTCTTCAACACCTGGACCCGTTGGAAGATGTTTATATCTATTCTTGGGGCACCGCGGTAATGGCCCATCTGATGGCGGAGATGAGAAGGGCCGCTTTGGCTAAAACAAACCAATTTGTCGGGAATTTCACTCTATTGCAGGTAAAAATATTTTCTTAACTTATTTTCTTATATATATTGTTCACATGTATATATTCATCATGAACTTAGAATAAAAATTTATTGTTTCACATTGAAATAGGTGTGGTGTTATGAACACTTCCCAACCTTGTTCAAGAATTTCCCTTTCTTGAAGACCATTGAGTGTCCCGAACCCGATGCTCCTAGAGCTAAGAAGTTCGAGTATAACATTATTCCAAAGCCCGGTAATAAAGGTCGACTGATCGAGATGAGATTGGCTCTCGAAGAAATGAGTACAGAAGACATTGTGTTTGACCCATATAAGGAGGATAGAGAAAACCGTCAACTTTTGAAGTTTGGTAACGTTGCATTTTACAATGGCCCGTTGTTCCACCCAAAAGGATATATCATGGCTGATCCATGCCGTGTGATGCGCCAACATGGATTTAAGCAATTATCCCGTTATTGGTCGGTCTCTGTTGATAATTATCGTCTTTACATTTCTCGGTGCAATTCAACTCCCAACAAGTTGCATGTAGTGTATGATCCGGAACCGGAACCAACACATTGGAGGGACAGAGAGCCACGACGTTTGGTAGATATTAGTAAGTGGGAGATTGCGGAAAATGGTGATGAAGCTGATAACGCTTACATGGAAGATTACCTGGAATGGTCACATCCGTATGTCGTGCGCCCTCCCTCCGTCGAAGTTCCTCCCTAGAAAAAACCTCCTGCTGAAACTATTACACCTCCACCACCTACGACGGCCCAACTTCATAAGACTATTGGATTGCTAGTAAGTTTTATTAATTTCTTAGTTGTTTAATGTCAACATAATGTTATATATTAGTAGATATTAATTATGTGTTTATGTATTAAACTAGCGCCGTCGGGTTCACAACTTGAAGAAGATGTTTGGTTGCAAGTACGATGAAGGAGTGGTGCTCTCCCTTGAAGAAATCAAGGAAGTCGAGCAAAAGCTTGATAGAATTGAAGAAACCGACCCTAGTGCAAAAGCTTTGTTTGGAGAAACGAGGAAGGTGCCCGCCAACAAGAAACTAAAGACCAAGTGAACAATGGGTGGTTATTGTAATTGTGTTGAACATGTCTCGATTCAACTTGTTTTCGTTTGAACAATGGGTGGTTATTTTAATGTGTTTAACTCTTTAGTTATTTGGTTTGCAATTGTGTTGAACATGTCTGGATTTCTATGAAAAAAATTAAACACACTAACACCGGCGTCCTTTAAATTTTTAATTCAATGCCGGCTCTATAGTGCCGGCATTGAAATTGTCTCTAATTCTATACCGGCACAAGAAGTTAAAAAATTTCATGTTCCTGTGTAGATTTTGACAACTACCGGCATAGTAATTTTTTATAATTCAATGCCGGTATTGTAATTTTAGTCCTTACTTCCTTCTTGACAGAAAACCGGCATGGATATGTCGGTTCAATCAATGCCGGTACGCTTCTAAAAATTTATTTCAGCTGCTATTTGATTTCATTCCTAAGTAATCTATTACATTGGATTGGTTCTTTTTAATTAAAACATGATAGAAACCATTCAATGGATTGCACGTTGTTAGAGATAATCTATTTCCATCCCTTTTCAACAATTGCGGAACCTTTGAGCCTTTCCCGAATCTGTTCGAAGACATCGTCCGGGATTGGGGTATCAAGGATCATCTTCACTTGTTCTTCTTCTTTTTCAACATATTCCTTTCCCTTCATATAACACCCATCACACCCATCCATAGGCTTGCATTGGCCCTTGTGGTTTTCTCTTGACTCCGCTAGGTCAACAGCTTTGTCAAACCATTGAAACTCATCGCACTTTGGGTGATTCAAACACCTTAGAAACATTCTTCCATTTTCAGCATCATTAGTTTTTGCAATCCAAAACCGGCGTGTCCCATCACAGCTTCTGCACTTTGAATAAATAAAAGGGCAGTCCATTGCTAGATGAGATGGTGACTTACAAATTTGACACTTGCAATGATGACTCTGGAACAGAAAATTATATTAGTTATGCGTCATTGTAGTGAACATTGTATTGTTAGTAATGATTAATCTACTTACTTTGCAAATAGAGCTAATTGATGAATCTCCCATCGATTTGTGAAGCTTTAACCGTGCTTGATTTGTTGAGAGAAGGATTTTTGTTATTTTGTGTGTGGTTTGTATAGATTTTCGCCAAGGAATGGGGGTATTATATACAAATGATTCTCCAACGGTCTTATTTTCAAAAAAAACTAGCTGTTTTTTTTTGGAATTCACCTATACCGGCATAGTCGATATTGAAGATTCAATGCCGGTATAGGTTAAATATTTGCTCGAATCTCTGTGAATGAAAACCGGCATTGTAATCTTATGGAAATCAAAATTGGTATTCTGTACCGGTATGGTTGTTCACAATGACATCAATTCCGGTTCTGGTTATTTTCAAAAAAACTAGTCGTTGAGGTTTCTCACTATATAAAGAGAGCTAATACTTGGACCCAAAAGTCCCAAACCGTTGTGTTCTTATATATCTCCTTTAGCCTCTTAACTTAGAAACCATCCACCCTAGAATAATCATCTATAAATAACTTAGTATAGTACCTAACCCGTCATTCAACAAATGGCATCGTTTGACTCGGAGGAAGATTTAGCAATCACCCAAGCATGGTATGCCAAAACTCGTCCTTCAATTATAGATAAAAGCACGCGGGATTCCATGTGGTTGAAGATTTTTAACAAATTTGTTCACAACTATGGTAACCCAAAACGAAGAAGTGCTAAACAAATTGAGGAACGACACGACATCATCCTAAATGCGGTGGTTGAGTATCTAAAATTGAAACACCGGATTCATCAAGCTAACCACAATAGATTGTCTCCTCAACAACTTGTAAGTATTTTGTATGATTAATTTGACATAATTAACTATTTTGGAATTCGTATGTAACAACCATAATGTGTGCATTGTTTTTGTAGCATGAAGCCGTGAAAACGCGTTACTTACAAGAAAAGGGAGAACCATTCTTGTTTGAAGCCAACGCCAACCACATTGTAACCAAAGTCATGGAGTTCCGCCAGCTGGGTGAATCGGAGACGGATTCTTCTTAATAATATTGATAGTTTAGTGGTAATTTCTTAGGTTTTTTAGTGGCTAGATATCTATGTAAACCCGTTAACCAATGCCGGCGTAGTATTAATATATATTTGAATGCCGGTAGTAGGTGCCTAATTTTTTGTTGTTCCTGTGTACAATTTACGTATTTCCGGCATAGAGTTTTGAAAAAAACGATTGCCGGTACATAGTGCCGGCATGATCGTAAACCATATATCAATGCCGGTACGTCATAATCAATGCCCAACGGCTATTTTTTCAAACTATAAACCTGTAAAGTAAAATGCCGGCGTAGATTTTAGGTTACCAACAATGCCGGTACCATAAAGTGGAAAAGAGCCGTTGTGTACTCATCTATTTAAAGTGGCTACACCTATTGCATTTGATACATTTCTATGATGGCAAAAAAAAAAACCGTCTACCGATTTCAGAGAATATTTATATGAAAGAAGAGTCTCAACTCCGGTAGGGAATCAATCATCATCCACCACCAACTCAATTCCCATGATACTAGAAAAACTTAGAAGGAAGGACCAAACCACCATGTCAATTGCCGCAATGGAAGAAGAGATACTTATAAGGAAAAGAGAAGAAGAAGAGGCAGCAAAGGAAGATTACTATCGCGAAGAAACAAAGATAATATACGAACGTGTAAAACAATCGAAGATTGAAGCGGATGTTGAGGAAGAAACCAAATGGATCAAAAATTACTACATAGTATCTGATTTCCAAGAAGATCACCGCCCTCCAAACCTTTTTTGGGGTCTTGTTGCGGATGGTCCTTATATGCGGGAGTTCGTGGACGATAAGTGCAAAAAACGTAAAATAGTTTACGGGGATGAGTTTGTATCGCATCGGACTACTGCCCTCATAAAATTATGTCGCAAATACAACGAGTTTCTCGCAAGATACCGAGACAATAGGTTTGAAGCTCAGGCCGCATACACCAAGTGGAGAAAAGAGCCTTTTAGGCATTTCGAAGCCGCTTTGTTTGTTGAATCTCGTACCAAGAAATGATGTTAGTCGCAATTACCTTGAGGTCTTTCATTTTAGGTGTAAGGTTGTTCAAGTGTTTAATGCTTTTAAGTCTATTTCCTTATGATTAATATGAAATTTCTTTGGTTTGTGGTTAATGTTGTTTATTTCATCAAGTTTCATTCACATACCGGCATTGATAGATACACCAAATTATTTTTAATTGCAAGCGCCGGCATTGAACGGTGCACCAATTACTAAGCCGGCATCATATTGACAATTTAAACATATTGTCAGAATTCCGGCATTGATTTTCTCCATGTATCTATGCCGGCATTCTGACGGTTACAATTTGAAACTCACTATAACCCATTTATTGGACGGTTACAAAATCATTCCACTAGTTTGACGGTTACAAAATCCACTAGTTGGACGGTTACAAACCACTATAACCCATTTATTGGACGGTTACAAAATCCTTAATGTGTCGGTTACAAACTTCTCAATCTATTTAAGTGACGGTTTTGTCTACGAAATTATTCAATCTTCCTTTGTATTCAATCTTCATAATTTCATCTTCCATACCAAAGACAATGGGTCCTCGCAAATCTCGTGAAAAACCCAGTCCACAAAAACATGTAGATGAACCGCAAGAAAGTCCTGAAGAGTCTGTGGGTGAGGCGACCATAACAAATTTGATACGGTAAGTGAAGTATTTGTTGAATTGAATTTTTTTTAGGGTTTATCCCATAATATATAACACAAAGTCATCATTTCTTTTTTAGTCCTTACACTACACCACAATTATATTTTGAAATTGCAAACTAGTCAATTGAAAATCTATTCTATTCGCGGTCGAATTCAATTTGAAAATCATGCCGGATTTTATGTCTTCAATCCCGATTGTATTGCATGATATTTCCGGCATTTGAAATTAGACAAACTATATGTCGATAACAGGTCCCGGCATTGTATATTTGATCAGTACTATGCCGTATTTATTTTCCTTCATTGTTAAAAACTCTGTTCAAAAATCACAAAGTTCCGGCATACTCATAAATATATACGACAATGCCGGCACTTGTTCCGGCATCCTCGATAGTTTTACTATCTATGCCGGTTTTGTTTCCTTAGACCTGTTATTCTCTGTATAGAATTACAAAAAACCGGCATGCAGTTTTGTATTTCCTACTATGCCGGTTCTAGTACCGGCAGTCATTTTTGGTTTCATTTCTATGCCGGAATCCAGTGTGTAACTCATTTTAACGTATTGGAACATAGGTCCAAAGCATCAAAAAAGGACAAAGGAAAAGGTAAAGCTGTTGTACAACAAAAACGTAAGTCTTCTCAACCTAGACGTCCTGATCTGGATACTGCTAAGGTCACAATTTGGGATCAACCTATAAGGGACTCAACCAGTAGTGATGATGATGAAGATGACTGGGAAACTGGGCATGTACCCGAACGAGCTGGTGGCTCATCCTCACAAGAAGCTGATGTGGGAGTTCAATCATCTAAGGATGATGAAAAGGCACCCCCAGCCCACATGCCTGATAAAGATGACATAATTCCAGACCTCGTTGATGGCAAACATTGGGGTCAACCGAAAAACCCGCAACTCTTATTTTCCTACAAAGACTCTTGGGCTCGTTGGATCTATCAAACTTATGTAAGACGTTTCCATCTTGTTATTACAATATTCATCTGCTATCAAGTGAATTCAACTAAGTTTGGTGTGTTTTTATAGGACCACAAGAAAGCTTTCCGTGTTAGCCGCCATCAACAATCGGATGTATGGACTTTGAAGGATGAGTGTGCGGCTGTTAAGGCAGTAGTCAAAGCATCCGGGTTGTATCCTACGATAAAGAATTATGTGGACACTGATACCGTAATGGCAAACTACTTTTTGGAGAGGTTTTATGATGAAACTGACACCATGCATTTTCCTTTTGGCGAGATGACCATTATCCCTGAAGATGTCCAAAGGATAATAGGTTTAGAGGTTGTTGGGAAAGTTGTTAAGGTGGGAGATGACTCTAAGGACCTAGAATGGGACAAGATCTATGAGCTCACTGAAAGGTTGTTTGGATGGAACAAGGAAACCACTTTGGAAAATTTGTACAAGACAAGGACTTCCCAGACGAAGACTATTACATTCGTCAAACTCTTTGAATTGTTTGGGGATACGAAGAACAAAGTATTGACTCCCGAACAAGTTCAACAAAGTGCCGCTGCCTATATGTTGTTCATCTTGGGCTCCGCTATATTCCCAGACGCAAATGGTAATAGGGTGCATATGAACCTCCTACAATACTTGGATCCGTTGGAAAAGGTTCATGAGTATTCTTGGGGCATTGCTTTCTTGGCACATTTTTTGGCAGAAATGCGTCGAGCTTCTAAGGAAAATGCCCGTCAATTTAATGGGAATTTCACTGTCATTCAGGTATAGATAACTATCCATTTGGTGATCGTTATCATTAAATTTAGTAGTTGCCTTTTTTTTTCTTACACATTTCATTAAAAGGATTTTTCATTGGCACATGTGTGGGCTTATGAACACTTCCGAAGTTTGTTCGTAGGTTATAAAGGATTGAAGACTGTCTGTGGATATGAACATAATAAGGCTCTAGCTAAGAAATACTACTTCGACAATGCCCCGAGGCCCAATAACAGGAAACGTTTAATTGCAATGAGGATGCATTTGGACTCGGTGGATGTGGAAGACGTTGTGTTTGACCCGTACAGGAATGACAGAGGAGTTCATTTACAAAGGCGTGACAATGTTTCATTTTACAATGGACCTTTATTTCATCCTAAAGGATTTGTTATGCACAACCCTTGTCGTGTAATGCGGCAACTTGGGTACAAGCAAAAATATCTGACGGATACATCATATCAGAAATTCTCTCATGACTTTCCGCAATGCCAATCAGATAAGAACCATACTCTCATAGTTTATGACCCTAAACCTGTTCTTGCACATTGGACTGAAAGGGAAGAAAAAGGACTTGTTTTGGATGTGGCCGATTGGGAATTGGCTGAGAATGGTTGTGAGAGTGATCCAACCTTCCTAAGAGGTCATCGTAAGTACTCGCATCCTTATGTTGTGCGCCCGGATACCGTAGAAGTTCCTCCACAACCAGCACGTCCCTCCACAACTCCGTCAACTATGCACGACCTTCTACAGCTCGTTACGTTGTTGGTACGTACGTCTTGTGCATTACTATTTTTGAAATCTATATGTATGAACTTATACAATTGTACATACTAAATACATGTTGAAAAATCCCTTAACAGCGTCAGAGGATTGGAAACTTGTCAAGATTCTTTAAGAAGAAGACCAAGAAAGGCGAGTTGATGACCCAGAAAGAACTGGAGAACATCGTCCAAAAGATAGACCAAATTGAAGATCCGGAGGCAAAAGACTTGTGGGGAGAAAGGAAGAAGAGGGTACACAAGAGGCCAAGAACTGAGTGATCGTGTGTTTCTTTTATAGTATTATTTTGGTTTGAACAATTAGAGTTACTTTATTTGTGTGTCTTGTTAAAATTTGAACATCTTTCATTCACTTGTTTTAGGTTTAGAACTTCTTAACTTTACATTTCGTTTGGTAAAACTTTGCTTATGTTATTTTATGGTATTAAGTCTTTGCTTCTGTTATTTTATGTGTATTGCAATTCACTTTTTCTAACTTTGGTTTATACAAAACCGGCATAGACTATATCGTGTGTACTATGCCGGAATTCTGTTTAGTTCTAGAATTTAAAATAATAGAGTTCCGGCATAGCCAATAGCGCTAAAACTATGCCGGAAATCTGTTTACTTATAGCGTTATTCCAGCACAAAAGAGAACATATATTGCAACGCCGGTACGAGTACCGGCATAGTAAAGTTTGAATCAAATCACATTGGCACATAAATGGCATATGGTTTAATGATTACAATTCAAACTTCCAAAAAAACAAAAGGTGGAGTATTAGTAAACCACATATATCCAAATTACTCATCATCGCCTCCACACGTATGAAGTTTGCCCTCCTCCTCTTCAAGAGGTTTCTTTGATAAGGCCAAAGCATCCCATAATTGGTGATTCTCATCATACAATTCCATCCATCCCTTCCATAGCCTCGGATCTAGTTCCTTGTTTTTAACCATCCCACAAACCGGTGGCAATGGACAATTGTCCTTGAGTTTCAGAATAATGAAATGATTGCCGTTCACGTACGCCAAAACAACTCTTCTCGTCTTAAGGGATCCCTCGCATTTTTGCCACTTTGGTGTAAATGTTGTGACTACGGTGGGGGAAAAATAATGAACAACACAATTAAATGTATCCGCTACTAGATGCCCACAAAGCGGCATCCTCATCCAATATTGAGAAGGAAGAAATGCCATTTCCTGCTCGGGTCCTAACACTTGAGCACACATATCATCAAACACCTCGTCGTGACCAACCAGTTGCTCGTAAAAGCTCTTCTTCTTCACAAGTTGATAGGCCATCCTCATTCTAGCATATCGGCATGGTGTCATTCCTTTACTAACGGCCGTCTTGAAGATTCCTAATTGTTCGGTCACGACATGATAGCCACAATTTCCATCTCCATCGACATCATCCGTGTACACAATAAACTCGCGAATAACCTCAGGAAGTTGGTCTATGTAAGACTTTATCTTCGTATGATAACTTCTAATGGTCCTACCTGTTATGGGATCCTTATACATCTTCATATTACCATTATTTAGCTTAATTATATCCAACTCATCATCTGCAATCCCTACACTCCAAATGTCTATTGTATTAGACGGGAGAATATTCTTCCTTGGCCTTCTTCTACCCCTTTTCCTTTGAACATCGGCTACATCGACTATGGGTGTAGCATCCGAATTCTCACCTTCTTGTCTTTGGTAGCTTAATGTTGATACCTTCGGAGGCCTTCCCCTTTTCCTTTGAACCTAGGCTACATCGACTATGGGTGTAGCATCCGAATTCTCACCTTCTTGTCTTTGGTAGCTTAATGTTGGTACCTTCTGCGGCCTTCCCCTACCCCTTTTCCTTTGAACCTCGGCTACATCGACTATGGGTGTAGCCTCCTAATTCTCACCTTCTTGTCCTTGGTAGCTTAATGTTGGTACCTTCGGTGGCCTTCCCATTTTCCTTTGAACCTCGGCTACATCGACTATGGGTGTAGCCTCCGAATTCTCACCTTCTTGTCCTTGGTAGCTTAATGTTGGTACCTTCGGCGGCCTTCCCCTTTTCCTTTGAACCTCGGCTACATCGACTATGGGTGTAGCCTCCGAATTCTCACCTTCTTGTCCTTGGTAGCTTAATGTTGGTACCTTCGGCGTCCTTCCCCTTTTCCTTTGAACCTCGGATACATCGACTATGGGTGTAGCCTCGGAATGCTCACCTTGTTGTCCTTGGTAGCTTAATGTTGGTACATTCGGTGGCCTTCCCCTTTTCTTTTGAACCTCGGATACATCGACTATGGGTGTAGCTTCGGAACCCGTCGTTTGATGTTGACTTGATATCGGTTCCTTCTTTGGCCTACCACGTTTGTTTGGAATTGGAACTTTCGTGAATCTGGCTTCCGAAATCTCACTTGCGGATAGATCTCGTCTCTTAGTTTCCGTGAGTTCTTCTTCACGTCTACTCATTTCTTTCAATTCTTTCCTTTGTTTTCTCCTTGGAATTTTAGTTTGTGGTCTACCGGGCGGATCTCCCTTTCTTGGCTCTTCACTTGGTGCTATCCATGGGCGTGTAATCAGCCTCAGTTGTCTCAACAACACTTGTCGGCTAGCCGAGTTGGCTCGTGAGTAAGCTTCATAGAATTCCTTGGCCTCCTTTGTAACCCATGGTGATTTTATGGAATCTTCCGTAGGGGGGAGGTCGAAAGTTAGTTGCTTCAAAATGGATCAATAACATCAATTGGTATCACTTCTTCATACTTCACAAGCATATGACGACAAAGAAGCCCCAATGAAGACATGTCGGGACAGATACACACATCACCCGGTTTTCCGTAATTTTTCTCGTATTGCATTTGTCTCATCATATGTTTTATTGCCCATTTGGAGACGTTGAACTCTATTCCTTGGAGAAACTTAATATGTGGAATAAATTGAGTCATCCTATCCATTGAGATTTTCTCAAAAGCCTTCTTGATCCTATCGATATCAGCCTTAAAGTGTTGCTCCATTGCCTTGGTGACCGTAACCACGTTTCCTTGACCAGACTGGATGAGATCTTTGAATCTCCCATGAGAGGACTCCGCTATACTAGTTGATTCATTCCCGTAATGTCTATAACGATTTGTCCACGCACGCACAAATTTTTCCTTGAACTTATCCAACCAATTAACCCGACAATATGAGACGGCACTTGGATACACTTCGTTATATTTGGCAATAAACATGTTCAATCTCTTTTGATACATGTCCTCGGTAAGAGACCAATAAACTTTCTCCCAATCCTTTAGAAATTCCAACCACCTTTTATGATTTTCACCGTGTTCTTTGTCGACTCGCTCTTTAATCTTTCCTCTTTCATTTTCTTCTTCTTCGGGTGATAGTTTCTCTTTGCGAACATCTTCCTCTAGTACAACAACCATTCTCTTCTTAATATCCTCCTTAGAGGGTTCGAACAAAGCATGACAATGTTTTTTCACATTTTCACCAATATGATATGTACATAGGAAATTTTGTGCATCCGGATATACGTCGGAGATGGCATTCATTAGTGCGTCAAATTGATCGGTTATGATGACCTTCGGTGATCGGTTTTCCGGGAACAATAATTTCAATTGTCGCAATGCCCAATGATAATTGTAATCCTTCTCGTTTTCCATTAAACACCAAGCCAATGTGAATGTTACCTTGTCCGATGTTTGCCCCACGATGTTGAACAACGACATGTTGTATTTGTTTGTCTTGTAGGTGCAGTCCATCATAAGAACATCACAACACGTATGAGCCAATTGTGAAAGCAAAGGATGCGAAATGAATATTTGAAGGGGATTCTCGTCCGGACCTCTTTTAATGATTCGTGTGTACTTGTGATCCCAAACTATCTTCTCAAATTCTTGCATAACGGTCCTCCCTTCCCATTCCAACCTTCTAATGGTTGCTTGTGCGCTATAAATTGTACTTAGGGAAGAAACGTTTGTCTCATCCTTTTCCTTGAAGCCTCTGAGAATCACTCTTGGTTTGATACATGCTTTGGTCATTATCCTTACATCCTCAAATTGATGAGGTTTTAGCTTCGCAACTACATAGTGACCAACAAAATCTTTCGGATCCCGATGGTTATGACGCCCAAAACACACCGTACAATCCCATTCTTCTTCCTCTTTTCCTTTGTCTCGTAGATGGAATACAAGCTTAAAGGGGCACTCATCCTTCTTCGTATTAGTCTTGTATACCCTATTAGTCTTCTTTTCATATACATAACCCTTTCTCTTATGGATATTCTCCTTGTATTTTCCGTGTCGTTCACAAACCATCTCAAAACGAACATTTGAACCTTGGCTATTCCTCACTAAGACACACATGTTCTTAAGAGCCGTCTCTTTTGCCCAACCAATAGCTTCATTTGGAGATTTTATTCCCTATATAAGGACAAAAAGGGAAGATTATAAGGTTAGTTATAAGCAATCCCAACATAAAATTGTAAAAACTAGGTGAAAGTATTGTTTGGTAACATACCCGAGGCATTTTATAGTATTCGGACGTATCCCGAAAGAGAGGTTTGGAAGTTGGAGCGATGTATGTCACAACCTAAGGCACGAATGAAAAGAAAATTGAATTAGTTCCACATAATAATGTTCCGGCAATGTATGTTTTTTGAACATCAATGCCGGGATAAGGGATGCCGGCATTGTAGAAAAGATAAAATGCTCGCCGGTACCTTGTGCCGGCATCCACGATAATTTACATTAGATGCCGGTACAGAGGTTCAAAATATCATTAACTCCTATATGATTTTCATGTAAAACCGGCATAGTATATATGTAAAGTTCTCTGCCGGTACATACTACCGGCATTCACGAAAAATTACACACTACGCCGGTACTAAGTGCCGGCGTTTAAGAAAAATAAAATAGAAAGCCGGTACTTAAGATCGAAAAACAAATACTCCTGTATGTTTTACTTGTGGTACCGGCATAGTAAGTTTGGAGTAAACCATGCCGGTATGGATATTCCATGGAATATTCGGTGGTAGGTAAAAAGTGAAATGTTTCAAAAATGGAGGATATACTGAACCGGCATGGAAAGGAGTATGAATACGACGCCGGTACCACCAGTTTCAGCGTAGTATTCATACTACGAGTGTGCCGGCACTACCATTTTTCAGAGAAAAAATGGCGGTTTGAAACAGAAAAATGAAATTTTCGACCTCTTTGAAGCATTACATGTGTGTTGGGGTTGCTTGTATGCTGGACATGTTTACTTTCTTGGGTTGGTTCTTCACAAAACACTTCATGCTCACAAAAATCATGATCCAAGGGTGTTGGTTCATCATATAACTCCAATTGTGAGTTGTTATCATTAACCGAAGATTGATGATATGATTGTTGTTGTAGTTGAGCTAAAGATTGTGCAGCTGCAAGTCTCTCATCACAATCATCTTCCATTTTCCAAAAAAAAATCACTCAAAATTTTCCCTCCTTCTACTCTCAACTAACCCACACAAATAAAAAAAAAACAAACTAAAAACAAATTAATTTATCCCCCAAATGATTATGAATTTACTAATTATTGTTAACTACTAATCCTGATTAATGGGGGCTAGATTAGGAATTAATAAAATAATTACATAGGGGTAACCCTGAATTGCTATTGGGATACCTATTTTGTCCTGTAACTATATCCCCCAATTAATAAAACTATCCCTCAATTGCGCGTTCCTGTTTTATCTCCTGCTAAAATATAATCTTTATTTTATCAATTTGTTTTTCGTTAAAAAAGAATGGCTAAATTTTTTTGCAACGAGGTTGTTGCAATGGGACCGGGTAGGGACGTCTTTCATAATTGGTTACAGGATCGACTCTCGCAAGCTACATCTAAATAAAGGCTTTCTATAATCGTATTAAGAGAGAAGAAAACTCTATGCTGAATAGAGAAATCCCCAATTACTCAGAGTTAGGGTTCCACTTCTTCTTCTGGTGAAATCTCACAGTGAATGAAGAGATCCAAAATTCTTAATGTTAGTGAAGATTAGAAATTTTTCTGTTGCTCTTAGTTTATTGTCCGTAGTTTCTGATCATGGAGGAAAAATCAGCAACAGTAGCAGTGGATGAAAGAAGTGAGAGGAGACACCCATCATCATTACCAAAATCAGCAACGCCATGGCTAGTAATACCATTTGAAGAAGAAGGTAATAATCAAAATCAAGCTTTCTATAACATTTGTGAACCAAACAACAAAACAATTAGAAAATCCATACCTGAATTGCATTTTATCAGAAACCATCTCATCAAGGATGGTTAGTTGTTCGTTGCCATGATGAATTTTGGGGTTTGTTTTTTATGGAATCCTTTATCAAAGTCAGACAAGATGATTACAGAACAAGGGCGAAGGAAACTGAAGATCACAATGAGAAAGATCTAGCAGAACCAGGACCTTGGGTGGTCGTTAATGAGGACATTGTGGAGTCAATAGCAAGTCATCTTCATCCGGTGGATTTCTTACATTTCCGAGCAGTCTGTAAAGCAAATAAGCTTCCGATAATGAAGCCGATTTCTGGGGCTCTAAGACGCACGTATTTAACTCCATGGTTGTTGTTTTCAACAGAAAATGCTACTCGCTACAATTTTGTAGACCCAATGCATAATAGCGAGAAGTATCTCATGAACCTCCCTGAATTACTAGCAGGTGCTATAATTCGTTGTCAGAAGGGTGGTTGGCTATTGATGTCAAAAGGTAGGTTTACCTTATTCTTTTACAATCCCTTTACAAAAGAGACCATTCAACTTCCAGAGTTGCGAAACGGTTACGGGTTTGCTGGTATTTCATTCTCCTCTTTACCAACTTGCTCAGACCGTGCAGTTTTTGGCATTACACAAGAAGAAATTTCCATTCACATGACTCGAAGGGGAACTTATCATTGGAGATTTCGTTTGATTCAAAATAATGATTTGGAGAAGTACATGCCAACCTATAACGGACCGATTTTTCACAAGAGAGCTTTTTATTGTGTAGATTTTAACGGAACCTTGGGAGTTTATAATGATAGTTGGAAAGTTCTCGAAAGGCCTCGTGGATTCTCTAATGATGCATATGTTAGTTTCTTGGTGGAGTGTGAAGATGAGCTTTTATTGGTACAAATTCTTGGAATGTCTGTTAAAATATTCAGATTAGATAGCTTAAAGATGGTCTGGCGGAAAGTTAAAAGTTTGGGGAAGCATATGTTGTTTATCAATTTTACATCATGTCTCTCAGCGGTTGCCCCAAAAAATTGGATGGAGAACAAAGTCTACTTCCCAAGATTGCACAACGAGCAGATTTTTTACTACTCGCTTGAGACAGGTAGTTATCATGCAGTTGGAAGTAAGCATTCTGCCAAGGATTATTTTGATACGAAGAGTTGGACAAACTGTACTTGGATTGAACCTAACTGGTCGCGGTCCACATCTCAAGAGCTCGACTGGCTTAGCAATAATCCTCTCTGAACCAGTATTAGTTTCTTATTTTAAGTCTATATTAGGATTTAATCTGTTTTTTTGTTGTTTATATTTGTTGAAGTTGAATTAAAGATGCTTACTTGCTACGAATACTGCAACAGATCGATCTAGTTATTACTTCTTGATATAATGTCATGCTCAACTGTGGTATCTTCTGTCAGACAGGAAAAAAACGCACTCTTCAGGGCTCTAAGGGATATATACTGATATGGAGTAGTTTTTTTTTTCCTTTTTGTTGACTAGAAAACGATTTTGCCGTCTTTATAATGATAATGTTTCTGTGTAAGGTTATGTGGATGCAGCATTGCAATTTTGCCCAGTTTCTATGTGCGTGTGCATGTACATACATATGCAGCAGGATTTGGCCGTTTGGCTTAGGCATCAAAATGCCAGTGCCGGACATGTTTATGCCTTGTTCAGAGGGAAGTTCACCAGGGAATCATTTCAAAGAGAGTTTTTCTTAAGGTACATAATTTCTTCACTCATCACACTTTCAATTCAATAAACAGCCTCCTTTTGTATTCAAACTTAAGGACATGCGTTGTGCCTCTGGTGCATTTAGACATTTTTTTCATAATAGCTGTACGATGCTAGATCAGAGTAGAAGGTAAAATCAAGATTTCAACAAAATTTAGCTGTCAGAAAAATTATGCAGTGCATTCAAATTTGAAATGAGTGCATAAGGTAGCTTCAAATTTGAACCTACCATACCCACAGGCACGCCAGAGTTATTGTTTCCTTGGCCATGAGTATACCAAATTTGAACCAGTCCTCCAAAAAAAATTGTGCGTTCATTCTTTGCTTTGATAATGAAAGAATGATCCATTTTCCTTGGCTCTCACTCGGTGTCATGATAATATTCACACACTTGATTTGTAATGTCAGAATATAACGGATTAATAATCTAGAAGTCAGCTTATCTGGGAAGAAGTCATGGATCAACTCCTTGGGTAAGGTTGGCTAACGCAAGACAGGTATTTCCTTGACTTTCAGATGATTAACCACAGTCAATGCCTGTATTCGGACTTTTTCGTATTGGATATCAACCTGCCAATGCTCATACTATCTCTTTTTGACATACCATCTCAGAAGCCATTGGGGATTGGTATTTCAACAGAATGGCCATTAAGGAGATTGACTGTCCATCCCCAAGCAATTTTACTTTTCACCATTCAGACATCTTGTTGTAAAGCAATACGAGGTTAAATCATAGTTTAAGGTAAAATCTAGTAGTCGGCAAAAGTTTACCGTCAGAAACACTGTGCAGTGCCTTGAAATTGTAAATGAAGGCATACATACGGGAGCTACAAGTTTCAGATCATTCTGTATCTTCAACTTCTATGTTTAGAGAAGAATGTACACTAAATAATTACAGGCGCGTCAGTTATTGTTGCTTCAGAGTGTACCAAATTTGAGCCAGTAGTTATAATGAAAAATCCAAACTCTCCAATCTTTTTTTTTTTTTTTTTGTGGGTTATGTTTCTGTGTAAGTTTGTTTAGATGTAGAAACCTGTATATATGCAGCAAGATTTTGGGAGTTTGTCTTAGGCATCAAAATGCAGGGCCGGACATGGATATGCTTTTGTTTAAAGGGAAATTGACCAGGGAATCAGTTCAATTAGAGTTTTACTGGTTCTGAGACTTGTACTCTTCTCCTCGAGGTACTTCTTCACTCTTTACACTTTCAATTCAGCAGACGGCTTCCTTTTTGTAGTTAAACCTAGGGGCAGACGTGATTTCTCTGGTGCATTTCAGACTTCTTTTCATAATAGCTATACCAAGTTAGATCATATTACTAGGTAAATCCAGATGCTAAGCAAAATCTAGCTGCCTGTCAGAAAAACTATGCAGTGTCTTAGAATTGGAAATTAACGCATAAGGGAACTCCAAATTTAGCTGTCAGAAAAATGTTGGCAAGATATCAGTTGTTGCCTAGGTCACAAGTGTACCCAATGGTTCCTTTCATTTTTGTACTTGAATTCCATATCCTCCAATTTTTGTGTATTTTTTCTATCAGTCATTCATAGCTTTGATAATGAAACCAGTAAGATAATGTTGTTAATGATCCATTTTCCTGAGCATGCGTCATGAATATATTCATACACTTCACTTGCAACTTCACCTGTGTACCGGTTGAATGACTTACAGACTGATTTTCAATATTTTGAAGCTGATTGGATTTGCAATGTCAGAATATAAGGGATCAATAGTTTAAAAGTCAGCTCATCTAGGAAAAAGTTATGCATCAATCCTTACACTAAGGTTGGCTAATGCAAGAAAGGTATGTCTTGATTTTCAGATGATTAACTACAGTCAATGCCTGATACCGGAGGTTTATCGAAAATTAACCTGCCAATGCTCATACTATGTTTTTAAACCTTCTCTCTCACTCTTTTCGACAGACCATTGCAGAAGCAGCTGTGGATTAGTATTTCAACATAATAGCCGCCCATACCCAAGCAAATCCACTGCAGGTCACCCATTCGGACTTCTTTTCCTAAAGCAATACGAGGTTAAATCAGAATACAAGGCATATCTGGTACCCAGCAAAAAAATTAGCCATCTGAAACACTATGCAGTGCTTTCCATTTTGAAATGAGCGCCTAAGGGAGATCGACAAATCTGAACCTACTATACCCATAGGCACGCCAGCTATTATTTCCCTGGCCATTAGTATATCAAATTCGGATCAGTACTTATAATTCAAAATCCATGTTCTCCATTTTTCGGTACACTTTTTCTATCACATTCACTCATTCTTAGCTTTGATAATGAAACCTGTATGTAATACATTATTGTCAGTGATCCATTTTCCTGGCCACTCACTCAAGTGTCGTGATTGTATTCTTACACTTAGCTTACACCTTCAACATCACTTGCCCGTTGAAAAGATCCAAAAAACTGATTTCCTCAAAATGTTGTTTCATCATCACTATGGTTGCCCATCTTTTTTCATTTGGTCCCCATATTATATGTGCCCATAAATTCTACCAACTTTTAACATAGACATAGCCAAGCTCCATATTGATTGGTTTTTTACGCACTCTAAACTAAACCTTAGTCCGCGTAGCGTGAACTCACCATAATGGCTCCTATATGCTTCAAAAAAAAAAATATAATGGCTCCTATACCATGTGTTTTTTTTTCTTCTTCAGGATCTAACTCGTCTGGTCTGACTCATCTACATCTGACTGAAATCGGCTAACTCATCTGCATATGATTTAATATGTTTGTTTTTTGAGTTAGATTCGACTCATCTAGCTCATACATATACGAGTCAATAGCTTGGTTTTATGAGCAGCGCATTTGTTATCTGACTTTTTTTTTCTTTTTTTTTTTCTGAATCATATATATTATTAATGAAAGAGAGGCCCATAAACTTGGAAGTTACAAGAAAAATAAGAAAAACAAGAGCCAACTATATAGGCCCATAAAAGCAAACAAGAAGAAACACAACTGTAGGCCCAACAAATCAAACTACTACAAACTTCCATCTTTAACAAAATTTGTAATACTCAACCCCTGGCCTCTCAGTTCTTGTAAGAAAGTTTGGTCTACCAATGAAATTTTTTCTTTCACCTGCATTTAATTTGGCTGCCTTCTTTGCTACTGTGTCAGCTGAGAAATTTACCTCTCCGAAGCAATGATTGAACTAATTGAGGAGATTTCCTTAATTGCTTTTAACCATCTCATTCTAAAAAACCAAGGTACTTGATTTCTGGCAAAATCTGAGATAACAGTTTTAGAATCTGAACTTATGATTATATGCAATTCCCCCCATTCAACTACCAGTTCAGCTGCACATACAACAACATAAGTTTCTGCAATATAATTGGTAGCAATACCAATTCCTCCTTCCATAGCTCCAACCACCTGACATAAATGATTCTTTACAAACACACCAAGCCTGCAGCTCTTGTATTTCCAACAGATGCCCCATCACAACAAAGATAGAGTGAAATCAATTTGAGGTGAAATCCGATAACAACTTTTAATGCAATGAAACTTGCTTTGTCTGCAACCCAAATTAAAATATTCAGTTATTTGTAGATCATAACTATGATTACATTTAGTACCCTTCATTCTCATCCCTCTTGATGATACCATTTTCATTATTATGTTCTTAAAATGCTGGATATTTGGTTTAACTTCCTCAAAAAACTTTTTATTTTTTTGGAACCATAAATCTTTAATAACAGAGCAAGCAGCTGTAATCCAAGCTTCTTTTAGAATAGGGCTTTTATTTTTTGAGTTTCTCCAAATGTTGTCAAAAGATTGTGGAGGACAAGCTTCAAAAATATTGCAGATCCAACTCCAAATTTCTACACTAAAAGAGCAATGCCATAACAAGTGATTCATGTTATCTTGATCTTTTTCACAAACACAACATCTTGAAGCTAAGTCATATCCCCTACTCACCATGACTATGTCATATATATAAACTCCCTTAAGAATTGTCCAAATATTACCTGCTATACTAGGATGAAGAAAAGTATTCCATATGTATTTGTGGCAGTGCATTTCTGGTTCTTTATTTCTTAAGATAGAAATAGCTGAGGATGTTGTAAAGTTACCTTGTATATTACCAATCCAGATTAGATGATCTTTCCCTTCTACGAGTTCAGGAAAATTTTGATCATTTAAAAGAGTTGCATTTCAATTGGCACCTTCCACTTGTTGTTTTGAATAAGATTTGCCACTTTCATTTGTTACCTGACTCAAACATGTCCAAGTCAGAAATTAGATCTGAATCAGATCTGATTTGAAATAAAAAAAAAATTGTCTGACATATGACTAGCGTAAGATCCAAACACCAAATCAGATGCAAACAAACCTGATGTTAGTTTGTCAACTGTTTCTGCATCAATTTTCTGATACTGTAAAACCTTCAAAACGTGGGTTCAAACCCTAGACTTCACCTATTGAGACTTTGATAGTAAGATAGGAATGCCACCGAGGGTTAAAATCTTTTTGTTTTTAGATAAGAGAAATTTTTATTTCAAAAGGATCAAGTTACATGGATAAGTCCTTTCCTAAATCTCCATTAAGGAAATTTGGAGGTATTAAGTACCAAAGACCATTATCATTGGCTCTCACATGTTTTTCCTAGGTATCTGCTACCGAGTTTGTCTCTCTTTTAACAAAAGAACAAGACAAATTTTCAAAATTTATTAACGGGAAAAGACATTCCTGGACTACACTATTTGTAGTCTAGCTAATATAGTTTAGATTTCTATTTATGGAATTAACTACATTTTTATTATCACCCTCTAATATATTTTTTTTATTCCTTTCTCCGTAGACCATTTTATGGATTATAATGTAGCAACAGCTTCACCATGTTCTTCATTGACTACTTGGTTCCTTTCTCCTTTGGCCCCTTCAAATTTCCCTGCACAATTCCTCATTATTATACCAAATCCACATTGCATATTCTCATTTATAAAAGACACATCAAAGTTTATTTTGACAAAACCATTGCAAGGAGGATTCCATCTGATCACTTTAGGAGCTCTGTTTATATTATTTGTTTGTTGTTGAATTGGTGCAATTGAAGACTCACAATCATTTATATATTGATTTAAAGAGGAAATAAATTCAGCATGTCTAAATCACTTATTGTCAAAAACAATAAAGCATCTAAGTTTCCATATATACCAGATAATGTAGTAAACAAAACTTATTCTTCTTTGCATGTTTTCATCATGTAAAATAGGAGACATGAACACTTGATGCAACCAATCCAACAAATTAACATTACTCATGCACACAACAAGATTATTATGGGAAACCAAATTCTCTTAGATAATTCGCATTATATAAGTAAATGATTCATATTTTCATCATGAACACCACAAAAGGGACAAACAACATCAATGGTATTCAAATATCTGGTGAATTTGTCTCTACTTGGAAGTCCATTATGCAACATTTCCATAAAAAATGCAATACTCTTGGTGGTAATTGCATCTTCCATAATCTATTCCAAGGGAAATTATTATTATTATAAGAGATTGTTCGTTCCATACATTTATCTAATATGACCTTATAAGCCAATCTAACATAAAATTGATCATTTCTATATCCTTAATTTGGTATTTTCCAACCATAGGACTCATAATTTTAGTTATTTCTTGGACATTATCAGTAATGAGCAAGGCATTCAAGATGTTCAAGTTCCAACTTTTAGTATCACTATAAATGAGTTGACTTACAAATTTCATACCCAAACTGCTAAATCTAGAACTTACTGTAGTACATAGGTTTGATATCCAAACATCCTTCCAGATGCTAACACTATCTCTTGTTCTAATTTCCCCACAATAATGTTTTTAATAACTTCTAATCCTTGACAAATACCTCTCCATAACCAAGATCCATTAGAGCTAGCATCATCAGATAGAGGATCACAATCATTAAAATATTTATGCTTAAGAATTATAAAACACAAAGATTCAGGTTCATTGAGAAGTCTCCAAGAAAGCTTGGTTAAAAGATCCTTACAAAAGATAGCATATTGCCTAATATTTAGACCACCTTTACATTTAGGACTAGCAGTAGTAGTCCAGGGAATTAAGGTAACACTTCTACTATTACTGGTTTTGTCCATAAAAATTTTCATTGAATGGAATCCATCATATATATCTGTCAATTTCTTTGGCATAGGAAAAAACGACATTTGGTGAGTGGCAGGAGATCTTAAAACTGTTTAAGTTAGAACACACCTAGTAGGTAGATTTAGGTGTTTAGATTACCAATTTCGTAATCCACATTCAAAACCATATGCCATGCCACTAAAAGATTCGGTCTTATTCCTTTAAAGAAGCAAAGGCACTCCTAGGTACTTATCCTGAAGACCCAACCTCTTAATATTAAGAATATTAGTTATTGTGTTGATAGATTGACTATTAGTTTTTGGACTAAAGGCTAGTCCAGATTTATGAAAATTAATAGCTTGCCCTGATATTTTACTGAAATTCTTAATAATATAGTTGAGATTTCTTACTTGAGAGGGGTTTGCATGAGTGAAGATTAAACAGTCATTTGCAAAAAAACAAATGTGGGACAGTCGGACAAGAAGTAATTACTCTAATGCTTTGAATAACATTTTCCTTACCAGCAGAGATCAAATCTCCAGAAAAAACTTTCATACAAATGACGGAAAGATAGAAAGACAGTGGGTCTCCGTGTCTTAATCCTTTGGAAGGGGTGAATTGCTCTCCTGGAGCACTATTCAAAAGCAAAGATGTGGAAACAGTGGTAACAGCAACACATTGACTTATAAGTTGAGTCCAACAAAAATTTCCATCATATCCTATTAAAATCCTTAAACATGTCCGACAACTGATATTCTTTACAACTGGTCATAAGATCGACTCTCGCTAGCTACATCTAAATAAACTCGTTCAATTGGTGGCCCTAGAAACTAATTAGGGGCCTCCCACTGGATGACAAAAAAGGTCACTAAAACCTAATTGGGGTCATCCCTTAACCAAATTGTTTTAAAATGGCTAAACTTCCCTTAATAATTAAGTTAAGTTAATTAGTGTGGTTAATTAAAATCATATTTTTGTATTAAAATTTGGGAAAATAAAGGATGGAGTTTTTGTGTGTTGAGAAGAAGAAGAGGAGTTTTTAGATGAAAAACTAGGATTTTGAGAACTGAGTGATTCAAGTGGGGGAAATGATGTTGGGGAAGATCAAAATGATTGTGTTGATGGTAAGATTATCTTAACTTCTCATATGGATTGGATGTACGATGAGGATATGTTAGTAGAGGAAGCTTAGAATAATGATGCAAATGAAGATCATATTGCTCAAAATGAAGGAACCAATCCTCAAAATCAAGAACCCGAAGCTCAAAACAATCAGGTAAACTTCATATACTCTTCGATTTGTCTGTTTGTTGCTCCAAGTGATCGAATCATGGACGTTATGCAAAAACTCAGTGTTAGGGTCGTTATTGTCCGGGGTTTATACACTAACCACTCCATAAAGTCGTCACCATTTTGACTCTATGAATGACGACTCAAACCTGCAACTTTTGCAGGTAATGAAAAATTGTCAATAAAGTCTAGTAAACATTGACGAGTCTTGGAGCTAGTTCACCAAGAGTCGTTATTATTTTTTATTTATACCCATACGACTCTCAAATCAAATTTCTCTGTAAAAACAACTCAGTGGGTCGTCATATGTGTATTCGTATAAAATGACGACCCTAAGCAGCCATTACGAAATTTAGTTAAAGTCGTTAGGGTCGATAGTTATATATAGTAACGAACCTTGCCCTGGATTGTCATAATTTTTGATTTCATAGAATCATTTCATTGAATCGTAAAAGGCATACATGTTGCATAGCGTTGAATTGAAGGAAATGATATACAATAGATAATTATGGTGCACTTAAATGCTTAACCAAAAAGGTTGTAATTCTAGGTAGCGCCTTCCAATATACAGTAACAATCTTTGAGCTCAAACTTTTTCCCATGGATAGTCTTGTATCGAGCATGCGTCATCCCCAACTGAAAACGCAAAACATAAGTAAGTTAAGTTAGTCATTCAAAACTTTGGATTACGTAGATATGGAAATTTACTCTTCTAACACCCAACATATCGGGTTCGTCTTCCTTCAAGGCTTTAATTTTTTTTTTTTAAAGCTTGGCATTCTTCAAATATTTTCTCGAACCTCTCTTCAAAGTCCTTGAGTTACAATTTCCGTTTAACGCCACAAAAATGATGAATACACTATTCTAACAAGCATCGGATGTTTGATCAATGTCATTTTATAAATCTTCAAAGTGTTCTTTTAGTGTCACCCAAGCTTTCGCAATGGAACAATACTCATCATAAGTGTAGGGTATAGGCATGGTATTTTCTATTCTCTTTTTGGATTAGATATTGATGAGAATGAATGTGATAGTTGAGAAATGTGGTTTGTTTGTGCAAGAGGTGAGATATAAGTATAAATTTATAGAAATTAAAGACCCAACGGCCAAATTTTTGAATTTTTTTCGTTGTCGACTCAACCACATTGGTTGAATTCAAATTATGCATTAACTGTTGTAGATTCGTTATATGGCATATTTACATAGTAATTGTTAGAGCATAGGTCTACTAAACCCACCAAGCGTTGGTATGTCAAGTTTGGTTGTCATATTTTAGTGAACCAAAACTCATTTAAGAGTCGCTTGATTTAAATTTCTAGAGTCAACTTCGTATAGTTTATCTTGATAGTATTAGTATGAGACATTACAAGTATTGTGAAGACTTGAAAAAGTGAAGAAGTACGGAGTTACAACCACAACATCATCCTTCCACTTGAGGTTAGTGATATTTGACTTGAACTGTTTCATTCCCTAACGTATCTTTCAATTCGTGCATAATGAAAACATAAAACTGCGAAGATTGGAACAGTGGGATATCGATTAGAATTTCCAGTTACAAGCCACATACATCCAATTTTCCATGTTTCTCAGTTGAAATTGAAACTTGGTTATTCAACTGTTGTCAATGCTGATTTTCCAACTTCTGTGGACTATGATAAATGGGAACCTGAACAAATATTTTAGCGTAAGATATTCAAAATGGGTAATGTTGCTGGTACTTGGTAGATGGTTAAGTGGAAGGTTCTTTCTACCGAGGAAGCAACTTGGGAAGATGCAGATGAGCTCATCACCAGATTTCTAGACTTTGAAATTTGAGAAAAAATCGTTTTTCAGGCGGGATGGGATGTTGCAGTACCAACACTACATTCCCTTATTTCCTTATTCAGTATTACCTTGTTTAATTATTTACTTTCCTTAGACAATCGGTTGCTTTAAATTCATCTTGAATTAGCCTTAATTACAACAGATTTGGTTAAGAAGTGAAGCTAGTTATATAAATACTTAGCTCGGTTTAACGTAGAGAACAATCAATACAACTTCAGTTAATTATTTTTCTTCTTTTTTTCTTTACAATTTGGTGGCTGATCTCCAACTCAACGGATCAAAGCTTGTGTTCTTGTGCTTTTTCTAACATTTTAAATTGTTCTTAATTCAGAACCCTAATGATTTTGGATGAATATAATCATGAAATTGATCGATTCTGATCGAATCAATCGGTTTATTGATTTAATTTGAAGACTTAATTTGTTATTTGACTGTATTTGATCGAAATACATTACCAATTTTATCAATTATCCAGAAATTTAAAAAAAAAAATTGTTTTTTTTTCCACATTCTCAGTGACTGACAACTTTGGTTTTTGTCATCACACAAGGGTTCCTCCCATTGGTCGTCGTCCAAAAATCAAGGCAACCCAAAAATTATTAAAGGCACAATATTGGATTTTCACTATGTATGTTTTATTTTTCAGTACTCTTAGAGAATAAATTTCTAGCACAATTGGGTTCAGTTAAATCCGAGAAAGGTTGTCAAAGATATATACATTGATTGTATGGTGCATTTGTTAGAGGAATACTTGGTTATGCCTCTAGAAATGTGGTGTGGAAATATCTATGAAATAAGATTTTGCTTCAGAGGCTGTAGTACAACTTCCGACTCCAACACTTGGAATTCAAGTGTCAGTATTTAAGAGTTTCATTCGGATCATGCAAGTTTTCAGGGCTTTAAAGGATGGAATACCGGAAGCATTATAGATGAGGGGAAGTTACAAACGGAATAAATGGCTCAAACTAACATGAAAAGAAATCGTTGTAGTTTCGTGGTTACATTAACGGAAAATGGGTCATATGACCACAACCCATAAAATGTGGGAGCAATGGCCTTGTAAAATATAGGTCTGGGTGAAAAAGACATAAGAAAATTTAGTCAAATGTACCATTAACTTTAAACTTTATTCTTTATCATATACTTTCTCTCACCAATTTATTTTCTCACTCTAATTTAAAAAGTAATCGCGAGAAAGCTCTTAACTTCCGAAATATAGGTCAGATTTCAACAAAATTTATATTTTCGGAAAGGGCTCAAAAATCTCTTCAAAACAAGATCCATTGTCGATATGAAATTCTTAAAAAAATAAATTATTTTACCCCAAGTCGAGTATACATTATGCACCCAGGTGCAACTTAGCCAAAATGTATTTCATATAAAAATATCATTATGCACCCAGGTGCAACTTGGCCAAAATTTATTTCATATAAAAATATCATTATGCACTCAGGTGCAACTTGGCCAAAATTTATTTCATATAAAAAATACCATTATGCACACAGGTGCAACCTGGACAAAAACTTATTTTGTATAGAAAAATGCATTATGCACCCAAGTGCAACCTGGCCAAATCATTTACTCTATAAGAATCAAAAAAATATGCATGATACACCCAGGTGCAACCCAATATCAAACCTATTTGCATTATACACTCAGGTGCATCTTTTGTATTTTGTGGATAAATATAGGTTTATCCTAAAAATCACTTGCAATATATATACACGACCAGAATCAGTAGCTCATGATCTCGAGCAATAAGTCCACTATCATTATCATTGCATTCAGTATTAAAACATCAACCAAAACAAGTATTAAAGAAGAAAAATAAAAAAGAACAAAATATTAAATATATATATATACTAGCCCTTAACCCGTGCCGTAACGGCACGGGCCATGATGTTGGTTCATTTTTAATATATCCTATAATTTGTGTCCTGAATACTTATCAAATCCTTATGATTTAATATGTGTTTTTCATAAAAATAGTTGGGATTTTTCTCTTTTTTTTTCTTTGTTTTTTCCTTTAATATTTTACCGCCGGAGATTTGCTCAAACGAAAGAAATATAATCTTAACTTCCAGACACTTTTTTATTTAGGTTCATTGCTTATGATGAGATAATACTCTACATGAACATGGAAGTTTAAATATTTTTTTTGAAATATGTCGTCAGCAGCGCTCATCTCAGTGAAATCAACTAATCAATATCGTCCATAAAAGTCTCCACATGCTCCTAGTTCACTCCAGCTGACTCATCCATCATGGTCATGTTGTCGATCCTCCAAATAGGCAGAGAATAGTATTTTTTTTGATGAAGCTTTCGTCGTCAAAAAAACCACATATGGAGGTTCCGTCGCTGGATAAGTTGATGATGAAGATTCCAATGTAGATTCTGTCGCTGGAGACAACCAAGATGAAGGTTTCGTCGTTGGAGAGCATGGAGAGCATCACTATTGATCTTAAATCTCAACCCAATAACCAAGAATCGCCATTAAAGCGAAGATAAACCTCAAAATAGTAAATAAAACCACCAAAATGGTGTAGATAAGTAGAAAACATAATAAAAACCAAACTAATCTACTAACTAACCTATGTGGATGATGTCGATCCACCATTTTAGTTAGCCATATTATGTTTTTGACTAACTTTAAAACTTGATGTCATCTTCTACTGTGAACTTTATGTGATTTCAGAATCGAAATAGTTATACCTCTTTTATTTGTATTAAGTAATCCGTTGTATATCCCAACAATTCTTCTACAACAATTCCTTTCTTTTGTTGTTTCCGGACCATCAATAGCCATTATTGTCAAACGCAATCTGGCTAATTTTTGTTGATGTTATGTATTTGCAATGTTCATTTTTCTTAAATAAATAGATTGTGGAAAAACTAAAAAAAAAAAGAACATAAGTATTACATCGGGTCTAAGTTACTATATCCAAAATACTCCGGACAATGCTTTTAGTTCCTTGTTTCCTCAAATTCCTCGTTGCATTCTAGACAGTACATGCAACACCAATCATTTGCGAAGTGATCTATTTGCGCAAGTGTGGTCAATGTATCCCTTTCCTGTAATAATAATAACAACACGTCAATTTTTTTTCAAGGCATCCAGATGTAAATTGTATGAATCTAATAGATTTGAATTATACCTCAATCTTAGATATCACCTTCTTCTCACATAACATAGCAATTGAGGAAGGACAAATCTTGACCACTCTTTACATAGGAAGAGTTAGCCAAACTATGTTTTGCAATTGTCTTACATGAAAATTGTTATTAATCCATATTTTAGTCAGTTCCTATCGAAGCCGATCTAATTAGTCTTATAGAAAGTTAATCTTAAATTTTTGACCTTATCTCTTGACCAAATTATTGAAGTATTCTCAGTCATGTTCCTCTTTGTGTGATCTACCCATCTGTGTCTACTGTACATTCTAACCCAGTGAATGAAACCTATATATATTGATCCGTAATTTGATATTGTTGCTTTGTCATCAAGAGGTCGCATGATTTGAGAATGTAAAATATAAAAATTATTCTAAAAACATCGGAGGAGAAATTTAGATTTATGATTTAGAGTTTTTTATGATGATTTTGAAGAACAAACATAATTTTCAAACAAATATTTTAGAATGCAAATACATTTTCCCGGTCAATAAGGATTTATATCGGGAATTGAGTGAAAGTTGTTGTCTTTGTAGGTAGTTGTCGCGAAACAACTCGACATTGATGGTCTATCAGGAAAAAGAATGTAATAGTACTTGAGAGAGCGGTAATGTTCTCTTACGCGGGTACACCAATTGCCTTTATATAATACGGGTGATCGAACAGTCATTATCATATTGTCTTATACGTTTCGGTATCATCCTCGAAATATTTGGTTTTTGTCCTTACCAATCGTGCTAAAAACAACCAATTATATCTTTCACAATATAATGTTGCATGTTTTGTTAAGATTATTTTTTTACTTGGTCAATAAAACTCACTAAAAAGCAAAAACTATTATTATACACTACTATTACTAACTCCCACCACCATAAAAACCATCCACTGCCACTATTTCTTCCACCAATAGTAATGTTACCTCCTCCACCATTCACAAACACCCGTCACCTCTTATACTAACCCTACTTCCACTACCACCATTAGAATTAATATAGTTTTAGTAATATTATTTATTAATAAAATTATGTATTTATGTTAGATTATTAAAGGGACATTTATAATAGAAATTTAATTAATCATTATGAACAATGAATGAGACACTAATTAATAAAACGTTTAAAAATGGTTAAGTTGAACAAACCCTAGCGGTAAATTTATCTTTGCCAAGGACAAATCATGACCACTCTTTACATAAACAATTCGATAATAAATAATTTCATATGTTCTGATCTTGATTCGTGTCGTTCATTTAGTTATTAATAAAATGGCAATTGATCCACCAATTTTTTAAAATGGACATGTGTTTCATCGAGTTTATTTTAACATTACAATGATCAACCACGTTTTATACTTTATAATATAACGTTACACATTTTGTGGCGTTACGAAATTAGCATAATATGTTTTTGTTCACCAATACCCGCCACCACCATAAAACCATATGAATCCACTTTTTTTATCCACCACCACCTAGTGGCTGAGCCAAAGGTTGACTAACCTGGCTCTAAATCCTTAAATTTTTAATTACTACATAAATTTTTTAGTTTATTTTATAAATATAGTACTTTGTCCATATATATTTATGGTTTAGTCTACCAAAGTTTACATGTTTCTTTTTAGGGATATTTTGACTTAGGTGCCCATAAAATGGTACGTCTTTGCGTTTGGTGCCTAACTTTGTCCAACTTTGAGTTAGGTGCCCAATGGGTCCCAGTCAAACACAGTCAATACGTTAGTATAATTTGACAAAGTTAGGCACCAATGGGGCACCTAACTTTGCCCAATGGGTCCCAGTCAAACACAATCAATAATTAGGGGCCTCACTAGTTATTATAGTTATTATCCATAAGGGTATATTTGTAAAAAATGCTTAAAAGTACTATTTTTCTTGCTTTCCTTAAAAATTGTGCAAACTTAAACTAGGTCACTTAATAGTGGGACGGAGGGAGTATTAGAGAAGCTTGGTTATTATAACCGGAGCCATACTCTATTTATCTTTTTTACCCAGGATTTCAGATCTAAGAGCTATTCAACCAAAAAACTGGTTACATTAATGGGCTCGAATTAAGATACCCTTTCGCAAAACACTTTTGCTTGGTTTCCACACGGTTGATAGGTAAAGTCATTTTCTGGTTTTTAAGGATATAGCTGTTGGCACTTAGGAGATGGTAATTTTACAAAAAGTTTGGCCTCTAAATTGGTTACTAGATAGGGATACTCCACCAATACCTAAGATTAGTACCCTAAATGCTAATCCCTATGAATATGTGAGCCATTTTTTTTAATTTAATTTTTTGATGGTAACGAATTTGTGCTGAGAGCTTTGAACTCATAAAGGTTTGTTAGGAATTGGGATCATACAGTAAGGATGTCTGGGACTTTACTGCAGCATCTGTTCTACCCCGAAGTTTCTATAATAACATCCAACGTATTAGATGCTTTTCAGTTAAGTCTGCTTATGAAAAGTCAAAAGAGTGGGGAGTAGGGACTACTTATTTTGTACGTCAAAATTCCTTTTCCGGAGATACGTCATATGTTCAATGATCCAGAAGTCTCCCTAGAATTTAAGAACTTCCTTCCCCAATTGGTCCGTTTGTAAATGTGGAAGAAAATGCCCATTACGATACAATCCTTCTGTTTAATCAAGAGGATATAGTATTTACGGCCCTGTGATTCTGATGGAAGTTCGGATCTAGTTTTTGTCACAACTTGATAGGCTTGGTTGCTATATTCGTCATGAATGTTCGGTGATCTAAGTGCACTTTAAGTTAACTTTGCAAGTTTTGTAATTTAACCTTTCTTTCTTCTCTAGATCCTTTTCAAATACATCTCTCTTTCCATCAAAAAATATACTGTATTTTTTGACCAGCTAAAGGATATGTTTTACTTCATTGACAACAAATGCAAGTCTTTGAGAAAATAGTTTATGCATGACACTCCAAGTCAAGCTTAAGTCAAGACGTGAAGGAAACTTCAAACTCATCTCAGAAAATGGATAAAGTTAATTGACTTCAGTCCACGCCAAAGCCAATTCTCCACATTCATCTGTTTATTGAGATAGTTCATTTAAGCAATATTCGATATTTAAAAAAAAAATATATAAAAAAAATTGGTTTAAAGCCCGAAGGTTATATTATAGTTTAAACCTCACAAAGGTTTACTACTTACAAGTCCAGGTAGTTAGGAAAAGAAAGTCAAAAATCCCCCCACCCTGATGCTGACGAGTTTCGAACTCATGTCGTTGGCATCATCACCCAACAATTGATGGCCATATTGGGAGCAGGGACTTATATCCATTGAATGCACATTTAAGTCTTTGAATCAAGCATGTCCACTAGAAATCTCAGATCTTATCTCCAAAACAGACTTTCTCAAGTATATATATATCAATCAAGGACCTAAGAAGGGGCAAGGCAAGGGTAGACATTCGAACAAAATAACAAAGAAATGGGAAAGGGAAGAAGCTAAGAGAAAGGTTCAACGGGGTCCACAATTGATTCCTTCAATGCGAAGATATCTTTCGGGTTTTGAGAAGTTTAACGAGTTGTACAAACTTAAACGAAAGGAAATGGAAAAAGGCGGACCAAGCCGAGCTAGTGTAATGAAGATAAAAGGCCGCAAGAAGAATGTGGTTGTTACATCCCAAAAAAGTTCAAAAAGAAAAGTTGATAGTGGAGTCAAAACTAAAGACCCGGTTGTTCCATCCTAACAAAAGAAGCTAGTAGTGTCCAAAGAAAAGTTGGTGGTGCGGTTGGTATTAAGCAATTAATGAGAAGCCGGAGTAATGATGTCAAAGGAAAAGTACCGATGGTCGAACCATCACAAACCACCCCACAAAGACTTGTTAGTGGTGAGAAAGTGACGGTTTTTTTGGATGCAGCTCTGATGAAATCACCCCATATAGATGAAGAAGGTAGTTATATCTGACCTACTTACACGATATACAAAAATTACATGCACTTTTTACCACATTTTATTCATGAGTACTTCAAGTCCACCGACGATGTTGAGGGCAACGGAAATCGTAGATCAACTTGGACCCTTTGAGGAGGCAAAAGAATGGGATGACGACCGAATTACTTATGTAAGGAAAAAGTGTTTGCTTAAACTACGTCGTTTCCCCGATTTCTACAAGCCAATGATGAGATTCGAAAGAGATGACACGGAGGCGGTGCTAAATGAGGAGTTCAAAGTATTTGAACGGCGTTTAATGGGACACTAAATTGACAAGTGAATATTGGATGAGAATACCAATATGTGGCTATGTACTCGCCAACGCATTCCATTGCATTATTCATTCCATCTCCTACTTACATAGTGTTACATTCGCACCAACAAGACGTATTTTTACCGAAGAAGAATCACCAAAGATAGTCATCACGGGGTTTGTGATCATGAACCATCATATCGTCCTCCAATTGAAAGATGGATTCCCATTACCTCCATTAAGGAAGGGAGACGGTGGTGACGGCGAAATACCACTGGGTTGGTGTCATATGTTCAAGGAAAGATTTCAATTGTGGGATGCATTACAGGTTTCGAGAGATGGCCCTTGTCGACTAATGAGTTCCGATGAGGATGACTATGAGTAAATGTGGTGTGGACCTATGTATTTTGAAAGTTAGTGATAATATGATAACAACGTTTTTGTAGGGTGATGATTAAAATGATAATATATTAACAATGTGAACCTATGTATTTTGAATCACTCATTATAAATGAACAATATAATTTTACTCTTATTATGTGTTTACAATGAAAATATGATAAAAATGTGGTTATTTATAGGTGCTTACGTCCAGGTTATATGCTGACACGACCTAGATGTAATGACCCAAGTGAGATTTTCAAATAATTACGGCTGAAACACCTAGCCTTGAAAAAGTTTACGACTATGAATCCTAGCCGTTTTTCTGGGTACTGTCAGAATTACGGATGAAACACCAAACCGTAAAAAGTTTTACGTCTAGGAGTTCTACCCGTATTTCTGTGCACTGACAAAATTACGGATGGTAATTCTATCCGTACATCTCATTTATGGCTGGTAATCCTGGACGTAACTCTCACTGGAATCTCAGTATCAGATTTCACTCAGTTACGACTGAAACATCTAACCGTAAATCCAATTACCGCTATAAATCTTAGTCGTAACTCTACCTGGATTATCGGTATCAAATTTCACTTCGTTATACTTAAACAAGAATCTGATAAATTAATAATCAAAAAACTAGTATCCATTCATTCAAGGTAAATTAATATCCCATTACTTTAAACAAACAAAATCACCCAAATTCATAACCTAAAACATGCTAAAAGTAAGTCTGCATAATGGAAAGCCGGAATGAATTAAACAAGTACATAAAACAATCATCCACTCACTACGGGAAAAAACAACGTTTACAACACAATCTAAGAGTTGTAGTACCCCTACGACAACTCCATTTCATGGGTTATGGAAGGGGGGTATTGTAGAAAGTCCAAGATTTTCTACAATACTTAACTAAGAGTTGTAAATTGTGTTGTGATTCATGGTTCGACAATATGTTTCCAAAGTTGTGATTCTCTTTCGATTTTTTTTTGAAATCCTAACACAAGTCATCCTTGTGTTGTGGAACTATCTTGAACAACATTAGTAAGATATCGTAGAAACATATGTAACAACAATTACTTGTATTATGAATAATATTTTCACAACCCTTGTATGAATTGTCTAACTATCTTTGACAACATAGACTTATGTTGTAAAGTAACTGTATCACAATATCTAGCTTCTGTAGTTGAAAACTGGAAGACAACGTCTATTAGTATTGGGAATACTCCTCTCACTACACTTGCTTGAGTTGTATAACTATTATGAACAACTCCTGCTGGTGTTGTAAGATTTGATTTTACAATGATTGTTCAGGGTAGTAGAAATGTTTACGCACAACACTTATGAGTATTGTGAATATTAAAGTCAGTACGCTTGTTAGCATTGTAGAAGATTTGTTTTTACAATAATTGTTGTGGGTAGTAGAAAATTTTAACACAACACTTATTAGTATTGTGAATATTAAAATCAGTACACTTGTAAGCATTGTAGAAGATTTGTTTTTCCAATAATTGTTGTGTGTGGTAGAAATTTTTAACACAACACTTATTAGTATTGTAGAAGTACCTTGATACAACTATACTATGTGTAGTAGGATTATCTTGGACAACACATAATTATAATTGTAAAGAAACTATCTCCCAATATCTGGGTTCTGTAGAAACTATTTCACAACACATTTCACTTTTGTCACTATGTTTATGTTTTGAAATGTAAAGAAACAATGGATTAAACTCAACGATTCATTCAAATTAAACCAAACCCAGTCACATCATTCACATACCAATGCAACATTGACATACCAATGTGACATACAAAAAAGTGGCAGTTTCAGAAATCGTTACCAAAAGTTAAGTCTCCAAAAAGATCAAAGATAAGTCTCCAAAAAAATAACAGAAGATTAGGATGTCTACTGGTAGGATATTCGATCCTTGGGCCAAGTGATAAAATTTGAAACAGCATCATGAAGAGTTTTGATTTCTGAAGTAGCTTGGTAGACAGGGGCATCCTCCACATAAGCAACCTTCACACATACAGTGTAGGCTCCAAGACCAATTGGCATTCCATGTATCTTCTTACTTGGATCTGTTTCAGCAATTTCAGCCTCCGCAACCACCTCGTCCTCCTTGTACCAGCTTAACAGCTTGCAAACTTGGAACCTTTTTGGCACTTGAACCTCATTCTGTCTCCTGACATGACTTGGAGTGGTATCAGTTGAGTCTCTTTCATTACAGATAACATTCCTGCTAGTGCTAGCCTCATGATTGTGGCTTGGACTTGACCTATGAGAGGGTAAGAGGCCATTGCAGACACATTTTGAGTTTGTTCCCTACATTAAGACCAATCAGCAGTATGAGGGGAATTATCGAGTTCGAATTCATCAAGAAAAGGAGACCTAATAGAAGACAAGTTAAATTCTCACCTCTAACTGCACCACTCGATCAATCAGTGCTTTATAGGATTCCTGGCACTCTTTAATCATCATCTTATAGTGGGACTGCGCAACAACCTTTTTACGTGTCGCTCCAAAACCAATACCTTTAAGTCTCCCTGAAGTTTTCTTGTCCTCGCCAAAGGCCTTTGCAAGAAGATCATCTGTCACGGATGATCCACAATCAGCACCATGCTTTTCTCGAGATTTTTCAAGTTTTTCCTATGTAAGTGTGCAAAACATTAGATTTTTTTTTTTTTTTTTTTTTGATAAACGAACTCTTCATTAAGAAAGAAAAAAAGAAGGAGGGGGGCAGAGCCTTACCTCGGAGAACAAGGAGAAAGGGAAAAAACGAGAACGGAAAGCAAAACAAACCAAGATAAAGCCACAAATTACAAAACAAATTACATATTGCAAAACCGATATAAAGGGAGAACCGAGTTGTCAATGTCACAGTTTCGCTTTATAAAAGGCGGTGCATTTAACCACCAACAAGAACCCAACGTCGCTCCATGCTTAGCCAGCCTATCTGCCACCGAGTTACCTTCCCGGTAGATATGAGTACAAACCAGCTGAATGGAGTTAGCATACACCAAACAGTTGTTCCAGTGAGTAGAAATGTTCCACGGAACCAAATGAGGCTTTTTAATAGCCTGTAGAACAAATATAGAGTCACATTCTAGCCAAAGTCTACGGATACCCCTCGAACACGCCAAACGCAGTGCATAAATTACACCCCACAGCTCCGCCAACAACGAGTTTCCGATACCCAAGTTCTGCGCCAGACACCCCCTCATCCTGCCGTCGGCATCGCGAAACACTACGCCACAACCTGAGGGCCCCGGGTTACCTATAGAGCTGCCATCCGTGTTGGTCTTGATCCAACCGCTTGCCGGAGACTGCCATTTGACCAAAATCGCTTTCGGCATTTTGGGCGGCATCTTTTGAATTCCCAGACCATCCAGGATCAGCTTGTCTGCAGTAGTATAGTAGGAGTACCCTCCTCCGTTTTTGCTTGATTCCACGATGAGCCTTTGCAGATGAATAAGAGCCTGATCATATGAGATTTCGCGCTGCTCGAACCTCAGGCCGTTCCGGCAGTACCAAATCAGCCAAACGCAGCTGACTGCTGCGATCCAAAGTAAGTTTTTTGTCTGGGAGCAGCCAGCGAAGCCTCTGATAGAAGCGAACACTGTTTGCATATTAGTACAATCCAGCCTATGTCTGAACTTGATCATTATCCAGTTCCAGAGATTTGTTGCAAAGTTGCAGTTGAAGAACAGGTGGTGTTGTGTTTCGCGCTGACTAGGAAAGGGGCACAAGTTGCAGCAGTTCACGGTGTCACCCCCATAGAAGTGGACATTGTCATCTGTTGCAATTCTGTTGTGTAGAATTTTCCAAACCGTGCAAGCACGACGCGGCGGAATCCTGATTGACCATAAATCCTTGAAGTCTGCCTGCTCTACTTCTTTTGGCCTGTGAAACTCGTAAGCGATTTTCATGGTTAACTCACCTGAATTACTTCCTTTCCAAACCTGGCGATCTTCCAAATGCAGCGCAAAAGGAGTTTCATTGATTAATTGCTGAATGTTGCTCTCCAGTTCCGGCATGTAGTCCGGAATCCTCCATCTGCCCTCCTCTATAAAGTCTGCAACGGAGTTATGAATGTGCGTATGGGTCTAACTCCAGATAATCCGCTATAGAAATATCCATGGCCATGAACCAGATGTCTTTCCAGAAGTCAATCTTGTTTCCATTACCCACCAGCCAAAGCATATTCTCCCTAATTATAATCCATTGCTCTTTGAATCCATGCCAAATCGACGATTTTTTGTAAGCATCTGAAGCGAAGCGAACCTTGACGAAGTTACCAAAGTCTGAATTAGTCGTCATGAGCTTCCAAGTCAGCTTCATTAAAGCTGCGTCATTCATGCTCTTTAAAGACTTAATCCCCAGACATCCTTCAGTTGTAGGGAGGCACAATTTGTCCCAAGCAACTGTGTTGTAGTGCAAACTGTTTATATCACCGGTCCAAACAAAGTTACGAACCCACCCTTCCAGCTTCTTGATGCAAGCACTCGGCCACTTGTAAATGTTGAAACTATACAGAGCCGAGCTAGCAATAACAGATTTCACCAACTCCACTCGACCCATCATAGAAAGGGATTTTCCTTTCCAAGTTGAAAACTTCATCTTAATTCTATCCAAAGTAGCCAGAAGATGAATCGATCTAGGTTTCCCCCGAAAAATAGGAACACCCAGGTAGCGGAACGGTAGGTTTCCCATAGGAATGCCATACAAAGCAGCAACCCGGGAGACTCTGTTCTGAGCATGAGCACTACAGTATATATTACACTTGGAAGCACTAATATTCTGACCCGAGTTTTGACCATATATCTCAAAGATGTGCATTAAAGTCCTAATGTCTCTTTTTGTTCCCCTACAGAAAACCATTATATCATCCGCATACAATACGTGAGAAGGAAAGACGGTACCTCTAGGAGAAGAAATGTGATTGATCTCCCCCCGCCTGAAAGCATTTGAAATGGCCTTGCTCAAAACCTCTTCAGCCAAACAGAAAAGGATTGGCGAAAGCGGATCTCCCTGGCGCACTCCCCTTTTGCAGCTGAAATAACCCATAGGTTTACCATTTATCACGACTGACAAAGTAGCCGAATGCAAGATCGAACTAATCCACTGAACCACCTTGTCGCAAAAGCCGTACCCTTTAAGACTACTCAAGAGAAAATTCCAGTTAAGAGTATCAAAAGCCTTTCGAATATCAAATTTCATGGCAATGTTACCTCCAAAGCACCTGTGATCTAGCAAGTTTATCGCCTCCGACGTAGTTCCAATGCGATCGTAAATGCTTCTTCCTTTCAGAAAAGCTCGCTGATGCGGAGAGATAATTTTCGAAGCGATAGGGCCTAACATATTAGCTAAAATTTTACCAATAATTTTGAAGTGAAAGTTGCTGAGAGCAATCGGAAGAAATTTCTCAATCACGTCAGCCCCCGGTTCTTTCAGCATGATGATAATATTACTTGGGTTAGCATTAGGCATCAGCCACCCATTACCAAAAAAGGATTGCACAGAATTTGTTACCTCCGTACCGACTATATCCCAAAAAGAGGCGAAGAATATCCCTCCAAAGCCATCCGGCCCCGGAGCACCCATCGCATTCATATCGTCCACCGCCGATTTGATTTCCAGCTTATCCGGCATTGCATTTAGAGACATGTTGTCCTCCAGCGAAACCCTACTTTGAATATTCTGCTCAACGTACTCAGAAGAAGGATTCACATTATCAGTATCATATAAGTTCTGAAAATAAGAAATTACATGCTCTGAGATGTCCTCATGAGAAGTCAGCAGCTCATTGTTATTCTTCAGGTGCGTAACTTTGTTTGTTGCCGCTCGAATCTTTACATACTTGTGGAAAAACTTCGTGCAAGCATCTCCATCCTTCACCCAATTTAGCCTTGATTTGTCCCTCCAGAACTCCTTTTGAATTTTGAGCGCGTCCACCAGATTGTTTGAAGCAGTTACCTCTGTGAAGTTCAGCTCATCAGAGTAGCCCTCCTCCATGATACTTCTATGGATGTTCTCCAGTTCTTCAGTCGCCTTGGTAACATTCCGCTGGATGTCCCCAAAAACTTCTTTGTTCCACCGCTTTAGCACCGCCTTTAGAGCTTTTAACTTCTGCATTAGCACATACATAGGTCCACCAAAGAAATCATGCTTCCAAGCTTGGTCCACCACCTCCCTCAGCCCTGGATGGTTTAACCACACCCTTTGAAATTTAAACGAAGAAGCAAGAGGATTTTCGCCCTTCTGCGCCTCAAACAACAGCGGGAAATGGTCCGATTTCAACCTCGGCAGCGTGCTACAGACCGAACAGTTCCACGAGTCCAGCCAGATGTCGTTACACATTGCTCTATCGAGACGGAGCTCCGTGTTATGTCTACCCCTTCTACCATTAGTCCAAGTGAACTGAGCGCCCCTTGTATCCAGGTGATGAAGGTCATTGAGTTCCGAGAAGGCTAAGAAATCGTCACAGGAAATACGATTCGGCGGCGGCCCTCTCGATTTCTCGTGAGCACCCAGCACCACATTGAAATCCCCAATAATACACCACGGGCCAATCTTGTTATTCATCAGATCCGTTAACTGTATCCAAAGGTTTCTCCTCGTTAGATAGGAAGTGGAGGCGTACACCCCTGCCACCAAGTACTCCATGTCACCTTGGGTTTCAGAGGTGATCATCTGCGCCGAGTTTTACACCACATCAACCTTCATTTGGCTCGAACAAAGACACCACAAATTCGACTTCCGAGACCCTCTATCATTCAGGGCCACTAACTTCAAATCAAGACTATACCAGTAATTCGTCGGAACTGAGGAAAAAGCAATCCAGGGTTCTGCAATGAAAACCAAATCCGGGGAGAATTTACGACAATAATTGTAAAAAACCAACTGCGTGTCTGCGTGTTTGCATTTCTCAAGCACACAAAAAAACAAAGGAACATGAGAATATTTCTTACCAAAGCTTCTACAACACCAGGATGTGGTTTCTTTCCTTCGCGTTGTTTATGACCAACTTTCCAGATTGCAGCTCTATCAATCTCTTTGGTTGTGTTTAGCTCTTTTTGCTGCCAAATAAATGCATCAATACATGACAGTCATCAAGAATAGAAACTCGGAATATTTCTAAGATAAAACTTTGTAGAGAATTTCAGTATACTTCATGAATAAGCCACTAGCATGACCAAGACTACTGGATAACATACCAATTTCACCTCCAATCGGGCATATCCTTCTCGACTAATGGTATGTGGGGTGGTGTATTTTGAACGATTTTCTTGCATTTTTATTCTTTTTACCTGAATAGAAAAGTAAAGAAATTATTTGACAGACTTGAAATTTTTTAATACAAATATATAGTCATTCCTATTTAATAGAAATTACTTACTCTGAATTCAATAGAGTCTACATATTTCACAAACTCTTCCCACTCCCTAACTGTCATGGTCCTGGGCATTAACTTCTCCAACCGTTTCTTTTGTTCTTCCCCTTGGAGCCGATCCAAAGCGTCAAGTACCAAACCATCTTTCCTTGACCTTGCTTCTCTAAGATAAGCTCCCATTTTGCTGAAATAATATTCTTTATAACACTCGGGCACAATGAATCGGTTCTACAAATGAAATTAAATATTTGAATTAGAATACGTTATGAATTAAATAATTGTTGACTAAAGAAAAGAGTTAAAGAGTTATCAATTACGTACCGAGATTATCTTCCATATGTTTCCTTTGGCTTCAAAAGGGACAAGTCTCCAATCCTTGAACGTTAATGGAAGTTTCCGAACAAGCACCCCCAGCACACTTGCAAGCTGCACAGATGGATCACCAATCGGTTGCTCACTAGAGTTGAAGGAAACTGTTCTCTTCGGATCAGCAGAATCTAAATTCAGTGCATACATCTGGGTTGGACCACGTGGGACATATTTTCTTTTTTTCGCTTCTTTTTCTTCTTCACCTTCCTCTTTATCAGAACTATTACCTTCCTCATTACCATTATCATTTTCTTCCAATTCAGGCTCATTAACATTATCATTCACTTCTTCCACATCAGGCTCCACATGATTAGTGTTATCCTCTTCCACAGCTTCTTCCTCCTCTTCATCTTGAAAATCTATAAGAGTGTCGTGTGGGTCCCGAAGTTGAACATTCGGGCATGGGTCTTTGCTGCTTATGTTAAGTTTCCGCTTTACATTCTTTCGCCCCTCTTCAGAATGTTGAGCACTTTCAGATTGCATAATCTTCTTCCTATAAGCATGTCTCCTTGTATTTGGTGACGACAAAATAGGGGAAACAACATCACTTGGTTCTAATATCTTGTTCCTTGGTGATGCTCGCCTACTTGCAGGTGAAAGAGATGGTTCTGCGGACTTGGTTTTTGTCGGGGTTTTCATCTCTGAAGTGAGTGATGCACTTTCAGTCAGGGAGTGTTGAGTGTTCTTCTTTCGTTTCATCTGCAAAAACTGTAGATTAGTTATTAGTATGAGAAAGTAAAGTAGTTTGTTACACTGAAATTGAGATGAAAAGTCTTTACCTTTATCGCATACTTCTTAATGACCTTCATCTTTAATGTATCCTTGGTACTCTGCAACTTCGATGTTAGTGGATCACTTTCAGATGGAGATGCATCACTTGACTTCTTGTTCCTTGGTGATGAACGTCTACCATCAGGTGTAAGATATAGCCTACTATCAGAAGTAAGAGATGCTTCATTAGGGGGGGACTGTTGATTCTTCTCTTTGTTTTTCAACTGCAACAACAATGCATAGCTTAGTTAAAATGAGACAAGCAATGGAGAAAGAACCTGAAAATGTAAATTGCCTTGAGCTACATCTAATGAGAACAAATCCTATTAGTGAGTATTTTGAATCAACTCCTTACTGATTCATTTCATTCATTCATTCTTTGTTAGTGTAAGGATTTAAATTCAAAAGTCTTTACCTTTATCGCCAACAGCTTGACCGTCTTCTTATTTACTGTTTTCTTGTTTGTCTTCATTATTGCAGTTATGCCTTGGAAAACAGAATTCAATTATCAATATTGCTCAAAAACTTACACAAATGAGTTCTATTAAAGACCATGATTATCATTAACCAAAGAAAAAAGAATTTAGATTAACTGAAATAAGTTAACACTCAACTTAGTAGCTATATATCATGTTACAGAAGCTACAAACAACATGTACATTGATGTCAAAAAGATTTTTCAGAAGCCTTGACTCCAACAGATAAAACAGGAGTACATGTACAATATATGCTTCAGTAAAGACAATCAAGAAGGGTATATAAGTGAATTAAATTTGAGTGCCATACGATTTACCCCTACACGAGAAATCCATAAACTATGAATACCAGAACCCATTAGCAGTAGGGTGATGATTAACCACTAAAAGTTTACAGTCAAGTGCAGAAAATCTAATCAATCAAATACAATTCACTTAGTTTTTCTTTAATTGTGTCAATTCAAAATGTAATTTATATAAATCAAATATCTTAACTAACAAAATTTGCAACAAAAGGAGTTCAAATAATTTACAAACTGACAAGAAACAAGCCAACTACTGAAGTTCTGGTAGAAGCTTTTTGAAAGACAACAGTGGAGCTATTCGCAAGGTTACAGAACAAACAATATCCAAAAGCTTAACTAAGATGTAGCTAGAAGTTTACTCTTTTCACCATTACACAGTACCAAAATTCAAGTTAAGTATCATCAATCCATAAGCAAATGACCACATATGCTTAACAGCTATCAGTTGATAGCTATATTTGAACCTCCAGCATCAAAAGTAGCAACACTCATCAATATCATACCTAATCCAAGACATAGTGAATTTACATAGTGATATAAGCCACACTCAACAAATTCTAATCCAAGACATTCATATAAACCATATCAAAAAGATCCACAAGATTTGCTTCAGTAACCCAGAATTAAGGATTGAAAAGGAAAAAACCAAAGACCAAAATTAAATAACTAAAATCAAAAATCCCCAAAATTAAACAGGACCCAATTTCATAAAAATCAAAGAACTAAAATCAAATCCCTAAAATTAAAAATCCCCCAAATTAAACATGACCCAATTTCATTTTCATCTTGAAAATGAACGAAACTTAAGTTGCATGTTTAGATCTATACATTTCTGAGAGAAAAATAAAATAAAAATTAAACCAAAGTTGCATAAAATCCCTAAATCACCAAACTGAAACAAACTGAGCTTTTTATTCTTAATATATGAGAGTATGAGAGAGATTTACCGGTTGGTGAGAACTGAGAGTTCTAAAGATTGATCTTCTAATTAGTTTGTTAGGGTTTTCAGCTGAAGAGTTTGAGATTCAGTTGAGAGTTTGGGGTTTGGGGTTTTCTGTAAATCCTCTTGGCGAGAGTTTGAGAGACTGAGAGATTAGGGTTTGGGGTTTTCTGTAAATCCTCTTGGCGAGAGTTTGAGAGATTGAGAGATTAGAGTTGGTAGTTGCAGATCTGAGAGGTTTAGAGAGGTTTTTTTCTTTTGGGGGAGAGGGGTTTTTTATTTCGGTGAAGAATTTTTTCAATGATTTTGGTGAGACTTGCTTTAAGAGATGTTTGTGAAATTTGGGCGCGTTCAGCTGAAAATTTTGGGGGGAATAAACCTGGGAGAGGACACGTTGCGGTGGACGAGAAAAATAAATTGTCTTAAAATTTCTTAGGCAGACACGTGACGAAATTTAGGCGGGATTCTGGGGCGGGAAAACACTATTTTACGATTGGTATAAACAAAAGCATACGGATTGACAAAGAAACACACTTTTAAACAAAACCAAACATGTTTCCCACCGTTAGATTTTAGCAGTGATCCGGATGACTTGCTTCCCATAACTTTGGTACGTTGGATTAGAAAAAATTACCAAAAAAAAAACAATTGGTGGCAACACTTTGAGTAATATTGACATAACCTGGCTCCGATCTCGAAACATGGAGGTTAGTGGACTGCTCTAAGTCGACGATTTCGTAAGAATGATAAATCTGTCGATCCACATGTAAGATTTTATTGGAATATTCCTCCAAACATTAAACATGTCCAGTGTTGGCAACTTCGAGACATAACCTCGCTCCGAGCTCGAAACTCGGAGGTCAGTGGACTGCTCTAAGTCGGCGACTTTTTAAGAACGATGAATCTGTCGATCCACATGTAAGATTCCATTGGAATATTCCTCCAAACATTAAACATGTCCAGTGTTGGGAACTTCGAGACATACCCTGGCTCCGAGCCCGAAACCTGGAGGTCAGTGGACTGCTCTAAGTCGGCGACTTCTTAAGAACGATGAATCTGTCGATCCACATGTAAGATTCCATTGGAATATTCCTCCAAACATTAAACATGTCCAGTGTTGGCAACTTCGAGACATAACCTCGCTCCGAGCTCGAAACCTAGAGGTCAGTGGACTGCTCTAAGTCGGCGACTTCTTAAGAACAATGAATATGTCGATCCACATGTAAGATTCCATTGGAATATTCCTCCAAACCCTAAACATGTTCAGTGTTGTCAACTTCGAGACATACCCTGGCTCCGAGCCCGAAACCTGGAGGTCAGTGGACTGCTCTAAGTCGGCGACTTCTTAAGAACGATGAATCCGTCGATCCACATGTAAGATTCCATTGGAATATTCCTCCAAACCCTAAACATGTCCGGTTTTGGCAACTTTGAGACATAACCTGGCTCCGAGCTCGAAACCTGGAGGTGAGTGGACTGCTTTAAGTCGGCGACTTCTTAAGAACGATGAATATGTCGATCCACATGTAAGATTCCATTGGAATATTCATCCAAACCCTAAACATGTCCGGTTTGGCAACTTCGAGACATAACCTGGCTCGAAATGGAAACCCTGGGGATGAGTGGACTACTCTAAGTGGGCGACTTCATAAGAACAATGAATCTGTCGATGCAAACTTCCTAGTTCACATTTTTGGTCTAGCTTACGTTTTTAGAAATTTATACCCAATCTTAATAAGCCTAAGTTAGTGTTTAAGCCCAAAATAGTTTTATCAGAACTTATATTTCTACCCAATCCCAATAAGCCTAAATTAGTGTTTCAATCCAAAATAGTTTTTTGCGGAACGGAAGACACGATTTTTTTTTCTTGAAGTATGCGAATTTTTTTGCAATATTTAATTTTTTTGCAAGACTAGACTCCAATTTTTATTTTTTTGCAGATGTGTTTTTTTTAACAGAATTGAGAATTTTTTGTAAAAGGGAGAAAATTTTATCGTATCCCTACCACGATGTTTCTTAAGAGTTGTGGAAAGGGGTTGTAAAAAATTTCATCATGACCATCCATTTCAATCAGAACCGTCCAAAATAAAGTAATTTCTTTATAATAATCCAATTTTTAATATAACCATGATAGCATCCTAACCATCCATTCATTTATTCTTTAATACTTTCTGATAATCTTTTTCATCTACAACCGTTCATTCCTTTTTTCCACCTTAACATCATTCCTTATCCTTTTTTTTCCCCTTATCTCCTTTCCTTTTTTCTCCCCTTACATCGTCTTCAACAGAGGAGCGCAGCTTCATCTCCCCCTCCAACCACCGGCAACTTCATCATCACCAACTACATCACTAGCACAACTTCATCACTCAAACCATCATCTTCATCCCTAGCTCCGTTATTTACCATCGTCTTCAGCTTCGTAGATCGATCTCGGCTTCATCGTCACCAACTTCATCATCACCACACAGTTGAAGACTTAGCACCTCCACCCATATCTCAAAGGTCTGTTATGTACATCGATCTGTAACCAAAATCTGATTTTAGGGTTTTTTTTTTGTTTTTTGAATTCAGTAAATTGAGGTGCCTTAAATTCTAATAATTTTGGATTCAGTAGAATTAAATGATAATTTTGTTGATTTCAGTTGCATTAAATTGAGGTGTATTCCAATTTAATTCAGTATCATTCAATTCAGGTGGGGATTATTTTGATTTTTGTATGAGATTTTTGCATTATGTGATGCAGCCTGAAATTGAAATTGAAATTGAAATTGATTTTTACAATGCACTAATGGAATATGATGAAAAATTGAAACTGATGATGGATGTCTCCAACACCCCTGCATCACTCCAGCACAGTAACGTCTCTTTGATGAGAGGAGTGAAATTGCCAAGTTACTCCTCATTTCGATCAACTAACTGTTCGTAATCTATGTTTAACTTATTATCGTTTTCTGTCTCAGAATCAGCTTCTTGGTCCATATTTGATGTGTTAATTGCTGTGTCTTACTTACATAAATGATGCTTGTCTGACTTGGTGATCTTATTGTCTATAGTTATTTGTTGATTTCGGACTTCTAAGATAATTGAACGAAGAAGAGCAAAAGGTTTTACTCCTCAAATGCATGAATTGAGATTTAGTGCACTGCATAATTGTGTTTCGAGATGTCCCTGTGAATGTTATCTATCATGGAGATGCGAAGTATGAATACACGATTTATGTGGTGAGTTTTCGCAAAGACATTCAAGTTCTGCCGCGGAGGAATCTATAGCACTCAAAATGTGTATATGCCTCCCTGTACCAAAAAGAATTTATAGCACTCAAAATGTGAGTAGAACTTAGGTGGTGCACCATTCGATTGGAGTTTTTGTAAAATTAGTCTAGCAAAGCATCTTGGTTTGTGTTGTACATAATTGAAGTATGTAACAAAATCCCATTTAATAGAAATTATGGAATATCAAGTACTCAGACATGTTTCACGGTATCTTTTCCCAACTGAATTAACCGGTTTAATGTTTTAAGAGAAAAAAGGATGCGGAATTCTATTCCAAGTCTCTTAATTTTGTTATATCATGCTGAAAATTCTTTGCATCTCAGAATTCTTTGCATCTCATGTTGTTCTTAACTCTGCCATGTTTTTCTGCACTTCATGTTGCGGGCCTACTAATGTTGTTCTTAACTCTGCCATCTCAGAATTATTTGCATCTCATGTTGTTCTTAACTTTGCATCTCATAATTGCTTGAATGGGAATACTAATCTTTGATTCTACAGGTGCGGGCCTACTATGTTTTCGGATCCTTCACCATCCTTCTCCAGGATTTGCCTCATTGGGAATGTATCTATCTATATAAAAAACTAAACAAGGTGGCTGCTATATGCTAGCTAAATATCTTACAATGTGTATTCTGAATCCTCCTTTTTGTTTATGTAAATATCTTACAATGTGGAACTCCAAGTTATTAAGTTAAAAAACCTTATGATTTGTTAATCCATTGTGGTTACTTATGTTGGTTATCATATTTTTATTTCTCCATCTGCCATTAATCTTTAATAAATTCAACATTCGATATTTTGAAAGGCTTTTTTTAACTGGATCGAAGAATGAACAAATTTGCATATTCAAGTCATTCAAAATGATGAATAAAGATTGGGTTTATTGGCCAAGGTTAATATGTTGTTCATTGTAGAATATTACATTCTTTACATTGGTTTTCCCTCTTGTATTGTGTTATTCCTTGTTTAATTATTTCGTCGTTCTTTCATATAGGGGTGATCTTCCATATCAGGAGGCCTTGAGGAATTTCATAGATACTGTTTGTCAGAGACTTGGAAATCCTTCTGAGTTCAGTTTTCCTTGTGTTGATTGTAAGAATCTCGCTTTCCCACTTTCTCCGAAAGAAGTGCATCTTCACTTGCTGAAACGAGGTATGGATCCTACATATGCTGAGTGGGTTTTTCACGGGGAGACTATACACACTTCTACTGATGTACACCAAGAGGGAGCAACAAGGGGTTCATATCATGTAGATGCTGATGTTGAAGCTGATGCACATATCGGTCAGGGACATGAACCTATGCAAGACGAGGGATTGGAAAACCATGTGGAAGAGGCGGACATACCGTTATATCCTAATTGTAAAACACACACAAAGTTATCAATCACTGTTGAATTTTATAGGCACAAGACAGTAAATGGTTTATCTAGGAAATCTTTTGCCGAACTTCTCAAGACAATTGGTTCCTTATTGCCGCCAGATCATTGTCTTCCTTGCTCAACATATGAAGTGAAGAAGCTGCTGAAATCTTATCAATTGACTTACCAGAAAATACATGCTTGTGTTAATGATTGTTGTTTGTTTAGAAAAGATTTGAAAGATGCAGACGAGTGTCCTAAATGTCATTATTCTAGGTGGAAGGCAGACACATCTAACATGGACGATGCTGACATGATAGACAAGCCTCAAAAGAAGATACCGGTGAAGGTGCTTAGGTACTTCCCTATTGTACCGGGATTGAGGAGATTGTTTCAATCAGCGGAGGTGGCCGAGCAGTTGATATGGCACGCGAATAACAAGAGTAAGGATGGGAAGATGCGTCATCCAACAGATTCTTTGGCTTGGAAGCACATAGACAGAAAGTATCCCGAGTTTGCTTCAGATCCCCGTAATTTGCGTCTTGGGCTTGCTGCTGATGGATTTAATCCATTTGTTGATCTTTCCGCAACCCACAATTGTTGGCCAGTGATGCTCGTGGTTAATAATTTTCCCCCTCAGTTGTGTATGCAAGGTGACAACATAATTCTGAGCATGCTGATTCCAGGAAAAAAACAACCGGGTAACGACATTGATGTATACTTGCAGCCCTTAATTGATGATCTTATTGAGTTGTGGGAGAAATGGGTGAAGGTACATGATTCTTTTACTAAAACAGATTTTAACTTGAGGGCACTATTAATGTGGACAATAAACGATTTCCCTGCATATGGTAATCTATTTGGATGTACGTATAAAGGGAAGGTAGCATGTCCACTTTGCGGTGAAAATACACTTTCAAAATGGTTGCCATTTAGTCGTAAAACTGTATACTTGAATCATAGGATATTTTTACGTCATAATCATCCTCTTCGGCAGAAAAAGGACTGGTTTAATGGAGAGATTGAGAGGAAAGAAAAGCCACCTGTTATGTCTGGTGCTTTGCGGCACTTGAATGTCAGAATAGGATTACAAATGATTTTGGGAAAGCGGAGAAGAACTAGGAGGAGATAAGGAAAAAGAAAGAGCAAAAGAAGAAAAATAAAAAAAAAGGGTAGTGCGGCATCAAGTTCAAATATGGGTAATTCTAAATGTGCGAAGCGTAAAGGGATGTTGTTGCTTGATATGGGTATTTCTGATGCAAATGATGATGAAACTGAACTTCGGGTGTTTAACAAACGGTCGATATTCTTCGACTTGCCTTACTGGAAGGTTAGTTCCATAACTTCAAACTTACTTGTTCATATTTAGCTATAATGAGATCATTAGCTTAAGTAGATTAAATGTCTGATGTTTTATTTCTTTATAGAATTAATTACTAATGTTAGGTTTTTTCCTTCTTCTTAGGATTTATTAATAAGACACAACATTGATGTTATGCACACAGAAAAAAATGTTTGCGAGAGTATCATTGGTACTCTCTTGAATATATAGTCCAAAACAAAAGACGGTCTAAATTCCCATAATGATCTGAAGAGTATGGGAATAAGACCAGAATTGCATCCAAAAGAGATAAATGGCAAAACGATCCTTCCACCAGCACCATACTGTTTAAATGACAAGGAAAAGGCTATATTTTATAATAGGATGAGAAATTTGAAGGTTCCATATGGTTATAGTTCTGATCTTAGAAAACATTTCTCGAAAGATGGTTGCTTAGGTGTTCTTAAGGCTCATGATTATCACGTTCTTATGCAACAAATATTACCCGTTGCTTTGCAAGGACTTTTACCTGTAGGTCCAAGGGAGGCAATTTTCAGGTTATGTTCTTATTTTCACGAAATATGCCAAAGGGAGTTGATCTCCATAGATTAATAGAACTTGAAGTAGAAGTTCTTTGAGACTTTGTGTATGTTGGAGAGATACTTCCCTCCGTCATTTTTTGATGTCATGGTGCACTTGACAGTTCACCTAGCTCGAGAAGTGCGATTATGTGGAATTGTACAATATCGTTGGATGTATCCATTTGAAAGGTATGACAATTTAATTAATATTACTTCTGTTTTTTTGGTTTCGTGTAGAAAGTTAATTAATTACTTATATTAGAGATACTAATATTTAATTAATTTGAATCTGTTGCATACGCGACTTTCCTAGGTATATGAAGACATTCAAAGAATATGTAAAGAATTATGCACAACCTGAAGCTTGTATAGCCGAGTGTTATCTTTGAATGGAGTGTGTTAGGTTTTTTGATATTCGTAAGGCCCAAGCAGCTAAAACAGGAGTAGAGAAAAGGCGCAACGAAAACACTCAAAATGGTTCTATATTGGCAACACGTCCTCTTTCTAAAGGTGTCCAAGTGCGTATGGATAGTGAGAAGTTAAATATAGCTCACAGATATGTGCTTTTCAACACACCCGAAATTGACCCTTACATGATGTAAGTATGATGTTCATGTTTATTAGAAATGGTCTGTCAATTAATACTTCATTTCTTAATTTTACTTTTGTCTTAGAATGCATATGGACGAGTTAAAATCTTATGTTAGGAGGGAAATTACTAGTGAAGACCAACTCTATTCCATACAGTCTGACACATTTTTAGATTGGTTTCATCAAAGGGTACGCTTAGTCCACTCTTAGTCAGATTATACAGCTTAGAATAGTTTAAATACTAGCAAATATTGTTGCTACGGAAAACTACTATAAGAAACACAAATACGTGTGATTCTGTTTCATTATATCACTTATAACAATCCATGTTAGGCACATCATCACTATAAATCTAACTTATGATGCTTAGATAGCAAATTTAGTTATATTATTATGTCCTGAGATTATACATTTGTAGGTTAAGATGCAAATTGAACAAGGCATGCCAATATCACACACGGTAGAATGGTTGTCATATGGGCCGTTAGAAAACTGCGTATCATATAAAGGCTTGCTAATCAATGACACTAGGTTTATTATGAAGCAAAACAGTGGAGTTTCAATTGAATCAACAACCTTAGTTGCAAGAAGGTCAGAAACTAGTGGATTCTACGGTATTTTAGAAGAAATTCTATTGTTGGACTACAATCATATGTTTCAAATTCCAATATTCAAATGTGATTGGGCTCACACCAATTTTGGTGTGAAGGTAGAAGATGGCTTTACATTAGTCAATTTAAAGCAACATAAGAACCAATACTGTAACGATCCATTCATTTTAGCAAAGCAAGCGCGACAAGTTTTCTTTTCTCGAGAGTCATATACATCTAACTGGTATGTGATGGTGAAACCACCACCTAGGGGTTTCCATGAATTAGAGGAATACAATGAAAAGCATGACACAAATTGCCAACCGGTGGATACTTCAACTCTTGGTTTCCAAATGGATGACGAGGGAGAGAGTTACTTAAGAGAAGATGGGGACTATATCACGGTGGTTCCGACAAAGAAGAAGAAGAAAAAGAAGAAGAAAAAGAAGAAGAAAAAGAAGTTCACAAGTTAGATCGGTATTGTATTGTTTTTACTGTATTGTATTGTTACTTTAGCAATATTTGGTGTTATTTGCCTTCTCAGTTATCTACTTCATCTGCTACTCTCAAATTTTTTCTACAGTTGATTGTGTAGTTTTGTATGAGCAATATTTGTATTTCCTTTACTAATACTATTATTGTTCTTCCAAAAAGACAGTTAGCAGCTCCATTTGTGTGCTTAATTATAAAATGATAACTCTGTTACTTTTATTACACCCTTTTTTACTCCGCCAATGTAAATGATACATCATTTCATTTCCGGTCTCAAGCCCGGATGAAGGAGGAGAGAAAATGGGACATTTTAGTTGGTATGGTTGCTATGTTGGCCAAATTAAAATCTGCCTTGGCTCATGTTTTATATTTGAACTTTAACAACCCTTATAAGTGTTGTAATACATTCTATATTTTAACTTCAACAACACTTATAGGTGTTGTAATACATTCTATGTTTTAACTTCAACAACACTTAAACGTGTTGTAATACGTTTCTATTAAAAAGAAAACAAATCACCAGTTCTTTTGAACCGTAAGGATGGTTCATGAGCTCGACATCCATGCATTAGGTTCATGTTCGAATCCCCCCAACCTCTTTTTTTCTCAACATTCTATATTTTAACCTCCACAACACTTATAAGTGTTGTTATACATTCTATATTTTAACTTCAACAACACTGATAAGTGTTGTAATACAGTCTATGTTTTAACTTCAACAACACTTATAAGTGTTGTTATACGTGTCTATTAAAAATAAAAAAAATAACCAATTCTTTTGAACCGTAAGGATGGTAGATGAGTTAGACATCCATGCACTAGGTTCATGTTCGAATCTCTCCTCTAACGTATTTTTCATTATCATATTTTTGTCTTCTTCAACAACACTTATGAGTATTGTGATAGGATAAGTCACTATGTTTATGTAACAAAGTTGTTATAGCTAAATATTGTAGCAACAGTTTTGCTTAAGGAGTTGTCGTTTGTTTCTTCGCCCAACCCCTTGTTTCCCAAGTGTTGGTAGTGATGATATACAACAACGCTTTCTTTGAAATCAGTTGTAAAAGATAGGACTTTCTACAATGTTTAGGAAAGTGTTGTAAATGACCAGTTGTAGATGTACATTTTTCCCATAGTGACTATGACCAACAATTAAAGGAACATCCTCAGAAGATGATGAAGAACTATCGGGAGTTTGGGAACCACTAATCCAATCATCCTCATTGTTAGTATAGAGATCATCCTTTAGTGTATTATGTAACTCCTGAAGCCTGAGAAGCATTGTTCTTTGTTCTTCGCAATACAAATATAAAACCATCTCAATGTTACGGATCAGTCGCCTGGCAATCCACTTAGCTCTCTTGACCTATTTTCATATCATTCCATTAATAATGGTACATAATTTGAGAAACGTATACAAAACAAAGAATCATATACTTAGCCTACGTACCATCATCGTATCAATATCACATATTGGTAGTTCATGAGGTTCTTTATCCTTTTCAGGGTTCCTAAAAATGATGAAAAACATATCAAAAGATAGGACCAATTCACACGGAGTGATACAATTACGGTTAGGAAATAACAGATAACCCATCTGTTCTACAAACTATCGGCTGGGAAAAGTGAGACCTCATAAAAGTAAATATAGTCTCGGCTAAGAAATATGCGGACGACCTAACCATGCATAAATACTGGAAAATACAAATAACGGTTAGGAAATTTTATTTACTGTTAGGAAACTCCCAGCCGAAACACTCATCACTCAATTTTAATTTGCAAACACAGGACGATTTACATCTGGTAAAGTCCCACCCATAAAAGTATTTCACGGTTGGGATCTCAAATTTTCCTAACCGCATGAGACATTAACAGTGGGAGTTCTTGATGTCCCAACCGATAGGTATACATTACGTCCAGGACGATATGATATCCCAGACGTAAATGCTTCAGAAAACCATTTTGAGAATCCCTAAAATCATCAATCGAACCTATTTTTTCAATTTAATAGTAAAATAACTGGTGGGTTTTTCGATTCTTACCTAGTAGGAGTCATTTGTGGAGGATTTGCAGGTGTTTGAACAGATTGGTTCACCACAAGAGGATTTGCAGGTGTTTGAAGAGATTGGTTCACCACATCTCCAAGTAAAGGAACATTAATAAATTTCCCTGATTCAGAATCAGGTTTCAATCGTCTTGATCTTGTCACTCTTGATATTACTTCCATCTTGAGAATCAATGGAGAAGAGAGGGAGATATTATTAGGTTTTTGAGAGTTTTTTTTTTTTTTTGAGAAGAAGAATAGAGAAAATGAATGGATTTTGATGTTTGGTTTTGATTTAAGATTAAGATTAGGGTTAGGTTTTTATTTTAAATTATTTATTTACAAAGGGTAAATCTGAATTTTCAATCACTTGAATCTCCCCCATCTATAATTTGCCTATCCAAAGCAATTAATCCCCCAAAATGGTCAATGGGCAAAATTTAGTGTAACATGACTTTGAGTATTCGTTGAAAAATCATGGATATAAATCTTCAAACAAATGGAACAAAAAAAAAAGAAAAATCAAACTCAAAATGATTTGTGCCGGACCAAATCTTCAAATGGAACACAATTATGCCCCGTTTTGTACGTCCAAAATGATTTGTGCCGGAAAAATTAAATTGTCCATACAAAATTTACAAACTTGGTTTTCAACTTTGTCCGTTTGTTGGAAAATAAATGTGGAATAAAATGCTCATTAGGAGGATATCCTTCTCTTTACGGAAGAGAATAGTAGTATTTCCAGTCCTAAGATTCAGATGGAAGTTTTTTTTTAATGAAGAAAGAGTCAAGGCATCTAGGAAGATTGCCTACTCACAGTTACATCCATTGTGATGCGTGTGCTAACTCTAGCAACAGGACCATCTCTCAAAATATAGGTATTGCCACGCAAAAGCACCTTCCCCGTGCATCGATCCTTCACAAGACAATAATTTGGATGAAACTCAAATAAAACATCATTATCAGTAGTGATACGAGAAGCTGATAATAGATTGTGAGAAATTTGAGGAGTAAAAAGGTGTTTTTAAGGTACAACTTACGAGTAGGAGTACTTAATATGGAGGTTCCATTATGATAAATAGGAATAGAGGAACCATTACCCATCCTAATTTGATCAGGTCCTGTATACTCCGAATAGGGATGGAGTTTGGAGAGATCGTGTGTAATGTGGTTAGTGGCGCCAATGTCAGGGACCCAAGGCGCAGAACTCAAACTTTGTGCATCAGCCATATAAGCACGAGGAGTAGCCTGTGGAGGACGCCAGGGCGTAGATGGTGCACCAGAATGTTATCGACGAGCAGGTTGAGGACTCCAATTGCGATCGAAGCGTTTCCAGCACATAGGAGATAGATTTCCTACTTATCACACATCTGACACTCCCGTGTTGGACGAGATACAAGAGAGACAGCAGGTGTAGGAAGTATTCCAGCAGCAGTAGAAGTTGTTCTAGAGGACGCAACAGCAACAGGTTGAGACTGCAAGGCTTTGGACTGTTGATCGATGCGCAGCTCAAACGTGAGCAGGTAGGTAAGAAAATCTTCAATCTTCATCGAGCCCATAGTCGTAGTAAGGCAGGTGACAATGTTGTCATAGCTAGAGTCCAAACCAGCAAGCAAACAATGTCGAAGTTCAGAGGTGGTGACGGTAGTATCGGCTGCAGCCAAGCTATCAACAATATCACGAGCACGATCTATGTAAGCTCTCATTGAAAGAGAACCCTTTTTCAAAGCACGTAATTCGCACTGAAGATGGTGTATATCCGCATCAGACTTAGAAGCAAAGAGAGATTCCAGGGATGACCAAACCTCATGAGATGTTTTGAGACGATGCACACAACGTAGGACAGCAGGAGAAAGAGATGAGAAAATCCAGCCGAGAAGAATTTTGTCATGTTTCACCCAGGCAGCATATTCAGGGTTAGGAGTTGGAGGGTTATTAGAAGATTCAGGTTCTGTGTTCGGGAGAGTGGCAGACGGACATGGAGTTGTACCATCAACAAAACCAGCAAGGTCATATCCTTGAAGGTAGGGTAAAAATTGAGCTTTCCAAAGAGAATGATTTGTTTCATCAAGTTTGACGGTGATAATATGATGGGGTTGGGAAAAGTGTGATGAAGCCATCATAGATTGAGCAGAAGAAATAACAGTTGAGACAGTTTGAACGGTGGAAGCAGCGGAAGACATGAGGATTGTAACAAGGATGATACCAAGTTAGAACTTAGGTTTGGAGGAGAAGAAAGGTTTAGGGTTTAGAGAAGAAACTGGTTTCTTATTGATAATCAATACAATACGATTACAATGTACTCGTGTGTTATATATACACACTCGGTTATGATCTCTTGCCTAATATACAAGAACCGTATTACACAAGAATACTATCTTTACAAAGTTTCCTAAAAATACAAACTCTTGTACGTAACTATTACGTTACTTCAATACGTACTCCCTAGAGGTCCCGAGCCAGTGGCGCAACCAGGGGTAGGCTACACCTGCACTTTTCAAGGGAGATCATCCCACCACATGCATGGTTTTTCAACGGTAAAATCTGCCATAAAAGCAAAATATTTCTGATTGCGTTTTGTATTTTTTTTTTTTTTTTTGAGAGAGTTTGGAAATGAAGGAGTTCCTTCACTTTTCAAGAGCTAGTGTACCAAAACTTGCATTAACATCTGGGATCAAATTCAGTTTCTGAAATTTGCGACCCCGATACTAACAAAGGAGTTCCCGCACTATATATTCTGGTGTACCAAAACTTGCATTAACATCTGGGATCAAAATTAGCTTCTGAAATTTACTACCCGGTTACTATCAAATTTAATCTACAGGCACGCTGACGGTTAGCATTTGGTAATTCTGAGAAGGAAAGATTAACTGAGCAATGGCGGCATATCTGGTGTTTCCGTTATTAACTGTTGCCATGACTTAAATGAAGCTCTACGATCTGCTAACTGGAAGCTCATCTTATTGAATTCTAGAAATGTTTTGCCGTATTATTATTCAGTTGATAGCAAGCTGTATTTGGTTTGTACATCTAGTTTTCGCAATGTCCCCATTGGTTTCCATGGCTTGGAGGTTATAGCTTAGGTCTGAAATGAATCTTGAAAATTGTAGCTTCGGCACATAATTGACGTGCCTTTTATTAAGAATATAAAATCCATTTGGTACAATATATAAGAATGAGAATAGTTTTAAGATTATCTACACCTGATCCCATTTGGTTGATTGGCAGCAATATATAAGAATATAAAATCCATTTGGTACAATGATGACAACAATAATTGACGTGCCTTTTATTATCATACACCACATTTTTCTAGCACTACCGAAGTTGAAAAGAATACAAAGATGCAGCTCCCAAATGTGTGTTCACTTTCAAACATTCATGTAAGTTTGCAGCAAGGCAGAATAGTCATATATAGTACTGCATTTTCAAACTTTGAAGTTTGATCTTTTGGCAATGTGTAATACAGATAGATATAACCCTTGCTAAGACCCCAACTCGGCTGCCGAGCATCAAGCATTAGTTAAGAAAATGTTCTCCATTTCTACACTGATTAGTTTTTTGCTGATTGGGCTACTACATCCCAGGCAACCTCATTCTGCAGTTAACAGAAATAAATATACTTGAACTTAGAAATTAGGGATTCAAAAAAGAAAGAAAAAAACAGAGAATGGTTAAAGGAAGTAGTTATTCTGGGAAATTTCTTCAGCATCACTTTAAGTTAAAAGGACTAGTTATTGCTGATATTTTTCAAGAGATATGTTTGATCCGCACCACAGCATCTGTAGCCAAAATTGAAGGTGGTTCTTTCGTATATGAACAATTGAGTTTCTCTAGTCCAGATCAATTTTGAAATCAATTATTTCTTTCTCTTGATCAGAATCTTGAAGTTGACATTCTTTGGTCCGGGCAAAAACTAAGGCGAGTAATCAGGTAGTTATTGCTTGTTGTTGATGTCAGCAAGATGTTTAAACAACGGCTGTAGTTAAAAAGTTCGATGCTAGGCCACTAACAGATGGCTGGACAAACAAAGTCACTTTCAGCCTGTCTCCAGAGATTATACAGCATTTTTTCACTAAAGAACCAGTTGATCACCAGGCATTTATGATCTTTTTCCTGAAAAGGATTTCCGGACAAAGTATTGTACAGCAGAGTTTCTCCATAGAACATAAAATATTGTTGTCCCTGCAACAGAAGCTGCTGAAGACGAGGAGCAGTCTGTCTCCCTGAAGCCAGCATGCCATATTGGCCAGTGAAGCTCGCCAGAAGATCAGACATGCTTATCCAACTCTAGATATGGAAGCTGATGAAGGGGATGATTATATACATCTTACGGATCATGGAATTTTTTGCGATGGACCCAAGGTTACAAGATGATCTATTACTGAGCTTTTGGATTTAATTTGTTCTTCATATTCTGGGATGTGAAACCGTTCAGTTGAAGCTGATAACATTTATATTAATCTTACTATTGGATTAAAATTCATATGGTGCCATGATAGTGTTACCTGTATTTAATATGTACTCTAGGAATGCATAGAGTACAAACGAATTTGTAGAAAGTGCATGTTATGGAACTTGAAAATATACCTCAAACTTGTAAGGAACAACATACAAGACAATAACTGGAATATTTGAAAGCATTGTTTCTATTATAACAAACAACACAAGAATGAAAGGAAATCTTTATTTATTTTTTTGATTTTTTAAAATGGAAAAACTCTTTCGGTCGAGCCCCCTGCTGATGGATGTCGTGTATTTAACCTCATCATGCTTTGTGTAACTTCGCCCAGATCTAACCTCACCACCAAAATTTATATTGTAGTACTCCTCCAAGTTCTCCCGATTATTCCCACACTTTATTACTACAAGTAGGATTGCAAGGATATCGACAATTATTGATATAATGTACCCTCTTTCTATTGAAATACCAATCCCCCACTGCTTCTGCAATGGTCTGTTATAAAAATCAAGAAGGTTAAAAACATAGCATGGACTTGGATCATCAATGCCGCCATTGATTGATAGGTTAACCTCAATGAAATAGTGTGTAAAGTTAACTGTCAAAGCATTTACCTTATTGTTGATCCTTGGAGAATGCAAATGCCATTTGTCGCTATCCGTCTGGCAATGAGCAAAGCATGAATCTATGAACATACCTATATTTTTCTTCCCCTTATATTGTCTCAGCACTTTTAACATGGAATCTCGGAATGCTGTGAATTATATAGTACGTAAACAAGAAAATGGATGAGCAATCAAGATGGAAAGAATATATTTCGCGCCATTTCTCATATTTGGTTGTTGTAATCCTTCTCACTCTTTATTCTAATACTCTAAAACCATATGCAAAATAGACAATCGAGGGGTTATTAGTTTGTACCATGTAATTTGTAGAGCTGACTTGGGCTACATTGTGCAATATCCTTTGTACATTTGGCCCAATAATCGTATGCGGAAGGTGGAAGCAAAACATTTTCTATCTGAATAATCAAACCGAAAAAATGAGATGTGTTTTGGAAATGCAAGTTTGCAAATAAATGGGCATTAATATGTTATGGTTTCTTTACCTGCAACGCATCATAAGAAGGATTTACGAGGAAAACTGGCGCCTTTATGTTCTTGACAAAATTTTGAGGAAACAAACACTGGGACTAGGATATATCAATTCAAAAGACATAAGATCCGCATGTTAGGTAAATTTCTTATGGCAGCTAAGAGCACCAAATGTATATTTAGTAAAGAGGCGACGAACCAAGCTTCCCGTAAATGGTTTCAGTTCCGAGACACATGCTTTGTTCAAACTAGCCACCATACCCTGCAGTAGAGGTTGATGTGAATCACACAAAATATTGAATATGTTACAAAATATTTGTAAGAATACGAGTAATCAAGTTCAAAGCAAACCTGGAATTTTACTACACCATGAAAGAAAGAACGTATGGTGCGGCCACCGGATATATCTTTCCTTTAGTGTCAAAAACGGAGCATCATAAGTTAATTACATGTAAAGATGAAAAAGATACAAAGCTCAAACATAATTGTTTCTTACATACTCGTCGATGAAAAACCCAGCATCTGAGAGACATTTCACATTAACTTTGCCAGGAGTAAAAAGTTCTGCAAAACTATCACAATGTATGAGTGTCGCCAATCCACCAGCAGAGCAACCTGTAAGAAAAGCCTGCATTACCCGTATAGTTAAAATCTATAGAATTTAAATGCATACAAAACAAATAAACAAATAAATAAAAATACATGGACCTGTTTAGCATTGTATATCCCTAACTCCATGAGTTCGACCATAACTGCATCCCAGATGAGCTGTCCTCTGAAGAAGAGTTGCCCTGTTGTATTATACTACGCAAGGAAACACCGATAGAACCGAAAGTATTAGTACTGTTAGGAATACGTGAATATCTACTGGAGCAATGAATATAGTTTTGAATGTAAACTACCTCATATTCGCCGGTGCGAGTACCAGAAAAAAACGCACCGTCACAATAGCGTACCTTTATTTTGTTCCAGTTATAGAACTCTACATAAGAGAAAACGTATTCAAGTCTAGGAATATCAAAATGTTTGGTGTCTAGTGGTGCCATATAAAAAAACATTAACTTGAAACAAAAACGGACTCCGGAACTCAAAATGAATGGCTAGTATGAAAGCAATGTTTTACCAGGATTTTTCGAGCTGTTGCTACTCAAAATTCCACCAAAACCCATTTTCTCCATGAACTTCGATGATCCAATCGGACTCTGCTTACGTTCAGAACATGACTTCATTGTATTGCACAAGCCACCACCCTGCAAAAGAAAAGAAAACGAAGCGGTCGTGAATGTTCAAACACCATAAATAGAAAATTTCTCCGTAAAAACTTGCGCAGTAAAATATGAGTTGCACTAACGCTGAGGCATTTTAAGCTTCCACATGGCTTTTTTTTTTTTTTTTTTTGAAATAGTAGACCTTAAGGAATAGCTTTTCGACTCGTGAAAACAAAAAAAAGTCAGAAATTAGGTATAAAACAAAATTTAAAAATCTTTCTACTTATAACTTTTGGGATTGACTTTGTTTCTGGCATGTAAACACCCTCCTCAGAAGGACTACTGGTTCTACATTGGCGTAGTGCTTAAAAGGACATGAAATCCATAAAGATTGCATTAAGGAATAATAGAGTTATGCATACCTCAAGGTGAACAAGCCAATTATCAGCACCAGAACCAAAACCCCTGCTGAAATGAAACGCAGGTGCACTTCCATCTAGACAAACTATCTCCCAGACATCCAAACATCAATTAAAATAAATAGTAAACAAAAAACCAAAAGTTCAAGTTACTCCAAAATGGACAGTGTTATTGCTTTGTTCATCATTTTGATAGATAGATCCTCCATTTTGATATGTATCACCCATTTTTTTTTTATTCTAATGGTTATTTTGGCACAGGTTCTTAAAGTGAGTCTAATTATTAAGCAGTTAAAGCAATTGCCAGACAGCAGTAACAATTTTATAAATCTTATCAAAGATTTTAGATATAGTTAAAATTAAAATAAGAAAAAAAATTGTTTCTTAATCGTAGTCTAGATGTTCTAACGTGTCGTTTGACAAAAATAACTATGGTTGGTTAATAAAAACCGTGTTGTTTGATTTTCATGGGGTAAGAAAAATTAAACAATCGAATATGTGAAGCACATAAAAATCGAAGAATTAATTTAAATATCATTTTTCCAAAAAAAAGAAAAAAAAGAATTTTCTCTTGGCATTACCTGCTCCTATTTCTGAAGCACCACGCAACAAAGTCAAATCAATTTTTTGAGGATCGTCGCTGGGTTGTGAGTACTGCGCATTGGCAGTCTTTGTTGTAAAGATGATGCCAATGACAACCAAGAGTGTCATACCATTTTTGATATAATCACTTGTTCTTCGATATGTGAAACAACCTCGACTCCTCTCTGCTTTTTGGACCTTTTGGTAAATCTCAGATTTTTCCATTTCAAGATTATTGGAATGAAATTTAAAACATGGATTTTGGAACTATTCTTTTAAAAAATGATAGCACCAAATCTTTGTTTTTAGAAAATTTCTAGCAAGAGAATTAGATTTATATGGGAGCAAATATAACTGACTAATACAGCTAGTGTCATAATTCACAAAGGTAAAGAGTTCTATTTTTAATGAAATAAATTTTTAACAACTTGTTTTAGTTGTAACTAAACAACATGATGTAAGAATGTGATGCACCCAAATAAGATCCTCAAACAACCGCCAACGAGGTGAATCTATTTTTGTACTTGACGTGCATGCATGTTTATCTGATTGGTTATTGGTTAATATGTTAATGATACAGTAGAATGTATGTATATTAATGCTTTTGGGCATCACATAAAATTATTAATTTATGGAGGTTATTAATATATGTAGGTTGATAAGTATAAGATTTTACAAATCGGGACAATGATTTGTATCAATATGTAGAGATTATTAATATATGGAGGTTCTACTGTATAGATGTTTCCGCAACAGAAAACTTGTGGTTGGGTCGTGGATTCGGGTGCCCTTCATCAGTCAAACAGAGTTAACGTCACATACTTGATTCGAGCAGTTAAATGATTTGAGTTGACGGCTCAGGGTTGTCCACGTGTAAGGTGAGAGATGTGTTTAAAATGAATGGAATAAGATAATAAACGTGCGTAGTTTAGATCATTATTGGTCATTCAAATTCAGGTACACCGTCAACCGGGATTAGAACCACAAACAGAGCGAACTCAGTTTAAGAGTTCAACAATCAACAGATCGAGTGAATGGTGCGTAATATAGAAACGTTCGTGAACCGGGATCTTGTTAGTTGGGCCGACCGACCGGAGGGATACGAAGGGCTAACGGAGAGAGTCTCTTTTATGATCACTTTTTTGTAAATTGAAGCATCACATAAATATGCAATTTAATAAAAGATTATAAGTTTTTGGTGTCTATGGTTACTTTTTCAATTGATAGTTGACACAATTGTCACTTCTTTTTAGTCCAATTACTATGGTCGCGTTTGGCATCTGGGTTATCTCCAAAATAACCGTCAAAACGTGTTTGTCTTCTTTTTATTCTAAGTTTGGACAGGAATAACATAACCTTCCCTAATTTTAGTTAGCTAAAAAAGTAAGGTTACACTATTCTCCCAAATATCCAGGATACCAAAATCCCAACCAAGAACAGGCAGTTATTTTTCCTTTAAAATAGGTAATAATCCTAAAACTTTTCTCGTTTCACCCATTTTTTACCCTTTTTTTTAATTATCCTATATTTTCCTTTTATGATAATAAGTAAATTTATTTTTTTCTAATAAAATTAAATTACTAGACAAAAAATATAACATATACCCGTACGGGATTTGATGGAAAAACAAAGTATATTTTTGCTTAACTATTTCATGGTAATCCTAATCAAGTAAGAAAAAACTCTAACCTAGCTAAGTTTTATGTTGTCAAAGGTGCCAAACACGGCCTATAACTTTATATGTATCCTATTTTTTTAGGCGTATAATTGGCAAGCAAACTATAATATAACATATCTACAAATTCGTGTGATGGAATTTTATAAATTTTATCTCGTTGGAAAGCTTATAAAAAGATCTACGAAATGAGTACAAACAACAATATCAAATTTGGCACTCTCCTCCTCAGCCTCTTTTATAACTACTCTCTTCTTACCAAGAAATTTCAAATCTAGACTTCAAGATTCAGAACTCATACCTTCTAAAAGATGTGGTAAATAAGATTCTATCTTATCCTGCGTATAATGAAGATTTCATACCGTTAGAAAATAAATTTGTTTGAATAGAGGATTCAATCGAACAATACTTCACACCGGAAGAATATATCTATATGCACAGTGATCTTCCAAAGCTGAATTTTTGCATTACATTTTATGACTTATCTACTTCCATTGACTCTCCTAATCCGGGTTTTTGCATTTCAATTTCAGAATCGTATGTCTCTTTGGACTATGCACATTCTTTTATCGCATCCAATGAATCTCTCACTTTAGTAGTTGAATATTCGTGATTTTCTGCATCCTAGGAAGATTTTGAAATTAATAATTTAAATAAATTCGTTTTTGTATGGGTTCATCGTCACAATCCAAGGATATACTCTCCATAAATGAAAAGATTGAACAGTTACAAGTTCAGGATGCGGAAAGGGGAAAGAGAAAATCCAGGTATGTATCTCTTCCTTTTTTCAATCTTTTTTCGCTATTATCTCTCAATATACTTGAAAATACTCCCTGAATTTTATATGCACATCACATTAATTTCCTTTTTAAATGTTTCTTCTTATAATTAGTCTTCTATTAAGATTTTTTTCTTGCATAGTTGTTAATCTATGCAACCCGAGTTTTGAGACTCAGGTCTTCTAAAATTTGTATCGGTATAATGTTGCATTTTCTTACTAAGTTTTATAATGAAAATACTGGTATGGAACACACAATATTATTGGTTTGGCCAGAAAAAAACTCGACGACACCCAATACACTTATAAACTTAGAAAAACCAGATGTTTTGTTCCTCTTTGAAACTAAGTCGAATAGGGGATTAATGAGGAACATACTAAACTACTTCTCTAACACCCACATTCTAGACCTAGATGGAACAACTGGGGGACTACCAATTGATTGGGTGGATGGGTTTGATTTTGAAGTGGTTAAGTGGAACCTTAATATGATCAATGTAATCGTCCAAATAAAAAAAAATACATTGAAAGGAATTGTTATTAAAAATCTTTTGTGAGTCACCTAAAAGTGAACAAAAATTAAAGGCTATGGTTACCTATAAGACATTTCTCGTAGGATTAATCTAAACCAAATGCCATGCAGTGGAACAACTGGGGGACTAGCAATTGATTGGGTGGATGGGTTTCATTTTGAAGTGGTTCAGTGGAACCTTAATATGATAAATGTAATCGTCCAAAAAAAATAAATTTACATTCAAAGGAATTGTTACTAACCTGATTTTGTGAGTTACCTAAAAGTGAACAAAAATTAAAGGCTATGGGTTATCTAGAAGACATTTTTTATAGGATTAATCTAAACCAAATGCCATGGCTAGTAATTGGAAACCTAAACATCATATTCAATGAATATGATAAAGAGGGTGGCTTTCCTTTTTATATAAAAAGAATTGAACCAGTCATGAACTTAATTTAAACAACTAGCCTAGAAGACTTAGGTTTCGAAAGAAACATTTTTTCTTGGAGCAATAAGAGAGATTGAATGGCTAATATCAAGAAAATGATTAATAGATCCTTGGATAATGATGAATATAACTTAGAATTCAGTGAAGCCTCCTTGGAAAATCTAGTAGCAATAGGCTTGGACCATGGTCATATTTTTCCTTCCTTAAAATCGATGCATATACATTTAGCTTCAACTTTTAAATTCTTTGACACTTGGCTTATGGAACCTTCCTGCATAGAGGTCATTAAAAATTCTTAAAATATACAAACCTATAAGCCAGGTTTAGACCTTCTTGATAACATCTAAGCACAGGGAGAAAACCTTAACACATGGAAGAAAAATGTTTTTGGAAAACCAAATAAAAAAATAAAATTTTGATTAAAACTATTCAGGATTTATCTGCCAAATTTTTTGCAAGTACAAACATTAACTTGATAAACAAAAAAATAATAATTAAAGATAGAAGCTTTGTATTACACACAATAATAAATAGCCAAGCAATACTCTAAAAATAACATAATTTCTTTAGGGGAATTCTTTCATGTAACAACTTTAAAAGAAGAAAAAAGAAATCACATTGACTGTATTCAAGACAAGGTAGTTAACTCTAGGATTGAAATAGAGGAGGTTTTGACCTCTTATTTCTCTGATTTTTTTCCAGAGCCTAACTCTAATACGAAGATTACGAATATTGTCTCATTTTTTTCAGAAGTTTTTTTAGACACAACATCAAAGAAGTATCTCTATGGAAGGTACGGATTTTTCTAAAGTTTCTTTTGATATGTGTATTTGGATTGAAAGAGACACGGAGGAAGAAGAACGTATTGCATCTATTAAGATGATTGTCAAAATAAGGCATCATTCCTAGATGGTTATCCTATCATTTTTTACTTACTTTGTCGGGACATCTTAAAACTGGATTTCTTGAATTTTCTTAAAGAATTACAACAAAAAAACTATCTTGATTAGAGATTGAAAAACACCTTCATTGCTTTAATACCTAAGGAAAACACTTTAGAGGAGATAAATGATTTGAGGCCTATTAGCTTAATTCATCATGCTTTTAAAATTCTTTTCAAGATTCCTGCTGAGAGATTTAAACAAAGCCTTCCTTCCTTAATTTTTCAAAACCAAACAGCTTTTGTTACGAAAAGATGGACTTTTGATGGTGTGTTCATAGAAAATGAGTTGATTGATTCTAGAATTAGAAGTCAGAAGTGGTAAACCTGATGTTTGTATGTGAAAATGGTTTCTGTTGATTTCGGTAAATACGGATGTACATGTAAGAAACAATTTAAACCCTAAATAATGTACTGCAAGGGAGTACTTTAGATTCGAGAGATCAATCTGTACAAGTCTGGACTAAACCAAGAAATGGCCGTTCCAGACTTGCTTCGGTCACAAAGTGGAGGATAATGGGTTGGTTTTGGGGAGGGAAGCAAGGAAAGTGGTGAGACCAGAATAGTTGATTCTAGAAGAGTAGTTGGGTTACTACGACTTGTTATCAGAAAAGTGAGAGAGATAACAAGGTGAGATAGCAAGTAAGTATTTCTGAGTGTTGTATATCCCGCATGAAGTTGTTGTTCTATGGAAATAGGTCAGACCTATTTATACAAGTCGGAGTAAAAACGTACCCTGGTCTCATATAGGAGTGGGGAAGTAAATGGGAGGAGGTGGTAACCGTATGCATGGAATTGATGTTCCATAAAGTGGTTAACGCATGAAACTGGTTTTCATAAAACTTCTAATGTTATGGAATTGATGTCCCATAAAATTGTTAACACATGTGCTTTATGTCCCATGAACGTTTCATACATAACTTCCCGTATTTACTAACCGCCCCACCCCTATGACACTTTCTTATGATGGGCGTAGTGTACTCCGCACACTGTAAACATCCAAACCAATACCCAAAGAGGATCCCCCAGTTTGTGTTGATGTCTCGAATATTTTTGGAAAGCATGTTGCATGTTTTTGTGGCTTGGCAAGTCAAGCTCGGGAAACTTGCTAGCCTGGCAACCTTCGACGGTCGATATTTTGCATCTTGAGAGGAAGGGAAACCATGGATTGTTGCATGCCTTAGTTTTGGTGTCCGCGTGGGGAGGGCCAACAGGTGGCGCGACTAGGTTGGCATGCCATTGGCATGGCATGGTTTGGCGTGACCAAACTTAGGTTTTCAGGTCGAAGGTTACCATGTGTCGTCTGGTAACCTTAGATGGCTAGGATTTTCTCCTGGGATTGAAGGGAATAGTTGATTGTTGCACGCCTTCGTTTTGGTGGCCGCGTAGGGAAGGCCAACAAGGTGGCGCGACTAGGTTGGCATGCCGTTGGCATGGCATGGTTTGGCGTGGCCAAACTTAGGTTTTCGAGCCAAAGGTTACCATGTGTGGTCTGGTAACCTTGGATGGCAAGGATTTGCTCCTGGGATTGAAGGGAAACCGTTGATTGTTGCACGCCTTCGTTTTGGTAGCCGCATAGGGAAGGACAACAGGGTGGCGCGGCTAGGTTGGCATGGCATGGTTTGGCGTGGCCAAACTTAGGTTTTCGGTCCAAAGGTTACCATGTGTCGTCTGGTAAACTTTGATGGCAAGGATTTGTTCATGGGATTGAAGGGAAACCGTTGATTGTTGCACGCCTTCGTTTTGGTGGTCGCGTAGGGAAGGGCAACAAGGTGGCGCGGCTGGGTTAGGCTTGGCATTTGGGGCCAAGGGTTCGCCTTGGACGTGGCTAGCTTTGGCTAGGAGCGATTTTGGCTTCTCATGTGGGGTCAAGGTTTTGCCATGGGCGTATGGCGTGTCTAGGGCCAAGACAAGGGCGTTTGGCTTGGCATGATGTGACTAGCATGGCTAGGGCCAAGGCAAAGTGTGTTTTTGATAAGCACGTATGTGCTACATTTTATACTCATATTTATATAAGCTAGGACTCGATATTTTGGGCTAACGATACCGTTTTAGTGCTTTTGTAGAAAGTAACAATAAATCTGATCATCTGACGGAGAAACTGTTAAGCTGTTAAATTGGAGATTAAAGTGGCATTCGTAACAAACGGCATCAAATGGAACAGACCCTATTTAATTAATTATCATTTCTTGGACAGAACATAGTGGAGACAATGGAATTTCCTTTGTATATTTCAAGCAGGTGAACCATTAAGACAGAGAAATAGAAGGTCACCTATGGGCATCCATTTAACCCTTTACAAAATATAAATGGGACGTGGCTTCTACCTCTCCACAATTTTTGCTTGTGGAACGTTCAGTTCATACAGGCGTGTCTCGATCAGAAGGAGAGCCATGAATCAAGACTTGAAAGTGCTTCCAGTAATGGGTTTTTGTCCTAGGCGTTGAAAATCAAAAGCGAGATGGTTGCAGCCGGATTAGGACCGGAACAAGAATGGATGAATTGGTGTTGCCAGCGAACATTTCTGTAGTTGGTTTTGTTGGCGGAAGACAATGAAGATGGTACTGTGAAGTTGGTCTCGATGGAGAAGCAATTGGTGCTGCTCGTATGTGTTGGAAATTTTGGGTATAAACAGAGGATGATAACACTAAAAGAAATTGTTGTTGTACTCAAAAGCTTTCAAGGCTCGGGTGATTTCTTTTAGACGATTATTTCTACCCTCCCAATATAAATTGGCGATTGCAACAGGTATGCGAAATAATGCCTTCAGGATACAATGAAAGCCCTACAACAGGAAATTGGATTCAAGGTTTGCACCCCTTGACCCAACCAAGAACACATGAGAGAGATTTCTGATGATGCTTTAGATGGAGAGAAAACATGTTGAATTCATTCTCAAGAATGGGAGAATTCCTTCACTACTTATAGGGTTATTCATGCCTATTGGAGATGCCTCTTCACTTCCAAAAGACACATAAGGTGTCTTTTGGAATGGTTGTGTCCTTTATGAACCATCACACCTATTAGAGGTGTCCCTTCATCTCCAACTAACATCCATTGTGTTTATCCAACACAGAACACTTCCCCATCATAGTGACAAACCAAAAACGAAAACAGTTTTATTTTCTAAGTTATTGAAAATAAAACTGTTTTCGTTTTTGGTTTGTCACTATGATGGGGAAGTGTTCTGTGTTGGATAAACACAATGGATGTTAGTTGGAGATGAAGGGACACCTCTAATAGGTGTGATGGTTCATAAAGGACACAACCATTCCCAACAGACACCTTATGTGTCTTTTGGAAGTGAAGAGGCATCTCCAATAGGCATGAATAACCCTATAAGTAGTGAAGGAATTCTCCCATTCTTGAGAATGAATTCAACCTGTTTTCTCTCCATCTAAAGCATCATCAGAAATCTCTCTCATGTGTTCTTGGTTGGGTCAAGGGGTGCAAACCTTGAATCCAATTTCCTGTTGTAGGGCTTTCATTGTATCCTGAAGGCATTATTTCGCATACCTGTTGCAATCGCCAATTTATATTGGGAGGGTAGAAATAATCGTCTAAAAGAAATCACCCGAGCCTTGAAAGCTTTTGAGTACAACAACAATTTCTTTTAGTGTTATCATCCTCTGTTTATACCCAAAATTTCCAACAGTTTTAGACGACAGTGGAGGGTGAACATTTTGAAATTTAAGAACGTCTTCCGAGAAGAGTCATCAAGGAAAATTGGAGAGTTGGGATTATTTTTTATTTTTATATTTTTTTTTTCTGGAACAGTAATACGTTAAGAGGCGTGAATAAGTGCCAATTTGGGCTTGTATCGTACTTCATGAAATTGGACTTTATATAGAGACCAACAACATGATCAATGATCAGTTGTCGCTGAATTTTGAAGAAACGTCATTTGGGGTTTTTGTTTGATAAGAGGCGTATTTGGTTGAACTATTTCAAAGGATACAACAGATCCTGTTTTTATGGGTGCTTAAATTTAAATGATGAAGTTGGGTTTTGCTGTTTCAGAGTGGTGGATTTAAATCCCATTTGACAAGTTTTGCTCCTGAAGAGTCAGACTGTTGGAATGGATCGATATTGTTGGTTTATGATTATGTTGATTGCCTGTCTTTGGAATATGATTGCTCCCGCCACCTTTTGGAAGAAAAAAAATTTACAGTGATATACGTCTTATAAGAAGCGCAGTATATTAAGGCTGAAATAAGTTAATTTTCCAAAGTCAATCCATACATATACAGGAGACAGTTTTGGGATCGGGTCACCTATTTGTGCAGGGGCCATCGGGTTTTTTTTTTTGTTTTTCTCCTCTCTACGGGTCCATATAAACAGTTACAAGAAGTTTTATCTGGTCTCATCATTGCCTGGCGAGATCACGGGAAGACCTAATTAGAAAGACAAGGAAATTGGAAAATCTACTTCCAAATTTGCAGTAGGAACCAGGCCATTGCCAAATCAATCTCTATGAGATGTTGGATTCCGAACATTGGTGCTTAGATACGGAAGGTTATTGCCGGGGGGAAACTGTCATCAATCAGATAAGTGATCTAATCTTGTTTTCTTTTTATAAAGATTTTAAAGATTGTATGCTAAATTAGGATTCTAGTGTGCGGATACATATAAATTAGTATGATTAGACTAGTATCCTTGAAAAGGCATAAAAATGAAAAACCATCTCTTGTGAATGGAGATCTTCTTAATGGGATTAATCATGGTTACGTGGATCAATTGATTTATATCAGAACGTCAAGTTCTCTATTGAGCCGAGTCCAAAGAATGGTATTTGTACCAATGCATTGGATTTGAAGATTTCTATTTAGAAATTATGGGTGTACTCAAGTTCGCAAGCAATTGTGCTTCATGACGGTTGAGAAATTATTTGATTTTCTGCATTTATGAATTATCGCGAACGGGGGGAGAAAATTTATGACAATGTCATAAAATTTTCCGGTTGTGAATTTTACAACCAAGATCGTCATTATTGTCAATATACCAATTGCGCGACATGAGCATAGTTCTTGCGATAAGAATTATAGGTTCCAAAATTTGGAAAATGGGATGTCTTAAATGATATCAAGGGAAAAGTGGAATACCGGTCAATATGTAACATATTGGAAGATTGGGCGGCCGACCAAATATCCAACGATGAGGTGTTACGATATTACCGATGCATAAATTATGAACATTTGCATTACATAATGTAGAATGTTAAATAGACATTGTCTATGTTTTTTGGGTATGAATTTGTAGAGGATTGGGCATGAGTAAAAGAGTTACTCATCAAGGTATTATATTTGTTGAGATAGCAAATATATAAGTTGCCTACAAATTCTATATGCCTCTAGTGTATGCAAGTCTATAATGACTTCTTGTGAATTAACCGTAAATGTTAATTAGGATCACTAGAGAAGTTACAATTATTTTGTAAAATCAAAGAGGAACATTTTTAGTAATGTTTTCGGAATTGATTGCATTAGTAGATGCAATTAATGAGAAGAAATGGCTTAAAACCTAACTTGTAGAGATCCTATTTTGGAAGAAGCCATCTCAGGAGGTCTTGATTAATTGTGAATCAGGATATGATCTATAACGTCTTTAACAAGACTTATAATGAAAAGTCAAGACATACAAGTCTTAGACAAGGAACGGTAAGTCAATTACTCAAGAAAGGAGTAATTGCAGTTAGCCATTGAAACACAGAAAAGCTTGGTAGACCTACTTATGAAGAGTCTCCCAAAGGAATTAATTTCAATGAAGTATATAGAAATGTGACTAAGGTCTGTGAAGGAAGGTTGATCTCCCATAGCAGAAACCCAACCTATGTTTTGAAAAAGATAAACAAGGTTCAATGTGGTACCAACAAGTTATGGCTGTAGATTATGGAGCACTAACATAAAACTTCCCATTTCAAGTTAGTGCTGGTTTTTCTGCAAGAAAATAGGATGGATGTAAATCCTTAATGAGTCTGTGATTAGTAAAAGGTGTCTCGCAGAAACACCTTCGAGACTTACCTATATGAGTATGGAAATGTGGGCCGTTTCCTAAGAGAAGAAGACCGTTCTCTAAAGAAGACTCATGAATAAGGATATAAGCACAAGGCCTTTATAGTGCTTGGCTACAGAACACATGTCTTATGGAATCAATATGTGTGGAGACTCCGGTTTTATCATAAGGGATACTTGGTTCAAGACTGGTTTCACCATAGAATCTCGATAAGGCTTTGAGTTTCTTACACTCAGTGAAGGTTCAAACCCAGAAGGTACCTATCATTTATGTATTGATTTCAGCGATGATGCTTAGTCCCAATTGTGCTTGAACTACGTTGGCTTGATCCCACTCGGGTACGTAGGCAGTCACTTGAGTGATGCAGCCACTCCGGTTTTATAAGTTTTATTTTATTTTATGTTTTTGGTTTTTGAAAATAGGGGGAGATTGTTGGATATTTTCAATAACTTAGAAAATAAAACTGTTTTCGTTTTTGGTTTGTCACTATGATGGGGAAGTGTTCTGTGTTGGATAAACACAATGGATGTTAGTTGGAGATGAAGGGACACCTCTAATAGGTGTGATGGTTCATAAAGGACACAACCATTCCCAACAGACACCTTATGTGTCTTTTGGAAGTGAAGAGGCATCTCCAATAGGCATGAATAACCCTATAAGTAGTGAAGGAATTCTCCCATTCTTGAGAATGAATTCAAACCTGTTTTCTCTCCATCTAAAGCATCATCGTAAATCTCTCTCATGTGTTCTTGGTTGGGTCAAGGGGTGCAAACCTTGAATCCAATTTCCTGTTGTAGGGCTTTCATTGTATCCTGAAGGCATTATTTCGCATACCTGTTGCAATCGCCAATTTATATTGGGAGGGTAGAAATAATCGTCTAAAAGAAATCACCCGAGCCTTGAAAGCTTTTGAGTACAACAACAATTTCTTTTAGTGTTATCATCCTCTGTTTATACCCAAAATTTCCAACAGTATGTGAGTCGTAGATGGACAGTGAAGGAAGGTGGTCAGTCTGGCGATGAGAGTAATTGGATTAAGGAGATTCTGGGCTATGAAACTGGTCGTGGTCAGTTAGACGTCAGTGAAGAAGAAAGAATGGAGAGGGTGAGGGAGTACCATGGTTGCTGTTCATAATATGGCTGAGTATAAGGGTGAACTGATGATGCCCAGTGATAACTTGGAGTACTCTGTGGTGGTTATGAGTCCCTAATGGCCGTGAACAATGGTTTCAAGATGACATGGAGTTGGTTTGTCTGTCTCGAGCCTGGCAGTAAGGACGAGGGATTGATTGGAGAAACTCGTTTGTTGCTGCCGGCGTTGGTTATGGCAGCCGTAAGGGCAGTGCTTCAGCCGTGCATGGAGATGTTTATGAGATGTTGGGAATGGAATTTATGGTGTAGCCGAGCGACGGAGGAAGAACTGCAGTCATTGGTTGCTGTGATTGTGCTAGAAATGAATAGAAGGAGCGCTGCAGTGGTTGAATCCACGGAGGAAAGTTAGTTTCTGTCTCTGCAGACGAAAATGGAGGTTGGTGCTGACTTCGTAAAAAGTCCTAATTTGGAAATTGGTGTTAGTGGACCGGGCTTTGATAGGTGCTGAGTTAGATTGGGCTGTTGGACAATTTTGCTGTATCGGTGCAAATTGGTCTTCGCACAGCACTGACATATATTTCATTGACACACAGAATCAGAGGGGAGGGGGGGAGCCGCACAACAGAGAAGAAACTTCTTTCAGTTTGGAGGCGGTTTTGGAGTTCGAACAACTGGGTGTTGCGGCTACATGGCCAAAACCACAGAAGGGAAACAGTGCCGCAACTGGAAAATAAGGGTTTGGAGTATTTGATTTCAACTCATTTTCCTTTGACTAGCTAGCGATTGATTCGATTCTTAATAATATGTTTATGGCTTTTGAGAAAGTTATGGTTTGCTAGATTTTTGTAACTAGGGTTTATGTTGAAGCCACTTGGAGTTTTAGGCTATTTTGATTTGAATAAAGACTATTATGATTTGATTTGATTAATTCACTATTTTATTTATTGATTATGATAATCGAAATATGGGCTGTTGCTTCACCGGTTTCGTATAACCTTTGCGCATAATTTATAGGATAGAAAATATATTTGTCTACTTATTTGATATTTCATGCTTGGGTTAAATCCTTTGATGGGACATGCTTAGAATAGCCAGGTATTATTTGAGAACCTAAAATTTTGTTTCGTATTATTTTCTCGCTAATGCAATATGATGGTGCATGCTTTGGTTTAGTCTTTTGATGTGCCATTCTTAGGGCATCCCAGTGATATTTGCGACTCTAATACATATAATAGGTGATGTCAATAGAACGAACAATAAATAATTCATGGATTATGTTTCATTTCAGTAATTGAATAGAAATAGTGGTGGATACTATAAACCACAGTTACCGTCCTTCCCATTGGATTCATTTTGTTACTTTAGTTTATTTTCCTTTTAGTTTATTTTTTCGTTATTATTCTTTAAAAAATCCACAAACATCTTGTCTGGTTACTCGATTAGAACTATTGGTTACGGCATTTCCACCGCTCCATGTGGGTTCGACCCGTACTTGCCTCTGTCTACTAGTTAGACACCGTGCGATTGCGGTTATCATATACAGGCATTTCCGGATCCTATCAGTTTGGCATGGATTGGCTAGCGCGGCTAGGTTTGGTTTGGCTTAGCATGTGTGGCCAATGGTTTTTCCATGGGCGCATGGCGTGGCTAGGTCCAAGGAAAGGGTGTTTGGATTGGCATGGTGTGACTAGCATAGCTAGGGCCAAGGCAGAGTGCGTTTGGCATGGCGTGGATAGCTTGGGCTAGGTGCGGTTTTTACTTGGAATGTGGGGCCAAGGGTTTTCCATAGGCGCATGGCGTGACTAGCTTGGGCAAGGCACGTGACCAAGCTAGGGTTTTGGGGCAAAGGTCATTTGGTAACCTTAGACGGACAGGATTTGCTCCTGCGATTGAAGGAAAACCGTTGATTGTTTCCCGCCTTCATTTTGATAGCCGCATAGTAAAGGCTAGTATGGTGGCGCGGCATGGGGCCATGACGAGGTGCGTTTTGGCATGGCATGTTAGGTCTGTCTGGCATGATTTGCCATTGGCACAGAGGTGCGGCTAGCATGGTTGGCGTGCTTTGGCGCGGTTGGTGTGGCTGGCATGATTTTCTATTGGCACAGAGGTGCGGCTAGCATGGTTGGCATGCTTTGGCGCGGTCGGTGTGGATGGCATGATTTGCCATTAGCACAGAGGTGTGGCTAGCATGGTTGGCATGCTTTGGCACGGTCTGTGTGGCTGGCATGATTTGAAATTGGCACATAGGTGCAGCTAGCATGGTTGGCATGCTTTGACGCGATCGGTGTGGCTAGCATGATTTTCCATTGGCACAGAGGTGCGACTAGCATGGTGTGCATGCTTTGGCGCGGTCGTTGTGGCTGGCATGATTTGCCAATGGCACAGAGGTGCGGCTAGCATGGTTGGCATGCTTTGGCGCGGTCAATATGGTGTGGCTGGCATGATTTTCCATTGGCACACGTGGGAATTAGGGTTTGGATTGTCGTAACCCTAATTTGAAAAAGATACCCCGGTAATTATTTAGAGGCACATTAAAGGTTTCAGTAAATGCTTGTTACTTTAAATGTTGTGACATCACTGTCTGCTAGGGTTTAGTGTTTTACGATTTTAACCCTAAGCTAAAAACCACCATCAACACCTGGTATTCTCTGCAAAATTAACTTTGACAATGACTTTAACCATGTGAATTAGGATTTTCTTTATGATTTTTTTTCTATTATTGGTTTGGGTGATAAGTGGAGAGTATGGATTAGAAAATGTATTGAATTTTAAAGGTTTTATATCCTTATTAATGGTAGTGTTGCGGGTTATTTCAGTAGTAAAAAGGGTATAAGACACGGTGATTCAATCTCAACTTTCTTATTTCTTCTTGTTGGTGAGGCTTTGAATTTCATGATTAAACAAGCTCAAAACCATGGCATTCTTTCTAGTTTCAGTGTCAAGACTGATGAGTTGGTGATTAGTCATTTGCAATTTGCGTGTAAAAACACTCGGTTTATCCGGATACAGATGTGGAGCAGGTAATAATAAATATAAGGTTGGCCTTACTTCTTTTTTTTTTTGAAATTCTCACCGGTCTAAGTATGAATTTTGATAAGAGCCAGATTTATGGTGTTAATTATTTAGGGGATCTTTCCATTTTCTCTTCTATTTTGGGATGCTATAACGACTCTCTTTGAACTATATATGTTGGTTTTCCTCTAGGTGATAAGTTAGTAATTTTTCTAAGTGGGCCAAAATCATTACAAGGTTCTTAGCTAAGCTGGCTGGTAAAAAGTCACTTTTATATAGAGTTGGTAAAATTTGACTAATAAACAGTTTCCTTTCTAATCTTCTTGGGTATTATAGTCCCTCAGTTTCTGGAAATGAGTTATTTTTCCTTTTAAATTTTGTATCGGCAAATGAGGAGTCTCATCTATAATAGGATGAACATCCAAAAACACCTTTCCCCAAACTAATGATAATTAGTGGCAGTTGTGGTAATTAACTGTTTTGTTGAGGGTGGTTTTGGAAATAAACTTAAAAACTAACTCTCTCACATATTTGCCTTAAAAATTATGCAAATTGGAAAAGTAACTCATTTCCAATAAGTGAGGGAGTATGTCTGTTTTTGAAATGCCTTCTTCAGTTATTAAAAAACTAGAAAAGATCGTGAGAGACTTCTTTTGGCATGATAACAACGGAAGAAAGAATTGCACTTAGTCGAGTGGAATACTCTCAGGAGAATGAAAAAATTGGGTGGTTTGTGCTTCAAGAAATCTCTAAAAGTTTAATGACGCTTTGTTGTCCAAATGGTTTTGGAGATATGCAAATGAAGATAATCCCCTCTGGAAGTCTATTGTGAAGCAAAAATATGGCAACAATAAAGTGTTATGGATCTCGAAAAATCCTAAATGCTCTTATATCTTTTCTCCTTCGAGAGCAATCCTGAAATACAATCAAACTTTTTAAAGTTTTGTGAAGTTCAAGGTCGACCCTGGTTTGAAAGATAGATTCTGGGATGATAATTGGTTGTTTGATTCTCCAATAAATGCTTGCTTTCCGATCTTTATGCTCTTTCAAGAGCTAAGTCCTCTTTCGTTTCAGATACGCATGTCTATGTAGGAAACTCCATTACTTGGATTTTATATATTCCATCTAGAATGAATGCTACGTTCAGAATTGAGCTTGCCATGCTTAATCCTTATCTTAGCAACTTCAAAATGAATCAAGATGAGAAAGATGAACTCCAATTAATGGAGGATTTCTAAGACTGGTATCTTTTCAGTTGAATCTTTATATGACAAGCTTGTTGGGGAGGCTTTAAATCCGAGCCGCTATGCGCAATACGAAACCTACACAAGCAATGATACACGAATGCGGAAATACACAAACTATGCAATATAGAAGCAATCACACAACACCGGAAATTACGTGGAAAAACCCCTCCAAGGTGAAGGGTAAAAAACCACGGGAAAATCTTCCACTATAACAATAATGGGTTACACACAATTCTCCCAAATTTGGGGATAACAACCACCTCAAGGTGCCTATAGCACTTGGATATAAATTTGCCTAATTACACTCACCCCTAAGGATGGATCAACAATTCATTCATATATAATATGAGATTCACTATCAATTTAAGAATAAGAAGTGATTTGAGATACTTACTACTAGGGTTTGACAAACCCTAGATTTTTCCCCCTTTGAAGAGATGTGGAAATTGATCAATCAATTCTCCACCACAACAACCAAAAGATCCTTCAACAAGAACCCTTTCCTCTCCTCTTCAAGATTCCTCTAATCTCACCAAAAATGGTGGCTTAAATCTCTCTCACTCTCTTTCTCTTCTTCCTCTCTTTCTTTCTCTTTCTTCTTCTCTCTACGGGTTTAGAAGAAATGAAACTCTTATACTTCTCCTGATGCCTATTTGCCTTGTTATAACATAACAAGGAAACCACTATTCAACTCCCCCCATTTGATAAGGGGGCACCGAGACCATTGGGATATAAGGAGTGAAATCCCAACAATCTCCCCCTCACGACTTATGGCGAGGTACCCGTCACCACCAAACCCGCCTTTTGCATAAATACACATGCTTGTATTTTGGTAGCGACTTTGTCATCATATCAGAACCGTTGTCATCTGTATGGATCTTCTCAATATACAAGACCTTCTCCTCGAGAACTTCTTGTATCCACTGATACCTAATATTTATGTGCTTGGACCTCGAGTGAAAATCGAATTCTTGTTGAGATGGATGGCACTCTGGCTGTCACAGTAAACGATGAACCTCTGTTGCTTCACACCGGGTTCTCTAACAAACCTCTTCATCCATATCATCTCCTTGCAACTCTCTGTAGCCGCAATGTACTCTGCCTTTGTAGTAGACAATGCCACACATTTTTGTAACTTGGATTCCTAAGACACAGCTCCCCCTGCATAGGTAAATAAGTAACCCTATGTAGACTTGAGACTGTCTTGAGCACCTGCCAAATCGAATCTGTGTAACCAACTAACTCTGACTTGTCACCTCCATAGCACAAACACATATTAGAAGTACCCCTTAAATACCGTAGTATCCATTTCACTGCTTCCCAATGCTCCATAGCAGGATTTGATAGAAATCTGCTTACCACTCCAACTGCATGAGATATATCCGTCCTTGTACACACCATTGCATACATCAAACTACCAACTGCGGACGCATAAGGAATTTTCTCCATCTTCTGTTTCTCAACATCATTCATAAGACATTGATCACGAGATAACTTAAAATGGTTTTCAAGTGGACAACTTACCGGCTCAGCCTTGTCTGATAAGTGCATATTTCACATATATTTGGTGTTAATTCCATGCTAGTATTTGATGGTTTTCTTGCAGATTATTGTGTGTTACGCGTGTTTTCTCTAATTTGTGTGTTATTAGGTGAATAATCCAAAAAGAAGTGAATTCGAGCATAGTTGTGCAATGAAAGAAGCTAGCTAAGAGTGAGGAAGGACCATAGACCAAATGTAACTCGTTCAAGTACAAGATTTCTACTTTTCATACTGTAGATGACGAGAAGGGGAAGCCAACGGCGAAAGAACGGAGTCAAATTTTCATAAAAGTATTTCACGGTTCGGATCTTAAATTTTCCTAACCGCATGAGACATTAACAGTGGGAGTTCTTGATGTCCCAACCGATAGGTATACATTACGTCCAGGACGATATGATATCCCAGACGTAAATGCTTCAAAAAACCATTTTGAGAATCCCTAAAATCATCAATCGAACCTATTTTTTCAATTTAATAGTAAAATAACTGGTGGGTTTTTCGATTCTTACCTAGTAGGAGTCATTTGTGGAGGATTTGCAGGTGTTTGAACAGATTGGTTCACCACAAGAGGATTTGCAGGTGTTTGAAGAGATTGGTTCACCACATCTCCATGTAAAGGAACATTAATAAATTGCCCTGATTCAGAATCAGGTTTCAATCGTCTTGATCTTGTCACTCTTGATATTACTTCCATCTTGAGAATCAATGGAGAAGAGAGGGAGATATTATTAGGTTTTTGAGAGTTTTTTTTTTTTTTGAGAAGAAGAATAGAGAAAATGAATGGATTTTGATGTTTGGTTTTGATTTAAGATTAAGATTAGGGTTTGGTTTTTATTTTAAATTATTTATTTACAAAGGGTAAATCTGAATTTTCAATCACTTGAATCTCCCCCATCTATAATTTGCCTATCCAAAGCAATTAATCCCCCAAAATGGTCAATGGGCAAAATTTAGTGTAACATGACTTTGAGTATTCGTTGAAAAATCATGGATATAAATCTTCAAACAAATGGAACAAAAAAAAAGAAAAATCAAACTCAAAATGATTTGTGCCGGACCAAATCTTCAAATGGAACACAATTATGCCCCGTTTTGTACGTCCAAAATGATTTGTGCCGGAAAAATTAAATTGTCCATACAAAATTTACAAACTTGGTTTTCAACTTTGTCCGTTTGTTGGAAAATAAATGTGGAATAAAATGCTCATTAGGAGGATATCCTTCTCTTTACGGAAGAGAATAGTCGTATTTCCAGCCCTAAGATTCAGATGGAAGTTTTTTTTTTTTTTTAATGAAGAAAGAGTCAAGGCATCTAGGAAGATTTCCTACTCACAGTTACATCCATTGTGATGCGTGTGCTAACTCTAGCAACAGGACCATCTCTCAAAATATAGGTATTGCCACGCAAAAGCACCTTCCCCGTGCATCGATCCTTCACAAGACAATAATTTGGATGAAACTCAAATAAAACATCATTATCAGTAGTGAGACGAGAAACTGATAATAGATTGTGAGAAATTTGAGGAGTAAAAAGGGTGTTTTTAAGGTACAACTTACGAGTAGGAGTACTTAAGATGGAGGTACCATTATGATAAATAGGAATAGAGGAACCATTACCCATCCTAATTTGATCAGGGCCTGTATACTCCGAATAGGGATGGAGTTTGGAGAGATCGTGTGTAATGTGGTCAGTGGCGCCACTGTCAGGGACCCAAGGCGCAGAACTCAAACTTTGTGCATCAGCCATATAAGCACGAGGAGTAGCCTGTGGAGGACGCCAGGGCGTAGATGGTGCACCAGAATGTTATCGACGAGCAGGTTGAGGACTCCAATTGCGATCGAAGCGTTTCCATCACATAGGAGATAGATTTCCTACTTATCACACATCTGACACTCCCGTGTTGGACGAGATACAAGAGAGACAGCAGGTGTAGGTAGTATTCCAGCAGCAGTAGAAGTTGTTCTAGAGGATGCAACAGCAACAGGTTGAGACTGCAAGGCTTTGGACTGTTGATCGATGCGCAGCTCAAACGTGAGCAGGTAGGTAAGAAAATCTTCAATCTTCATCGAGCCCATAGTCGTAGTAAGGCAGGTGACAATGTTGTCATAGCTAGAGTCCAAACCAGCAAGCAAACAATGTCGAAGTTCAGAGGTGGTGACGGTAGTATCGGCTGCAGCCAAGCTATCAACAATATCACGAGCACGATCTATGTAAGCTCTCATTGAAAGAGAACCCTTTTCAAAGAACGTAATTCACACTGAAGATGGTGTATATCCGCATCAGACTTAGAAGCAAAGAGAGATTCCAGGGATGACCAAACCTCATGAGATGTTTTGAGACGATGCACACAACGTAGGACAGCAGGAGAAAGAGATGAGAAAATCCAGCCGAGAAGAATTTTGTCATGTTTCACCCAGGAAGCATATTCAGGGTTAGGAGTTGGAGGGTTATTAGAAGATTCAGGTTCTGTGTTCGGGAGAGTGGCAGACGGACATGGAGTTGTACCATCAACAAAACCAGCAAGGTCATATCCTTGAAGGTAGGGTAAAAATTGAGCTTTCCAAAGAGAATGATTTGTTTCATCAAGTTTGACGGTTATAATATGATGGGGTTGGGAAAAGTGTGATGAAGCCATCATAGATTGAGCAGAAGAAATAACAGTTGAGACAGTTTGAACGGTGGAAGCAGCGGAAGACATGAGGATTGTAACAAGGATGATACCAAGTTAGAACTTAGGTTTGGAGGAGAAGAAAGGTTTAGGGTTTAGAGAAGAAACTGGTTTCTTATTGATAATCAATACAATACGATTACAATGTACTCGTGTGTTATATATACACACTCGGTTATGATCTCTTGCCTAATATACAAGAACCGTATTACACAAGAATACTATCTTTACAAAGTTTCCTAAAAATACAAACTCTTGTACGTAACTATTACGTTACTTCAATACGTACTCCCTAGAGGTCCCGAGCCAGTGGCGCAACCAGGGGTAGGCTACACCTGCACTTTTCAAGGGAGATCATCCCACCACATGCATGGTTTTTCAACGGTAAAATCTGCCATAAAAGCAAAATATTTCTGATTGCGTTTTGTATATTTTTTTTTTTTTTTTTTTGAGAGAGTTTGGAAACGAAGGAGTTCCTTCACTTTTCAAGAGCTAGTGTACCAAAACTTGCATTAACATCTGGGATCAAATTCAGTTTCTGAAATTTGCGACCCCGATACTAACAAAGGAGTTCCCGCACTATATATTCTGGTGTACCAAAACTTGCATTAACATCTGGGATCAAAATTAGCTTCTGAAATTTACTACCCGGTTACTATCAAATTTAATCTACAGGCACGCTGACGGTTAGCATTTGGTAATTCTGAGAAGGAAAGATTAACTGAGCAATGGCGGCATATCTGGTGTTTCCGTTATTAACTGTTGCCATGACTTAAATGAAGCTCTACGATCTGCTAACTGGAAGCTCATCTTATTGAATTCTAGAAATGTTTTGCCGTATTATTATTCAGTTGATAGCAAGCTGTATTTGGTTTGTACATCTAGTTTTCGCAATGTCCCCATTGGTTTCCATGGCTTGGAGGTTATAGCTTAGGTCTGAAATGAATCTTGAAAATTGTAGCTTCGGCACATAATTGACGTGCCTTTTATTAAGAATATAAAATCCATTTGGTACAATATATAAGAATGAGAATAGTTTTAAGATTATCTACACCTGATCCCATTTGGTTGATTGGCAGCAATATATAAGAATATAAAATCCATTTGGTACAATGATGACAACAATAATTGACGTGCCTTTTATTATCATACACCACATTTTTCTAGCACTACCGAAGTTGAAAAGAATACAAAGATGCAGCTCCCAAATGTGTGTTCACTTTCAAACATTCATGTAAGTTTGCAGCAAGGCAGAATAGTCATATATAGTACTGCATTTTCAAACTTTGAAGTTTGATCTTTTGGCAATGTGTAATACAGATAGATATAACCCTTGCTAAGACCCCCAACTCGGCTGCCGAGCATCAAGCATTAGTTAAGAAAATGTTCTCCATTTCTACACTGATTAGTTTTTTGCTGATTGGGCTACTACATCCCAGGCAACCTCATTCTGCAGTTAACAGAAATAAATATACTTGAACTTAGAAATTAGGGATTCAAAAAAGAAAGAAAAAAACAGAGAATGGTTAAAGGAAGTAGTTATTCTGGGAAATTTCTTCAGCATCACTTTAAGTTAAAAGGACTAGTTATTGCTGATATTTTTCAAGAGATATGTTTGATCCGCACCACAGCATCTGTAGCCAAAATTGAAGGTGGTTCTTTCGTATATGAACAATTGAGTTTCTCTGGTCCAGATCAATTTTGAAATCAATTATTTCTTTCTCTTGATCAGAATCTTGAAGTTGACATTCTTTGGTCCGGGCAAAAACTAAGGCGAGTAATCAGGTAGTTATTGCTTGTTGTTGATGTCAGCAAGATGTTTAAACAACGGCTGTAGTTAAAAAGTTCGATGCTAGGCCACTAACAGATGGCTGGACAAACAAAGTCACTTTCAGCCTGTCTCCAGAGATTATACAGCATTTTTTCACTAAAGAACCAGTTGATCACCAGGCATTTATGATCTTTTTCCTGAAAAGGATTTCCGGACAAAGTATTGTACAGCAGAGTTTCTCCATAGAACATAAAATATTGTTGTCCCTGCAACAGAAGCTGCTGAAGACGAGGAGCAGTCTGTCTCCCTGAAGCCAGGATGCCATATTGGCCAGTGAAGCTCGCCAGAAGATCAGACATGCTTATCCAACTCTAGATATGGAAGCTGATGAAGGGGATGATTATATACATCTTACGGATCATGGAATTTTTTGCGATGGACCCAAGGTTACAAGATGATCTATTACTGAGCTTTTGGATTTAATTTGTTCTTCATATTCTGGGATGTGAAACCGTTCAGTTGAAGCTGATAACATTTATATTAATCTTACTATTGGATTAAAATTCATATGGTGCCATGATAGTGTTACCTGTATTTAAGATGTACTCTAGGAATGCATAGAGTACAAACGAATTTGTAGAAAGTGCATGTTATGGAACTTGAAAATATACCTCAAACTTGTAAGGAACAACATACAAGACAATAACTGGAATATTTGAAAGCATTGTTTCTATTATAACAAACAACACAAGAATGAAAGGAAATCTTTATTTATTTTTTTGATTTTTTAAAATGGAAAAACTCTTTCGGTCGAGCCCCCTGCTGATGGATGTCGTGTATTTAACCTCATCATGCTTTGTGTAACTTCGCCCAGATCTAACCTCACCACCAAAATTTATATTGTAGTACTCCTCCAAGTTCTCCCGATTATTCCCACACTTTATTACTACAAGTAGGATTGCAAGGATATCGACAATTATTGATATAATGTACCCTCTTTCTATTGAAATACCAATCCCCCACTGCTTCTGCAATGGTCTGTTATAAAAATCAAGAAGGTTAAAAACATAGCATGGACTTGGATCATCAATGCCGCCATTGATTGATAGGTTAACCTCCAATGAAATAGTGTGTAAAGTTAACTGTCAAAGCATTTACCTTATTGTTGATCCTTGGAGAATGCAAATGCCATTTGTCGCTATCCGTCTGGCAATGAGCAAAGCATGAATCTATGAACATACCTATATTTTTCTTCCCCTTATATTGTCTCAGCACTTTTAACATGGAATCTCGGAATGCTGTGAATTATATAGTACGTAAACAAGAAAATGGATGAGCAATCAAGATGGAAAGAATATATTTCGCGCCATTTCTCATATTTGGTTGTTGTAATCCTTCTCACTCTTTATTCTAATACTCTAAAACCATATGCAAAATAGACAATCGAGGGGTTATTAGTTTGTACCATGTAATTTGTAGAGCTGACTTGGGCTACATTGTGCAATATCCTTTGTACATTTGGCCCAATAATCGTATGCGGAAGGTGGAAGCAAAACATTTTCTATCTGAATAATCAAACCGAAAAAATGAGATGTGTTTTGGAAATGCAAGTTTGCAAATAAATGGGCATTAATATGTTATGGTTTCTTTACCTGCAACGCATCATAAGAAGGATTTACGAGGAAAACTGGCGCCTTTATGTTCTTGACAAAATTTTGAGGAAACAAACACTGGGACTAGGATATATCAATTCAAAAGACATAAGATCCGCATGTTAGGTAAATTTCTTATGGCAGCTAAGAGCACCAAATGTATATTTAGTAAAGAGGCGACGAACCAAGCTTCCCGTAAATGGTTTCAGTTCCGAGACACATGCTTTGTTCAAACTAGCCACCATACCCTGCAGTAGAGGTTGATGTGAATCACACAAAATATTGAATATGTTACAAAATATTTGTAAGAATACGAGTAATCAAGTTCAAAGCAAACCTGGAATTTTACTACACCATGAAAGAAAGAACGTATGGTGCGGCCACCGGATATATCTTTCCTTTAGTGTCAAAAACGGAGCATCATAAGTTAATTACATGTAAAGATGAAAAAGATACAAAGCTCAAACATAATTGTTTCTTACATACTCGTCGATGAAAAACCCAGCATCTGAGAGACATTTCACATTAACTTTGCCAGGAGTAAAAAGTTCTGCAAAACTATCACAATGTATGAGTGTCGCCAATCCACCAGCAGAGCAACCTGTAAGAAAAGCCTGCATTACCCGTATAGTTAAAATCTATAGAATTTAAATGCATACAAAACAAATAAACAAATAAATAAAAATACATGGACCTGTTTAGCATTGTATATCCCTAACTCCATGAGTTCGACCATAACTGCATCCCAGATGAGCTGTCCTCTGAAGAAGAGTTGCCCTGTTGTATTATACTACGCAAGGAAACACCGATAGAACCGAAAGTATTAGTACTGTTAGGAATACGTGAATATCTACTGGAGCAATGAATATAGTTTTGAATGTAAACTACCTCATATTCGCCGGTGCGAGTACCAGAAAAAAACGCACCGTCACAATAGCGTACCTTTATTTTGTTCCAGTTATAGAACTCTACATAAGAGAAAACGTATTCAAGTCTAGGAATATCAAAATGTTTGGTGTCTAGTGGTGCCATATAAAAAAACATTAACTTGAAACAAAAACGGACTCCGGAACTCAAAATGAATGGCTAGTATGAAAGCAATGTTTTACCAGGATTTTTCGAGCTGTTGCTACTCAAAATTCCACCAAAACCCATTTTCTCCATGAACTTCGATGATCCAATCGGACTCTGCTTACGTTCAGAACATGACTTCATTGTATTGCACAAGCCACCACCCTGCAAAAGAAAAGAAAACGAAGCGGTCGTGAATGTTCAAACACCATAAATAGAAAATTTCTCCGTAAAAACTTGCGCAGTAAAATATGAGTTGCACTAACGCTGAGGCATTTTAAGCTTCCACATGGCTTTTTTTTTTTTTTTTTGAAATAGTAGACCTTAAGGAATAGCTTTTCGACTCGTGAAAACAAAAAAAGTCAGAAATTAGGTATAAAACAAAATTTAAAAATCTTTCTACTTATAACTTTTGGGATTGACTTTGTTTCTGGCATGTAAACACCCTCCTCAGAAGGACTACTGGTTCTACATTGGCGTAGTGCTTAAAAGGACATGAAATCCATAAAGATTGCATTAAGGAATAATAGAGTTATGCATACCTCAAGGTGAACAAGCCAATTATCAGCACCAGAACCAAAACCCCTGCTGAAATGAAACGCAGGTGCACTTCCATCTAGACAAACTATCTCCCAGACATCCAAACATCAATTAAAATAAATAGTAAACAAAAAACCAAAAGTTCAAGTTACTCCAAAATGGACAGTGTTATTGCTTTGTTCATCATTTTGATAGATAGATCCTCCATTTTGATATGTATCACCCATTTTTTTTTATTCTAATGGTTATTTTGGCACAGGTTCTTAAAGTGAGTCTAATTATTAAGCAGTTAAAGCAATTGCCAGACAGCAGTAACAATTTTATAAATCTTATCAAAGATTTTAGATATAGTTAAAATTAAAATAAGAAAAAAATTGTTTCTTAATCGTAGTCTAGATGTTCTAACGTGTCGTTTGACAAAAATAACTATGGTTGGTTAATAAAAACCGTGTTGTTTGATTTTCATGGGGTAAGAAAAAATTAAACAATCGAATATGTGAAGCACATAAAAATCGAAGAATTAATTTAAATATCATTTTTCCAAAAAAAGAAAAAAAAGAATTTTCTCTTGGCATTACCTGCTCCTATTTCTGAAGCACCACGCAACAAAGTCAAATCAATTTTTTGAGGATCGTCGCTGGGTTGTGAGTACTGCGCATTGGCAGTCTTTGTTGTAAAGATGATGCCAATGACAACCAAGAGTGTCATACCATTTTTGATATAATCACTTGTTCTTCGATATGTGAAACAACCTCGACTCCTCTCTGCTTTTTGGACCTTTTGGTAAATCTCAGATTTTTCCATTTCAAGATTATTTGAATGAAATTTAAAACATGGATTTTGGAACTATTCTTTTAAAAAATGATAGCACCAAATCTTTGTTTTTAGAAAATTTCTAGCAAGAGAATTAGATTTATATGGGAGCAAATATAACTGACTAATACAGCTAGTGTCATAATTCACAAAGGTAAAGAGTTCTATTTTTAATGAAATAAATTTTTAACAACTTGTTTTAGTTGTAACTAAACAACATGATGTAAGAATGTGATGCACCCAAATAAGATCCTCAAACAACCGCCAACGAGGTGAATCTATTTTTGTACTTGACGTGCATGCATGTTTATCTGATTGGTTATTGGTTAATATGTTAATGATACAGTAGAATGTATGTATATTAATGCTTTTGGGCATCACATAAAATTATTAATTTATGGAGGTTATTAATATATGTAGGTTGATAAGTATAAGATTTTACAAATCGGGACAATGATTTGTATCAATATGTAGAGATTATTAATATATAGAGTATTAACATATGGAGGTTCTACTGTATAGATGTTTCCGCAAGAGAAAACTTGTGGTTGGGTCGTGGATTCGGGTGCCCTTCATCAGTCAAACAGAGTTAACGTCACATACTTGATTCGAGCAGTTAAATGATTTGAGTTGACGGCTCAGGGTTGTCCACGTGTAAGGTGAGAGATGTGTTTAAAATGAATGGAATAAGATAATAAACGTGCGTAGTTTAGATCATTATTGGTCATTCAAATTCAGGTACACCGTCAACCGGATTAGAACCACAAACAGAGCGAACTCAGTTTAAGAGTTCAACAATCAACAGATCGAGTGAATGGTGCGTAATATAGAAACGTTCGTGAACCGGGATCTTGTTAGTTGGGCCGACCGACCGGAGGGTCTGAAGGGCTAACGGAGAGAGTCTCTTTTATGATCACTTTTTTGTAAATTGAAGCATCACATAAATATGCAATTTAATAAAAGATTATAAGTTTTTGGTGTCTATGGTTACTTTTTCAATTGATAGTTGACACAATTGTCACTTCTTTTTAGTCCAATTACTATGGTCGCGTTTGGCATCTGGGTTATCTCCAAAATAACCGTCAAAACGTGTTTGTCTTCTTTTTATTCTAAGTTTGGACAGGAATAACATAACCTTCCCTAATTTTAGTTAGCTAAAAAAGTAAGGTTACACTATTCTCCCAAATATCCAGGATACCAAAATCCCAACCAAGAACAGGCAGTTATTTTGCCTTTAAAATAGGTAATAATCCTAAAACTTTTCTCGTTTCACCCATTTTTTACCCTTTTTTTTAATTATCCTATATTTTCCTTTTATGATAATAAGTAAATTTATTTTTTTCTAATAAAATTAAATTACTAGACAAAAAATATAACATATACCCGTACGGGATTTGATGGAAAAACAAAGTATATTTTTGCTTAACTATTTCATGGTAATCCTAATCAAGTAAGAAAAAACTCTAACCTAGCTAAGTTTTATGTTGTCAAAGGTGCCAAACACGGCCTATAACTTTATATGTATCCTATTTTTTTAGGCGTATAATTGGCAAGCAAACTATAATATAACATATCTACAAATTCGTGTGATGGAATTTTATAAATTTTATCTCGTTGGAAAGCTTATAAAAAGATCTACGAAATGAGTACAAACAACAATATCAAATTTGGCACTCTCCTCCTCAGCCTCTTTTATAACTACTCTCTTCTTACCAAGAAATTTCAAATCTAGACTTCAAGATTCAGAACTCATACCTTCTAAAAGATGTGGTAAATAAGATTCTATCTTATCCTGCGTATAATGAAGATTTCATACCGTTAGAAAATAAATTTGTTTGAATAGAGGATTCAATCGAACAATACTTCACACCGGAAGAATATATCTATATGCACAGTGATCTTCCAAAGCTGAATTTTTGCATTACATTTTATGACTTATCTACTTCCATTGACTCTCCTAATCCGGGTTTTTGCATTTCAATTTCAGAATCGTATGTCTCTTTGGACTATGCACATTCTTTTATCGCATCCAATGAATCTCTCACTTTAGTAGTTGAATATTCGTGATTTTCTGCATCCTAGGAAGATTTTGAAATTAATAATTTAAATAAATTCGTTTTTGTATGGGTTCATCGTCACAATCCAAGGATATACTCTCCATAAATGAAAAGATTGAACAGTTACAAGTTCAGGATGCGGAAAGGGGAAAGAGAAAATCCAGGTATGTCTCTCTTCCTTTTTTCAATCTTTTTTCGCTATTATCTCTCAATATACTTGAAAATACTCCCTGAATTTTATATGCACATCACATTAATTTCCTTTTTAAATGTTTCTTCTTATAATTAGTCTTCTATTAAGATTTTTTTCTTGCATAGTTGTTAATCTATGCAACCCGAGTTTTGAGACTCAGGTCTTCTAAAATTTGTATCGGTATAATGTTGCATTTTCTTACTAAGTTTTATAATGAAAATACTGGTATGGAACACACAATATTATTGGTTTGGCCGAGAAAAAAAACTCGACGACACCCAATACACTTATAAACTTAGAAAAACCAGATGTTTTGTTCCTCTTTGAAACTAAGTCGAATAGGGGATTAATGAGGAACATACTAAACTACTTCTCTAACACCCACATTCTAGACCTAGATGGAACAACTGGGGGACTACCAATTGATTGGGTGGATGGGATTGATTTTGAAGTGGTTAAGTGGAACCTTAATATGATAAATGTAATCGTCCAAATAAAAAAAAATACATTGAAAGGAATTGTTATTAAAAATATTTTGTGAGTCACCTAAAAGTGAACAAAAATTAAAGGCTATGGTTACCTATAAGACATTTCTCGTAGGATTAATCTAAACCAAATGCCATGCAGTGGAACAACTGGGGGACTAGCAATTGATTGGGTGGATGGGTTTCATTTTGAAGTGGTTCAGTGGAACCTTAATATGATAAATGTAATCATCCAAAAAAAAAATTACATTCAAAGGAATTGTTACTAACCTGATTTTGTGAGTTACCTAAAAGTGAACAAAAATTAAAGGCTATGGGTTATCTAGAAGACATTTTTTATAGGATTAATCTAAACCAAATGCCATGGCTAGTAATTGGAAACCTAAACATCATATTCAATGAATATGATAAAGAGGGTGGCTTTCCTTTTTATATAAAAAGAATTGAACCAGTCATGAACTTAATTTAAACAACTAGCCTAGAAGACTTAGGTTTCGAAAGAAACATTTTTTCTTGGAGCAATAAGAGAGATTGAATGGCTAATATCAAGAAAATGATTAATAGATCCTTGGATAATGATGAATATAACTTAGAATTCAGTGAAGCCTCCTTGGAAAATCTAGTAGCAATAGGCTCGGACCATGGTCATATTTTTCCTTCCTTAAAATCGATGCATATACATTTAGCTTCAACTTTTAAATTCTTTGACACTTGGCTTATGGAACCTTCCTGCATAGAGGTCATTAAAAATTCTTAAAATATACAAACCTATAAGCCAGGTTTAGACCTTCTTGATAACATCTAAGCACAGGGAGAAAACCTTAACACATGGAAGAAAAATGTTTTTGGAAAACCAAATAAAAAAATAAAATTTTGATTAAAACTATTCAGGATTTATCTGCCAAATTTTTTGCAAGTACAAACATTAACTTGATAAACAAAAAAATAATAATTAAAGATAGAAGCTTTGTATGACACACAATAATAAATAGCCAAGCAATACTCTAAAAATAACATAATTTCTTTAGGGGAATTCTTTCATGTAACAACTTTAAAAGAAGAAAAAAGAAATCACATTGACTGTATTCAAGACAAGGTAGTTAACTCTAGGATTGAAATAGAGGAGGTTTTGACCTCTTATTTCTCTGATTTGTTTTCAGAGCCTAACTCTAATACGAAGATTACGAATATTGTCTCATTTTTTTCAGAAGTTTTTTTAGACACAACATCAAAGAAGTATCTCTATGGAAGGTACGGATTTTTCTAAAGTTTCTTTTGATATGTGTATTTGGATTGAAAGAGACACGGAGGAAGAAGAACGTATTGCATCTATTAAGATGATTGTCAAAATAAGGCATCATTCCTAGATGGTTATCCTATCATTTTTTACTTACTTTGTCGGGACATCTTAAAACTGGATTTCTTGAATTTTCTTAAAGAATTACAACAAAAAAAACTATCTTGATTAGAGATTGAAAAACACCTTCATTGCTTTAATACCTAAGGAAAACACTTTAGAGGAGATAAATGATTTGAGGCCTATTAGCTTAATTCATCATGCTTTTAAAATTCTTTTCAAGATTCCTGCTGAGAGATTTAAACAAAGCCTTCCTTCCTTAATTTTTCAAAACCAAACAGCTTTTGTTACGAAAAGATGGACTTTTGATGGTGTGTTCATAGAAAATGAGTTGATTGATTCTAGAATTAGAAGTCAGAAGTGGTAAAACTGATGTTTGTATGTGAAAATGGTTTCTGTTGATTTCGGTAAATACGGATGTGCAGGTAAGAAACAATTTAAACCCTAAATAATGTACTGCAAGGGAGTACTTTAGATTCGAGAGATCAATCTATACAAGTCTGGACTAAACCAAGAAATGGCCGTTCCAGACTTGCTTCGGTCACAAAGTGGAGGATAATGGGTTGGTTTTGGGGAGGGAAGCAAGGAAAGTGGTGAGACCAGAATAGTTGATTCTGGAAGAGTAGTTGGGTTACTACGACTTGTTATCAGAAAAGTGAGAGAGATAACAAGGTGAGATAGCAAGTAAGTATTTATGAGTGTTGTATATCCCGCATGAAGTTGTTGTTCTATGGAAATAGGTCAGACCTATTTATACAAGTCGGAGTAAAAACGTACCCTGGTCTCATATAGGAGTGGGGAAGTAAATGGGAGGAGGTGGTAACCGTATGCATGGAATTGATGTTCCATAAAGTGGTTAACGCATGAAACTGGTTTTCATGAAACTTCTAATGTTATGGAATTGATGTCCCATAAAATTGTTAACACATGTGCTTTATGTCCCATGAACGTTTCATACATAACTTCCCGTATTTACTAACCGCCCCACCCATATGACACTTTCTTATGATGGGCGTAGTGTACTCCGCACACTGTAAACATCCAAACCAATACCCAAAGAGGATCCCCCAGTTTGTGTTGATGTCTCGAATATTTTTGGAAAGCATGTTGCATGTTTTTGTGGCTTGGCAAGTCAAGCTCGAGAAACTTGCTAGCCTGGCAACCTTCGACGGTCGATATTTTGCATCTTGAGAGGAGGGGAAACCATGGATTGTTGCACGCCTTCGTTTTGGTGTCCGCGTGGGGAGGGCCAACAGGTGGCGCGACTAGGTTGGCATGCCATTGGCATGGCATGGTTTGGCGTGACCAAACTTAGGTTTTCAGGTCGAAGGTTACCATGTGTCGTCTGGTAACCTTAGATGGCTAGGATTTTCTCTTGGGATTGAAGGGAACAGTTGATTGTTGCACGCCTTCGTTTTGGTGGCCGCGTAGGGAAGGCCAACAAGGTGGCGCGACTAGGTTGGCATGCCGTTGGCATGGCATGGTTTGGCGTGGCCAAACTTAGGTTTTCGGGCCAAAGGTTACCATGTGTGGTCTGGTAACCTTGGATGGCAAGGATTTGCTCCTGGGATTGAAGGGAAACCGTTGATTGTTGCACGCCTTCGTTTTGGTAGCCGCATAGGGAAGGACAACAGGGTGGCGCGGCTAGGTTGGCATGGCATGGTTTGGCGTGGCCAAACTTAGGTTTTCGGTCCAAAGGTTACCATGTGTCGTCTGGTAAACTTTGATGGCAAGGATTTGTTCATGGGATTGAAGGGAAACCGTTGATTGTTGCACGCCTTCGTTTTGGTGGTCGCGTAGGGAAGGGCAACAAGGTGGCGCGGCTGGGTTAGGCTTGGCATTTGGGGCCAAGGGTTCGCCTTGGACGTGGCTAGCTTTGGCTAGGAGCGATTTTGGCTTCTCATGTGGGGTCAAGGTTTTGCCATGGGTGTATGGCGTGTCTAGGGCCAAGACAAGGGCGTTTGGCTTGGCATGATGTGACTAGCATGGCTAGGGCCAAGGCAAAGTGTGTTTTTGATAAGCACGTATGTGCTACATTTTATACTCATATTTATATAAGCTAGGACTCGATATTTTGACTAACGATACCGTTTTAGTGCTTTTGTAGAAAGTAACAATAAATCTGATCATCTGACGGAGAAACTGTTAAGCTGTTAAATTGGAGATTAAAGTGGCATTCGTAACAAACGGCATCAAATGGAACAGACCCTATTTAATTAATTATCATTTCTTGGACAGAACATAGTGGAGACAATGGAATTTCCTTTGTATATTTCAAGCAGGTGAACCATTAAGACAGAGAAATAGAAGGTCACCTATGGGCATCCATTTAACCCTTTACAAAATATAAATGGGACGTGGCTTCTACCTCTCCACAATTTTTGCTTGTGGAACGTTCAGTTCATACAGGCGTGTCTCGATCAGAAGGAGAGCCATGAATCAAGACTTGAAAGTGCTTCCAGTAATGGGTTTTTGTCCTAGGCGTTGAAAATCAAAAGCGAGATGGTTGCAGCCGGATTAGGACCGAAACAAGAATGGATGAATTGGTGTTGCCAGCGAACATTTCTGTAGTTGGTTTTGTTGGCGGAAGACAATGAAGATGGTACTGTGAAGTTGGTCTCGATGGAGAAGCAATTGGTGCTGCTCGTATGTGAGTCGTAGATGGACAGTGAAGGAAGGTGGTCAGTCTGGCGATGAGAGTAATTGGATTAAGGAGATTCTGGGCTATGAAACTGGTCGTGGTCAGTTAGACGTCAGTGAAGAAGAAAGAATGGAGAGGGTGAGGGAGTACCATGGTTGCTGTTCATAATATGGCTGAGTATTAGGGTGAACTGATGATGCCCAGTGATAACTTGGAGTACTCTGTGGTGGTTATGAGTCCCTAATGGTCGTGAACAATGGTTTCAAGATGACATGGAGTTGGTTTGTCTGTCTCGAGCCTGGCAGTAAGGACGAGGGATTGATTGGAGAAACTCGTTTGTTGCTGCCGGCGTTGGTTATGGCAGCCGTAAGGGCAGTGCTTCAGCCGTGCATGGAGATGTTTATGAGATGTTGGGAATGGAATTTATGGTGTAGCCGAGCGACGGAGGAAGAACTGCAGTCATTGGTTGCTGTGATTGTGCTAGAAATGAATAGAAGGAGCGCTGCAGTGGTTGAATCCACGGAGGAAAGTTAGTTTCTGTCTCTGCAGACGAAAATGGAGGTTGGTGCTGACTTCGTAAAAAGTCCTAATTTGGAAATTGGTGTTAGTGGACCGGGCTTTGATAGGTGCTGAGTTAGATTGGGCTGTTGGACAATTTTGCTGTATCGGTGCAAATTGGTCTTCGCACAGCACTGACATATATTTCATTGACACACAGAATCAGGGGGGGAGGGGGAGCCGCACAACAGAGAAGAAACTTCTTTCAGTTTGGAGGCGGTTTTGGAGTTCGAACAACTGGGTGTTGCGGCTACATGGCCAAAACCACAGAAGGGAAACAGTGCCGCAACTGGAAAATAAGGGTTTGGAGTATTTGATTTCAACTCATTTTCCTTTGACTAGCTAGCGATTGATTCGATTCTTAATAATATGTTTATGGCTTTTGAGAAAGTTATGGTTTGCTAGATTTTTGTAACTAGGGTTTATGTTGAAGCCACTTGGAGTTTTAGGCTATTTTGATTTGAATAATGACTATTATGATTTGATTTGATTAATTCACTATTTTATTTATTGATTATGATAATCGAAATATGGGTTGTTGCTTCACCGGTTTCGTATAACCTTTGCGCATAATTTATAGGATAGAAAATATATTTGTCTACTTATTTGATATTTCATGCTTGGGTTAAATCCTTTGATGGGACATGCTTAGAATAGCCAGGTATTATTTGAGAACCTAAAATTTTGTTTCGTATTATTTTCTCGCTAATGCAATATGATGGTGCATGCTTTGGTTTAGTCTTTTGATGTGCCATTCTTAGGGCATCCCAGTGATATTTGCGACTCTAATACATATAATAGGTGATGTCAATAGAACGAACAATAAATAATTCATGGATTATGTTTCATTTCAGTAATTGAATAGAAATAGTGGTGGATACTATAAACCCTGGTTACCGTCCTTCCCATTGGATTCATTTTGTTACTTTAGTTTATTTTCCTTTTAGTTTATTTTTTCGTTATTATTCTTTAAAAAATCCACAAACATCTTGTCTGGTTACTCGATTAGAACTATTGGTTACGGCATTTCCACCGCTCCATGTGGGTTCGACCCGTACTTGCCTCTGTCTACTAGTTAGACACCGTGCGATTGTGGTTATCATATACAGGCATCTCCGGATCCTATCAGTTTGGCATGGATCGGTTAGCGCGGCTAGGTTTGGTTTGGCTTAGCATGTGTGGCCAATGGTTTTTCCATGGGCGCATGGCGTGGCTAGGTCCAAGGAAAGGGTGTTTGGATTGGCATGGTGTGACTAGCATAGCTAGGGCCAAGGCAGAGTGCGTTTGGCATGGCGTGGCTAGCTTGGGCTAGGTGCGGTTTTTACTTGGAATGTGGGGCCAAGGGTTTGCCATAGGCGCATGGCGTGACTAGCTTGGGCAAGGCACGTGACCAAGCTAGGGTTTTGGGGCAAAGGTCATTTGGTAACCTTAGACGGCCAGGATTTGCTCCTGCGATTGAAGGAAAACCGTTGATTGTTTCCCGCCTTCATTTTGATAGCCGCATAGTAAAGGCTAGTATGGTGGCGCGGCATGGGGCCATGACGAGGTGCGTTTTGGCATGGCATGTTAGGTGTGTCTGGCATGATTTGCCATTGGCACAGAGGTGCGGCTAGCATGGTTGGCGTGCTTTGGCGCGGTTGGTGTGGCTGGCATGATTTTCTATTGGCACAGAGGTGCGGCTAGCATGGTTGGCATGCTTTGGCGCGGTCGGTGTGGATGGCATGATTTGCCATTAGCACAGAGGTGTGGCTAGCATGGTTGGCATGCTTTGGCACGGTCTGTGTGGCTGGCATGATTTGAAATTGGCACATAGGTGCAGCTAGCATGGTTGGCATGCTTTGACGCGATCGGTGTGGCTAGCATGATTTTCCATTGGCACAGAGGTGCGGCTAGCATGGTGTGCATGCTTTGGCGCGGTCGTTGTGGCTGGCATGATTTGCCATTGGCACAGAGGTGCGGCTAGCATGGTTGGCATGCTTTGGCGCGGTTGGTGTGGCTGGCATGATTTTCCATTGGCACACGTGGGAATTAGGGTTTGGATTGTCGTAACCCTAATTTGAAAAAGATACCCCGGTAATTATTTAGAGGCACATTAAAGGTTTCAGTAAATGCTTGTTACTTTAAATGTTGTGACATCACTGTCTGCTAGGGTTTAGTGTTTTACGATTTTAACCCTAAGCTAAAAACCACCATCAACACCTGGTATTCTCTGCAAAATTAACTTTGACAATGACTTTAACCATGTGAATTAGGATTTTCTTTATGATTTTTTTTCTATTATTGGTTTGGGTGATAAGTGGAGAGTATGGATTAGAAAATGTATTGAATTTTAAAGGTTTTATATCCTTATTAATGGCAGTGTTGCGGGTTATTTCAGTAGTAAAAAGGGTATAAGACACGGTGATTCAATCTCAACTTTCTTATTTCTTCTTGTTGGTGAGGCTTTGAATTTCATGATTAAACAAGCTCAAAACCATGGCATTCTTTCTAGTTTCAGTGTCAAGACTGATGAGTTGGTGATTAGTCATTTGCAATTTGCAGAAAACACTCTGGTTTATCTGGATACAGATGTGGAGCAGCTAATAATAAATATAAGGTTGGCCTTACTTTTTTTTTTTTTTTTAAATTCTCACCGGTCTAAGTATGAATTTTGCTAAGAGCCAGATTTATGGTGTTAATTATTTAGGGGATCTTTCCATTTTCTCTTCTATTTTGGGATGCTATAACGACTCTCTTTGAACTATATATCTTGGTTTTCCTCTAGGTGATAAGTTAGTAATTTTTCTAAGTGGGCCAAAATCATTACAAGGTTCTTAGCTAAGCTGGCTAGTAAAAAGTCACTTTTATATAGAGTTGGTAAAATTTGACTAATAAACAGTGTCCTTTTTAATATTCTTGGGTATTCTAGTCCCTCAGTTTCTGAAAATGAGTTATTTTTCCTTTTAAATTTTGTATCGGCAAATGAGGAGTCTCATCTATAATAGGATGAACATCCAAAAACACCTTTCCCCAAACTAATGATAATTAGTGGCAGTTGTGGTAATTAACTGTTTTGTTGAGGGTGGTTTTGGAAATAAACTTAAAAACTAACTCTCTCACATATTTGCCTTAAAAATTATGCAAATTGGAAAAGTAACTCATTTCCAATAAGTGAGGGAGTATGTCTGTTTTTGAAATGCCTTCTTCAGTTATTAAAAAACTAGAAAAGATCGGGAGAGACTTCTTTTGGCATGATAACAACGGAAGAAAGAATTGCACTTAGTCGAGTGGAATACTCTCAGGAGAATGAAAAAATTGGGTGGTTTGTGCTTCAAGAAATCTCTAAAAGTTTAATGAAGCTTTGTTGTCCAAATGGTTTTGGAGATATGCAAATGAAGATAATCCCCTCTGGAAGTCTATTGTGAAGCAAAAATATGGCAACAATAAAGTGTTATGGATCTCGAAAAATCCTAAATGCTCTTATATCTTTTCTCCTTCGAGAGCAATCCTGAAATATAATCAAACTTTTTAAAGTTTTGTGAAGTTCAAGGTCGACCCTGGTTTGAAAGATAGATTCTGGGATGATAATTGGTTGTTTGATTCTCCAATAAATGCTTGCTTTCCCGATCTTTATGCTCTTTCAAGAGCTAAGTCCTCTTTCGTTTCAGATACGCATGTCTATGTAGGAAACTCCATTACTTGGATTTTATATATTCCATCTAGAATGAATGCTACGTTCATAATTGAGCTTGCCATGCTTAATCCTTATCTTAGCAACTTCAAAATGAATCAAGATGAGACAGATGAACTCCAATTAATGGAGGATTTCTAAGACTGGTATCTTTTCAGTTGAATGTTTATATGACAAGCTTGTTGGGGGAGGCTTACGAAATCCGAGCCGCTATGCGCAATACGAAACCTACACAAGCAATGATACACGAATGCGGAAATACACAAACTATGCAATATAGAAGCAATCACACAACACCGGCAATTACGTGGAAAAACCTCTCCAAGGTGAAGGGTAAAAAACCACGGGCAAATCTTCCACTATAACAATAATGGGTTACACACAATTCTCCCAAATTTGGGGATAACAACCACCTCAAGGTGCCTATAGCACTTGGATATCAATTTGCCTAATTACACTCACCCCTAAGGATGGATCAACAATTCATTCATATATAATATGAGATTCACTATCAATTTAAGAATAAGAAGTGATTTGAGATACTTACTACTAGGGTTTGACAAACCCTAGATTTTTCCCCCTTTGAAGAGATGTGGAAATTGATCAATCAATTCTCCACCACAACAACCAAAAGATCCTTCAACAAGAACCCTTTCCTCTCCTCTTCAAGATGCCTCTAATCTCACCAAAAATGGTGGCTTAAATCTCTCTCACTCTCTTTCTCTTCTTCCTCTCTTTCTTTCTCTTTCTTCTTCTCTCTATGGGTTTAGAAGAAATGAAACTCTTATACTTCTCCTGATGCCTATTTGCCTTGTTATAACATAACAAGGAAACCACTATTCAACTCCCCCCATTTGATAAGGGGGCACCGAGACCATTGGGATATAAGGAGTGAAATCCCAACAATCTCCCCCTCACGACTTATGGCGAGGTACCCGTCACCACCAAACCTGCCCTGCTGCAGAAATACACATGCTTGTATTTTGGTAGCGACTTTGTCATCATATCAGAACCGTTGTCATCTGTATGGATCTTCTCAATATACAAGACCTTCTCCTCGAGAACTTCTTGTATCCACTGAACTGGATCCCAAAATCTGGATCCCAAAATCTGTAACCAAACTTCTCTGTTCCATAGCCTAGGAACACACACTGCTTTTCTTTGTCGTCAAGCTTTGATCTCTGATATTTTGGGATATGAACAAATGACCTGCAACCAAACACTTTCAAGTGATCATAAGTAGGCTCTTTGTCTCTCCATACCTTTTCTGCTACTTCTCCATATAGCGGTCTTGAAGGAGATCGATTGATCAAATACACAGCAGTATTCATTGCTTCACCCCAAAAATGCTTATGCAACTTGGAATGAGATAACATGCACCTTATTCTCTCAAGAATAGTGCGGTTCATCCTCTCTGCAACACCATTATGTTGTGGAGTCTTGATCTTGATTGTTCATGACGTATACCCATGCTCTTGCAATACACTTCAAGTGGCCCAATGTACTCTCCCCCGTTGTCAGAACGAAGGAACTTCAAGGTTCTACCTGTTTCTCTTTCCACCATGTTGTGAAACATATTAAATACAGGAACAACATCATCTTTGGTCTTGATTGCATATGACCAAACCTTCCTTGAAGCATCATCTATGAAAGTAACAAAATAAACAGCACCATCAAGTGTTTTGACCCTTAAAGGTCCACATACATCAGAATGAACAAGATCAATAATACCAGAATTGCGCTTGGGTAAAGCTTTATGAAAGGAAACTCTAGTTTGTTTACCAACTAAACAATGAGTGCACTTACCCAATTGCATACCTTTGGCATTTGGCAAAACTTGTCGTTTGGTGAGGATTTGAATTCCCTTCTCACTAAGGTGACCAAGTCTTCTATGCCACAGCTCAGAGATTGAATCTTTATCAACAGCATTCAACTCACCTTTCAACACCTTCACTTGTGTCTTGTACAATGTGCCACACTTCTTGCCTCTTGCAATAACCATGGAGCCCTTGCTTAGCTTCCATTTGCCATCACCCAAGTGATTGTTGTACCCTTCATCATCTAACACTCCTGGTGACATTAGATTCAAACGAAGATCTGGTACATGTCGCACATTTCTGAGAACCAACGTCAGCCAACACCTGGTCTCAACCTTCACATCACCCATTCCTACAATTTTCGCAACACCACTGTTGCCCATTCGACTGACCCAAAGTCACCAGCCTTGTAGGAGGTAAATACATCTTCATGAGGAGTAGCATGATAAGATGCACCTGAATCAACTATCCATTCTGAATCAGAACCTGCAAAACTAACACAAACATCATTACAATCTGAGAATACAATGATATCATCATTTGTCACAGTAGCTGCAACACCATTGTCTTGGTTATCATTTCCTTTCCCCTTCTTGTGTTCTTGCTTCGGCTTCCTGCATTCATTTGAATAATGAACTCTCGTATGACAGTTCCAACATTCAACTTCCTTTCTGGACTTTGATTTACCCCTTGACTTTCTACGGCCAACTTGTCTTCTGTCTTTTCTTCTACCCCGATTTTCTGTCACAAGAGCTTCTGAATGAGATGAGTCTAGTGACCTTCTTATAACTTCTTCACTCAGCAAATTGCTAGTTGCAACAGTCATGTTCAACTTCTTGTCTGGAGCATAATAACTGAGACAATTCCTCAATGGATCCCAACTGTCTGGTAAAGTATTTAGCAACAAATAATCTTGAACCTCTTCAGGAATTTTGAGGTCCATATATGTAAGCTGATTCATGATCCCCTTCATTTCATTTAAATGTTGCGCCATTGAACTCCCTTCCTTGTAACACAGCTTTCCAAGCTTTTTGAATAGAAGAGCTTTTTCACAAGGTGACTGCTGATCATATATCTCCTCCAACTTGGTCCACAAAGGATATGCTAGTGTCTCACTAGCCACATGATGAAAAATGCTATCATCAATCCACTGACGAATATAACCAACTGCTTTTCGATTAGTAACCTTCCAATCTTCTGCACTTGTCGCCTCAGGCCTTACTCCCTTACTCTCTATTGGACCATAGATATCTTTACAATATAACCAGTCTTCCATCTTCGCCTTCCATATGACAAAGTTCTCACCGGTCAAATTGACCATTCTATTACTAGTGCTAGCTTCCGCCATTGCACAGGATTAGCTCAACCCAAAAGCTCTGATACCACTTGTTGGGGGAGGCTTACGAAATCCAAGCCGCTATGCGCAATACGAAACCTACACAAGCAATGATACACAAATGCGGAAATACACAAACTATGCAATATAGAAGCAATCACACAACACCGGCAATTACGTGGAAAAACCCCTCCAAGGTGAAGGGTAAAAAACCACGGGCAAATCTTCCACTATAACAATAATGGTTTACACACAATTCTCCCAAATTTGGGGATAACAACCACCTCAAGGTGCCTATAGCACTTGGATATCAATTTGCCTAATTACACTCACCCCTAAGGATGGATCAGCAATTCATTCATATATAATATGAGATTCACTATCAATTTAAGAATAAGAAGTGATTTGAGATACTTACTACTAGGGTTTGACAAACCCTAGATTTTTCCCCCTTTGAAGAGATGTGGAAATTGATCAATCAATTCTCCACCACAACAACCAAAAGATACTTCAACAAGAACCCTTTCCTCTCCTCTTCAAGATGCCTCTAATCTCACCAAAAATGGTGGCTTAAATCTCTCTCACTCTCTTTCTCTTCTTCCTCTCTTTCTTTCTCTTTCTTCTTCTCTCTACGGGTTTAGAAGAAATGAAACTCTTATACTTCTCCTGATGCCTATTTGCCTTGTTATAACATAACAAGGAAACAACTATTCAACTCCCCCCATTTGATAAGGGGGCACCGAGACCATTGGGATATAAGGAGTGAAATCCCAACAATCTCCCCCTCACGACTTATGGCGAGGTGCCCGTCACCACCAAACCTGCCCTGCTGCAGAAATACACATGCTTGTATTTTGGTAGCGACTTTGTCATCATATCAGAACCGTTGTCATCTGTATGGATCTTCTCAATATACAAGACCTTCTCCTCGAGAACTTCTTGTATCCACTGATACCTAATATTGATGTGCTTGGACCTCGAGTGAAAATCGAATTCTTGTTGAGATGGATGGCACTCTGGCTGTCACAGTAAACGATGAACCTCTGTTGCTTCACACCGAGTTCTCTAACAAACCTCTTCATCCATATCATCTCCTTGCAACTCTCTGTAGCCGAAATGTACTCTGCCTCTGTAGTAGACAATGCCACACATTTTTGTAACTTGGATTCCTAAGACATAGCTCCCCCTGCATAGGTAAATAAGTAACCCTATGTAGACTTGAGACTGTCTTGAGCACCTGCCAAATCTGAATCTGTGTAACCAACTAACTCTGGCTTGTCACCTCCATAGCACAAACACATATTAGAAGTACCCCTTAAATACCGTAGTATCCATTTCACTGCTTCCCAATGCTCCATAGCAGGATTTGATAGAAATCTGCTTACCACTCCAACTGCATGAGCTATATCCGTCCTTGTACACACCATTGCATACATCAAACTACCAACTGCGGACGCATAAGGAATTTTCTCCATCTTCTGTTTCTCAACATCATTCATAAGACATTGATCACGAGATAACTTAAAATGGTTTTCAAGTGGACAACTTACCGGCTCAGCCTTGCCTGATAAGTGCATATTTCACATATATTTGGTGTTAATTCCATGCTAGTATTTGATGGTTTTCTTGCAGATTATTGTGTGTTACGCGTGTTTTCTCTTATTTGTGTGTTATTAGGTGAATAATCCAGAAAGAAGTGAATTCGAGCATAGTTGTGCAATGAAAGAAGCTAGCTAAGAGTGAGGAAGGACCATAGACCAAATGTAACTCGTTCAAGTACAAGATGTACTAATTTTCATACTGTAGATGACGAGAAGGGGAAGCCAACGGCGAAAGAACGGAGTCATTCGGAGTTCGTATGAAGAAGTTATGGGAAAAATAAGAATGAACTTGGAATTAAACTGTCAGTCTTCCAGGACTGACAGTTGAATGTGCATCTCTTGTTAAGGGCCACCCTCACTGTACGTTAAGGGACACCTTCCTGTTAAGGGGTATTCAGTTCAAGGGAAGTGCTAAAGGGAGTCCGGTCTGTTACTCAAGGGGTTGTAAACATTCGAATATTGTTAATGGCACCTACAATACTGATAAGGGGCCGCCATCATCTTCTTCACTTTCACGACCAGTCATGGTTGATACCGTTGACGGATCTCGATGGAGTTTGCTGCTGTAGTGGCTGTTGTTGCTTGGCCGAGAAGGGAAATGACAGGATGTTGATGAGATGGTTGCAGTCATGCTCGAGATGATGAGAATACAAGCTCATTGTTGTCATGGCCGTGAGCAATGGAACAGTACAAGAGAAGGACGGTCGGAGACAATGGGTTTTGCCGTGACTGGGATAACCACAAGTTTGCTGCTGGTGTTTGACAGAGCTCGTGATGGATATGCAGCAGTTGTCGATAGGCAATAAGGAAAGTGCAGAGATTCAGTTGAAGCTCAGTTCGATGGAGAGCTCGAGTTGCAAGAGGAGATCGAGAAAGGAGTTGCTGTAGAGCTGTTGATGCTCGGTGAGGGGGCATACTGCCAATAATGAAGCTGCTAACAATGTTCATGGCAGTTAGGTGATGCTCGGTAAGGGGAATGGCATGCATGTCCGGAAATAAAGAATGACAGTGAAAGAGAGGCTAATGGAGTCGAGCTTGGTTTGATAATGGTGCTGTGATGGAGTTCTTTATGGAACTGTGAACAGTGGCAGTCGATAAGGCTATGGTTGAGCTTGGAAAGAAACTATGATGTTGCTGCTCGAAGGAATGTGATAAGGAGCCATCACCAGCGCTGCATGAATGGTGAAGTTCAACTCGAGTTTGGCAGTAGAAGTTGGCAGTGAGAGCGAGTTACGAACGGTGATAAGTATGATAATGCTCAGTGTAGGTGTTGCTCAACCAGGAAACGTGAAGGCTTGGGTGGAGACGAAACAGCAAGTTCGATGGCAGAAATGGAGGAAAGCTCGAGCTGCTGGAATTGTGAGAACAAGCTGAGTATAACGTTCGTAGGGATTGGCATAGAAAAAAAACATGGAAGTGTTGCCGGTGTTTGTTGGCTGATGGCAGTGACGATGAAGGAGGCGTTAGCTGCTGGTTCTCGATGGAGTTGCGGCTGGTGATTGTTCGACACTGGGTTGCTGTGATAAATGATGTTGCTGCCATGCATGAAGACGATGAACATAAAACCGAGAGGAATGAAGGATGGTTGATGGTAAGAACATGGAGATGAAAGGACGAGCTGTAGACAATAGCCGGAAGGTGCTTCCATGCACGATAAGAAGAATGGTGGGTTGATGCTGTGGATTGGTAGGAAAACGAAACCGAGAGGAGCAGTGATTGACAATTGCTGATGTAATTGGTGATGCAGCACTTGCGCACGGGAAGAAAGTAACATGGGGCAAAAGCAACACCAATTCATGCCGACCACCCATTACTGAGTGCCCAACGCACTGAACAAAAGAAAGAAGTTAAAAGAAAAAGAAGCAACATTAACTCTTGAGTGCCTAATCCACTCTTGAGTGACCAACCCACAAAGTAAAAAGAAATTTAGAAAATAAAAGAAAGGGTTGGGCATCACCTAGTATAAATAGGGATCATCCCAAACCCCATATCACAAACAATCCCATATCTCACACAATCTCTACACACCTCTCCATCCCACACCCCTTCTACATATTCTTCTTTCATTCCTTCTTCTTTATTTTTGGTTAGTACTCTAATTATGAGTAGCTAAATTTCTATCTAGGATTAGGGAGGAAATCCTACTATGTGTGCTAAAATATTTTAACTATTTTCTATAATAACTCTCTTGGTCCTTATTCTTGATTTGTAACGGTAATAATTTTCTTCATGTGTCCTATAATGCTTGATAATTAATTTATATATTCTATGTTAGAGACTAGCATTTTATAGTGAAGAAGATTATTAATTTTTTGAGAAAAATAATTGCTTGAAAAGATTTATTTTCCGAGACGTATTATTTGTCCTAAATCGTCTTGAGTAATTTTGGGAGAATGTTATAGGGAATAGTTATAATCACTTAGTATGTGTAGTAGTGATGGAATCTTGACATCCTAGACTCTTTTACTTAAACACAAAAATCATTTTTAGCATTTCCATTATTTTATAAATTTTATAAAAATCACCATCTTTTTGTCTAAAACCAAATATTTAAAAAAGTCCGAGAATCAAACCCCTATACTTACCACTTGTAAAACTGCATCAGTTTTTGAATAAGAAGACTGGATATGTCGTTGTCAAAAAGTCAGAACATTGGATATGTCGGAACAAAAAGTCAGAACACTGGATATGTCGTTGTCAGGAATACAACGACGGATGATTCCTGTGTAGCTTTCTTGCAAAAGGTACATATTAAATTCTATATCACGAGTGATATAGAATTCTATATGCAAAAGGTCAAAACATTGTCCATATTAAATCTTTGCAACACCTTCTCAATGTAGCTTTCTTGTGATAGCCACAACTTCCTCGCCTTCCTATGACGAGTGATCTCCATGCCAAGAATACGCTTTTCTGCACCCAAGTCTTTCATAGAAAAAGACTTGCTCAGATCTGACTTCAACCTGTCAATCTTTTTCTTATGTTTGCCAACAATAAGCATGTCATCAACATATAGCAAAAGAGTAAGAAAATCACCATCAGCAAATTTTTGAATGAATACAAAATGATCTGAAGCTGTCCTCTTGTACCCATGTTCCTTCATGAACGATTCAAACTTCTTGTACCATCTTCTTGGAGCTTGATTCAAACCATATAGACTCTTCTTCAGCTTGCACACCATGTGCTCTTTGCCTTTGACTTCAAAACCCTCGGGTTGTGCCATATACACATCTTCCTCCAACTCACCGTGAAGAAATGTTGTCTTGACATCTAGTTGTTCTATCTCAAGATCCAAACTAGCGGCTATTGCCAAGACAACCCGAATAGAAGAAAATCTCACCACCGGTGAGAAAATCTCGTCAAATTCAACACCATTTCTCTGCTCATAACCCTTCACAACTAAGCGTGCTTTGTACCTTGGTTGTGAGTTACCATCTTCAGTCTTGATTCTCAGACACCCACTTGTTCTTCAGAATTTTCTGGTTCTCAGGCTTGTCAACCAAATCAAAAGTGTCATTCTCATCTAAAGAGACAACCTCTTCTTTCATGGATTTCAACCACTTCTGACTTTCAGGAACACTGAGAGATTCTTCATAAGACTCTGGTTCACCTGCATCTGTGAGCATCACATACTCATGTGGTGGATACTTTGTTGAAGGTAATCTGGTCCAGCTGGATCTTCTCAACTCAGCTTCTGGTTGTTGTTGTTGCTGTACTTCTTGCTCAACATCACCCACTGGAACATCTTCATGAGCTTCATCTTCATTTCCATTACCATCAAAATCATCATCATGTTGTTCAAGAGTAGGAACAACTGTATTTGGATCCAAGGTCATATCATCTTGAAGATTTGGCATCTCAATCTTCTCAAAGTCTTCAATTGTCTGGTCTTCAAGGAATATTGCATCCCTACTTCTGATAACCTTCTTCTAAACTGGATCCCAAAATCTGTAACCAAACTTCTCTGTTCCATAGCCTAGGAACACACACTGCTTTTCTTTGTCGTCAAGCTTTGATCTCTGATCTTTTGGGATATGAACAAATGACCTGCAACCAAACACTTTCAAGTGATCATAAGTAGGCTCTTTGTCTCTCCATACCTTTTCTGCTACTTCTCCATCTAGCGGTCTTGAAGGAGATCGATTGATCAAATACACAGCAGTATTCATTGCTTCACCCCAAAAATGCTTATGCAACTTGGAATGAGATAACATGCACCTTATTCTCTCAAGAATAGTGCGGTTCATCCTCTCTGCAACACCATTATGTTGTGGAGTCTTCGGTACTGATTGTTCATGACGTATACCCATGCTCTTGCAATACACTTCAAGTGGCCCAATGTACTCTCCCCCGTTGTCAGAACGAAGGCACTTCAAGGTTCTACCTGTTTCTCTTTCCACCATGTTGTGAAACATATTAAACACAGGAACAACATCATCTTTGGTCTTGATTGCATATGACCAAACCTTCCTTGAAGCCTCATCTATGAAAGTAACAAAATAAACAGCACCATCAAGTGTTTTGACCCTTAAAGGTCCACATACATCAGAATGAACAAGATCAATAATACCAGAATTGCGCTTGGGTAAAGCTTTATGAAAGGAAACTCTAGTTTGTTTACCAACTAAACAATGAGTGCACTTACCCAATTACATACCTTTGGCATTTGGCAAAACTTGTCGTTTGGTGAGGATTTGAATTCCCTTCTCACTAAGGTGACCAAGTCTTCTATGCCACAGCTCAGAGATTGAATCTTTATCAACAGCATTCAACTCACCTTTCAACACCTTCACTTGTGTCTTGTACAATGTGCCACACTTCTTGCCTCTTGCAATAACCATGGAGCCCTTGCTTAGCTTCCATTTGCCATCACCCAAGTGATTGTTGTACCCTTCATCATCTAACACTCCTGGTGACATTAGATTCAAAACGAAGATCTGGTACATGTCGCACATTTTCGAGAACCAACGTACAGCCAACACTGGTCTCAACCTTCACATCACCCATTCCTACAATTTTCGCAACACCACTGTTGCCCATTCTGACTGACCCAAAGTCACCAGCCTTGTAGGAGGTAAATACATCTTCATGAGGAGTAGCATGATAAGATGCACCTGAATCAACTATCCATTCGAATCAGAACCTGCAAAACTAACACAAACATCATTACAATCTGAGAATACAATGATATCATCATTTGTCACGATATTTGCAACACCATTGTCTTGGTTATCATTTCCTTTCCCCTTCTTGTGTTCTTGCTTCGGCTTCCTGCATTCATTTGAATAATGAACTCTCGTATGACAGTTCCAACATTCAACTTCCATTCTGGACTTTGATTTACCCCTTGACTTTCTACGGCCAACTTGTCTTCTGTCTTTTCTTCTACCCCGATTTTCTGTCACAAGAGCTTCTGAATGAGATGAGTCTAGTGACCTTCTTCTAACTTCTTCACTCAGCAAACTGCCAGTTGCAACAGTCATGTTCAACTTCTTGTCTGGAGCATAATAACTGAGACAATTCCTCAATGGCTCCCAACTATCTGGTAAAGTATTTAGCAACAAATAATCTTGAACCTCTTCAGGAATTTTGAGGTCCATAGATGTAAGCTGATTCATGATCCCCTTCATTTCATTTAAATGTTGCGCCATTGAACTCCCTTCCTTGTAACACAGCTTTCCAAGCTTTTTGAATAGAAGAGCTTTTTCACAAGGTGACTGCTGATCATATATCTCCTCTAACTTGGTCCACAAAGGATATGCTAGTGTCTCACTAGCCACATGATGAAAAATGCTATCATCAATCCACTGACGAATATAACCAACTGCTTTTCGATTAGTAACCTTCCAATCTTCTGCACTTGTCGTCTCAGGCCTTACTCCCTTACTCTCTATTGGACCATAGATATCTTTACAATATAACCAGTCTTCCATCTTCGCCTTCCATATGACAAAGTTCTCACCGGTCAAATTGACCATTCTATTACTAGTGCTAGCTTCCGCCATTGCACGGGATTAGCTCAACCCAAAAGCTCTGATACCACTTGTTGGGGGAGGCTTACGAAATCCGAGCCGCTATGCGCAATACGAAACCTACACAAGCAATGATACACGAATGCGGAAATACACAAACTATGCAATATAGAAGCAATCACACAACAGGCAATTACGTGGAAAAACCCCTCCAAGGTGAAGGGTAAAAAACCACGGGCAAATCTTCCACTATAACAATAATGGGTTACACACAATTCTCCCAAATTTGGGGATAACAACCACCTCAAGGTGCCTATAGCACTTGGATATCAATTTGCCTAATTACACTCACCCCTAAGGATGGATCAACAATTCATTCATATATAATATGAGATTCACTATCAATTTAAGAATAAGAAGTGATTTGAGATACTTACTACTAGGGTTTGACAAACCCTAGATTTTTCCCCCTTTGAAGAGATGTGGAAATTGATCAATCAATTCTCCACCACAACAACCAAAAGATCCTTCAACAAGAACCCTTTCCTCTCCTCTTCAAGATGCCTCTAATCTCACCAAAAATGGTGGCTTAAATCTCTCTCACTCTCTTTCTCTTCTTCCTCTCTTTCTTTCTCTTTCTTCTTCTCTCTACGGGTTTAGAAGAAATGAAACTCTTGTACTTCTCCTGATGCCTATTTGCCTTTCTACGGGTTTAGAAGAAATGAAACTCTTGTACTTCTCCTGATGCCTATTTGCCTTGTTATAACATAACAAGGAAAACACTATTCAACTCCCCCCATTTGATAAGGGGGCACCGAGACCATTGGGATATAAGGAGTGAAATCCCAACAAAGCTTACCGAAGAAGCCAATCATTTGGCTGCAGATCCAATCTGCACTCACATCTTGAGACTTAATGTCCTCCAACAATTGGCTTTTGTCTTTAGCTCATAGATGATAACAAATTGCCTAAACAGACTTACTGATTATAAGAAGGATTGAATTTCCATACTTACTTCTGCATTCCAAGTTTGTCAGGAAAGTTTGGAAGCTTTTTACAGCAATTTGCATTGGTTTTTCTCCATGGCTATGTCAGAAACTGCAGTTTTACATGCCTAGAATCTTACTCAACATTCTAAAGCAAGCACTGCAGTGTGGGATATGATCCCTGCAACTTTTTTCTGCAACATTTGGAGAGAAAGAAATGCTAGAGTTTTTTTTTCTGTCACAAGTAGTAAAGAGATGGCTGTGGTCAACGAAGCTATACAATATCTCTTCTCTTGGGCGAGTTCTAGCAATTTGAGAATATAATTTCGATAAGAAATGGTTTAAAATCTAATTTGATCCTCACTAGACTTGGTAGCCTGTTACCAGTCTTCTTCTTCTTGTTTTTTTCTCTTCATTTTTCGTTTTTGTACTCTGCTTAGGGTAGTATAATCTTTTTATGTCCCCACTTTTTTGATCAATCTAATCATTTCTTTGTAGATCAACAAAGAAAAAAAAACAACATAAAAGAATCGAAGGAAATCTTCATTTATTTATATATAATTTTTAATTAAAATACAATAATTCTTTCCGAGGCGGCCCTTCATGATGGATTTAACCTTGTAATGGCATTGTGTAATTTCGCCCAGATCCAACCTCACCATCGAACTTCATAGTTAATGCAATAAGCCTTCCTCCACCAAGGATTGAAACACTTTATTATTGCAAGTAGGATTGGAACCTAATGCGCGATCGTCGATATACTGTACCGTCTTTCTATTGAAATACCAATCCCCCACTGCTTCTGCGATGGTCTGTCAGAAAAATCAAGAAGGTTAAAAATATTGCATGGGCTTGGAGCATAATTGACACCATTGATTGATAAGTTTACCTCCCAGAATAAAATGAGCAAAGTTAACTATCGAAGCATTGGCGTGTTAAATTTTACCTTATCGTTGATCTTCGGAGATTTCAAATGCCATTTGTTGGTATCAGTCTGGCAATGAGCATAGCATGGATCTATGAACATACCTATATCTTTCTTCCCCTGATATTGGCTTAGTGCCTTCAACATGGAATCTCGGAATCCTGCGAATTCTGTGAATCAAAGTTTATAAACAAGCAAACGGATGAGCAATCAAGTTGGAATGAGTATACTGCGCAGTCTCTTGTATCTGTTTGTTGCAGTCCTTGTCACACTTTACTCTATTACTCTAGAATCATGTGTAAATAGACGATCGAGGGATTATTACTTTGAAGTTTATCGGTCAGAGCTTTGGCACATTTTGCAAAGTCCATTTGACATTCCCACGTCCAATACTTTAATAACGAAGGTGGAATATAAAAAAGGCCCATCTGAACACAATTGAACCGAAAACATGAGACATGTTTCGAGAATATAAGTTTGCAAATGAATGGACATTGGTATGTTCGGTTTCTTTACCTGAACCGCATCATATATAGGATTTACGAGGAAAACCGGCGTCTTTATGTTCTTGACAAAATTTTGAGGAAATAAACACTGGGATGGGGATATAGGAATTCAAAAGACATAAGATCTGCATGTTAGCTAATTTTTGCGGCAGCTAAGAGCACAAAATAATGCAAATATATATTAAATGACCAGGGAACGAACCTGGCTTGCTGGGGATGGTTTTAGTTGCGAGATACACTCTTTGTTCAAATTAGCCTCCATACCCTGCGGTAGAGCTTCAGGTGAATTACACAAAATGTAACAGAAAATCTGTAAGAATACAAGTAGGCGTTGAGTTCAAAGCAAACCTGTAAGGTTACAACATCATGATAGACAGATTCTGCTGTGTTGGCACCGGAAAAATCTTTCCTATAGTTTCAACAACGAGTGCAGCTTAAGTTACCATGAAGAAATGAAAACAAGATACAAGCTGAAACATAATCGTGTTGTATACATACTCGTCGATAAAAAACCCAGCATCTGAGAGACATTTCACATTAACTTTGCCAGGAGTAAAAAGTTCTGCAAAACTATCACAGTGTAGGAGTGTCGCCAGTCCACCAGCCGAGCAACCTGTAAGAAAAGCCTGCATGATCTGTATCGTTAAAATCTACGCCCAAGAAATTCAAATGTTTACCAAATTTATATATTTTTCTTGACATGTCTTCAACGACAGACCTGTTTAGCATTAGCCATCCCTAAACCTAAAAGTTCGGTCATAACTGCGTCCCAGATAAGCTGCCCTCTGAAGAAGAGTTTTTTAGCTTTTGTAGCCTACGAAAGAAGACACAAACAAAACTGGAAGTATTAGTACATTCCACCACACAAATATCTACTTCAACAATGCACAATGGATAAAGTTTTGAATGTAAACTACCTCATTTTCGCCGCTGGCACTCCCAGCAAAAAACGCACCATCACAATAGCGTACCTTTACTCGGTTCCAGTTATAGAACTCTACATCAGAAAAAACATGTTCATGTCTAAGAAAATCAAAATGTTCGGTGTCGAGCAGTGACAAATAAATACAACATTAACTTGAAACAGAAACAAACTCCGGAACACCATATGGATGGCAAGTATGATGTTTTACCAGGATTGTTTGACTTTTGGCTACTCAAAATGCCGGCAAAACCCATTGGCGTCATGAAATTCGACGATCCAGTTTCATTCGTCGTACGACCGGCACATTCCTCTATTGAACTGCACTGGCCACCACCCTTCAAAAGAAGAAAGAAAAAAAAAACGGTCATGAATGCACAAACACCACAAAAAGCAAATTGCTCTAGCTATCCTAGATAGCAAACGACTAGTCCCGTAAAAACTTGTTCAATAAAATGAGTTGCACACTCTGATATATTGAGGCATTTTATGCTGCTCGACAGTTAGGAGGGAGGGAAGACTTTTTCTTTCTTCGTTTTTTTGAAATACTACACCTTGAGAAATAAAATTTGATAGTTTTTTAACTTTTGGGATTGACTTTTGTTTTTGGTATTATGAACACCCTCCTTACTATATTACAGACGGACCATTGGCTCCACCTTGACGAAGTGCTTAAAAGGAAATGTAGTCTAGAGAGAATGTAAAGGGAGAATAGAGTTATATATATGTATACCTCAAGGTGAATAAGCCAATTATCAGAACCAGATTCAAAACCTTTGCTCCAATGAATCGCCGGTACAGTTCCATCTAGACAAACTATCTCCCAAAAATCCAAATATCAATTAGAAAATACAGTAAACAAAAGATCAAAAGTTCAAATTACTTCAAAATAGACAGTTTTACTGTCTTGTTCAAATTAGTTCAAAAATGAAGTAAGAAAACTTTTGTTTCACACAAGTATAAATTGACCACAGGTTGGGCTCCACCCATGGTCTCTTACCGGACACACCGCGAAATCCAACCCACGGTGAGTATATCAGTTTCGTACTTTCGTTTTTGTTTCTTATCCTAGATGTTTTTGGACGTTGTTCGACAAAAGTAATTATATTGGTTGATAAAAATTGCGTCGTTTGATTTTCATGGGGAAGAAATATAAAAAATAATTGAATAGGAGAAGCACACAAAAATTATCAAAATAATTAGTTTGCAGTAAAAATTAACAATTGCGTTGGTTAAAATAAGTACTGCATAGAAGAAAAAAATACGGAATAAAAAAAAGTCGAAAATTGGCATTACCGCCTCCTGTCTTCGAAGCGTTAACCACCTTTGTCACTTCAATTTGTTTAGGATCAGCGTCGGGGTTGGGGTACTGAATCAATCTTGCTGTCAAATCAAAGTTTATTGCATTCGTCAAATCAAAGTTAATTGCATTGGCAGTCTTTGCTGTATACATGATTCCAATAACAACCAAGAGTCTCACAGCATTTTTTATATAATCATTTGTTCCCCGGTTTGCAAAACCACTTCGACTTATCTCTGCTTTCTGGGCTAATTTCCCCATTACAAAGGTTACTGGAAAGAATTTGAAAACAGAGGTTTTGGTACTATTATTTTAAAAAATAATAACACCAAATTCTCTGTTTTATGAAAATTTGAGCAAGAAAGTTAAAAATAATAGTACCAAAACCTCTGTCTTAACAAGAGTTGAGCAAAAAAGTTAGATTTATAGGAGAAAATATAACAAACTAATACAACTGGCACGTGATTAACAAATTTAGGAAAGTAACTGTTAACGAATTTAACTGAGTTTCTAACGACTTGTATTAGTTGTATTGTAACCAAAGAGAATTATGGTGATGCTTTATTTGAGCCGTGAAATAGGGTTTAAGTTCCGTTTTTTCAACAACATCTCAAATGTAAGAATGCGATGGATCCCTGCTAGATCCTTAAAAAGCGGTTAACCAGAGGTGATTCCGTTTTTGTACTTGAAATGTTCATGTGGTTGCTTGGAATTTTCTCCTTTCCTTGCATAACTCCAAAATGAAAGCAATGAAGGATATCGAAATGTCACGTTAGAAAAGCATGCATATTATGTGTCATTTGCCACACTCGTTAGACTCTGACTCAGGGCCGTCTTTGACATAGGGCCTAAGGGTCGACCGCCCTAGGCCCCAAAATCAGAGGGGCCCAAAAATGTTCGTTCACTGCCTATACATATATTTTGCGGCTTTGCGCTTACATGAAAAGAGACAACGTTGATGGATAGATAGGTGATCCTTTGATCGATGTCATTCATGTGTCCATAATCATATCGTCTGTAAGTGACCATTAGTTTGACATAGCTATATCCTTATCTTATAGCTCACCTGCACATATCACCAAGTAATAATCGTGACTGGAAGAACAGAGGAATGCAGCTCGTCTATCTTAGGGCACAAACTTGAGGTTTATTTGTTCTTTTAAATACAATTGTATCCTCTTTTGTTAACAATATACGGGAAACAAGAAAGAAAAACTAACAAAGAATCCTTGATTAGAATTATAAATGATCACTTTAACTGAATTTATTTGTTTGATATTTTTTTGTTTTGAAATATGGTGTCGGAATTGTGTCATTTGAAGTATATCAGTTGTACGCTAGCACCAAAAATATTTTCCAAGTTGAAGCTGTCGAAATCATAACCGAGATCAACTATGTCATATGAAAAGATAAATAGGTTAGATCTACTACTATGCCATGTGAAAGGAAAAATAGGTTAGCTATCGTTCGTAGCTATTGGGCATGAATTTTCGGGTGATATTGATTTTTCAAGATAACAGTGATTTTGCAACTAGAACCGAGAAGAAAATCTTTATAGGATGATATTTTTTTCTTTGCGGTATTGTCCGTACTTCATAGGTGTTTTAAATTTCTTAGACAAATACCTTTTCCCCTTGAATTTAAGTTATTTTTGGACCCTTATTAGACTTTTACATACACGCATAAATGGATTGAGCGATTAGTTTTCATTTATCATTTATGTTTTACCCCGTGTATATAACAAAAAGGCCCTTTTTTTGAATGTTCGCCCCGAGCCTCTAAATTGTTAGAGACGGCCCTGCTCTGACTAATTGAATGTCCCGAGCATATTTCTTGGAAAATCCCTTAAAATTTTTAAAAATGTTAAGTCAAAATTTACAGTTTAGATTAAATCATGTTTCGATAAAATAATTTCGCGGGATTTACACGGAAGAAAATACAACACGATGTAAGGATATCTAAGTGTCACGTTAGAAAAGCATGCATATTATCTGTTATTTGCCACACTCGTTAGACTCTAACGAATAGAATGTCCCAAGCATATTTCTTGGAAGATCCCTTGAGATTTACAAAAATGTAAAGTCCACTGATCTATAACATTTACAGTTTAAGATTAAATCATGTCTCCATTAGAGGAATGAAAATGACGAGGAGGATAGATCTTATTATTTTTCTAGTTACTTTCACGAAGCTTGTTGGGGGATGTCAGACGAGAAGGATAGATGTTTCTAAGCTGATGCTTAAGTGAGGAGATTAATGAGGGTGTTTTCATCATATAATGGCAATGAAAATGACGACGACGACCATCTAGTAGAGTAGTAGTACTGAGACCAGTATAGAGGAAACTAAAATGCCTTTTCTCCATAAAGAATAGCAGAAACTCTCGGGGTCCGGGAAGAATGTATAGAATAAAAAAAAGATGTGGCTGCTGGGATTCGAGCCCAGGTCTCCACGGCCACAACGTGGAATTCTTACCACTAAACTACAGCCACAGAGGTGTGTCTTCTGTTCAGGTTTTCCTGATTTATTAGTTAATGTATAGTTACACAGATAACCCAGAAAGATTTCGGTGCACAGCGGATTCTTAGAATTGAAATACCCTTTGGTCGCTAAGCTAAACTTTGGTTATAGGCCCAGTTTTTATTGCTATAGTACAATTTGAGTGACGTGTGTTTTACTTTTTTTGCAATAGTGTTTGATTCTTGAGGTGCAGCGGTGAAAATTTTGGGTCTCGAAAATGTAAAATCAGATCTTGGGCCCAAATGTAAAATTTGGGTGATAGATAGGTAATCTTTGGAAAAACTTCAACTTTGCAACTATGTTGTTTTCTTTCTTGTGTTATATAAGCCGAAACCATAAACCTTAGTTCTCGCTGCTAAACGTTAGAAGAGTCCTTACCAAACCCACAATACTTGGCAGCGGACATGCCTTTGTATATCATGCAAAGATCAAGGCCCCAGAAATGAAGAATTTGGAACTTGTATATACGCAATGTTTGTAGTTTGACAGCGTATAAAAGAAAGAATGAATACTATTTGGTATACTTATGATGAAGGCAACAACTTACATGCCTTTGGAAATCATACCACACAATTTTCTGTTGGCATTACAGAAGTTGAAAAGAATACAAGGATCTGAATATGCAGCTCCTATATGTGTTCTGATTTTCGATATGAATGGCCCTGCAAAGTTTCTCTGACGCCCAATCTTCGTTAAGAGCTAGGTTGTACCTCGTCGCATGTCAAGTATACCTTGATCTAAGCTCATCTTGATTTATGAAAAGCACTAAAGTCCAAATTGTGACAAGTAGGATTGGAGGGGTATGGCCCATCAATTTCCTTAACAGCTTTTCTGTCGAAATACCAATCTGCAACTGCTTCTGCAATTGTCTGTTGAAAAGAGTGTCAAAGAGGCTTTAAACACATTGTATGATCTCAGAACTATAACACCATTTCAAGCTATTGTAGTCGTTTCAAAATCTAAACAGAAAATTGGGTTTATATCAACCATTCTCTGTTACAGTTATGCACATTTAAGACCATGCATTACATTAACAGAGAATGACAGGACTAGGGTAACTGTACATCTACAAACAGAGTCAAGCAAATTAGCACCTTATTGTTGATTCTCGGAGAGTCCACCGAATGCCATGTGTTAGTTATCCATGTCTGGCAATGTGAAAAACATGAGTTTATGAACATACCCACACTCCTGCTATGCTGGAATTGGTCCAGCTCCTTTAGCATAGAATTTCGGAATCCTGTTAATGATACGTTATTAAATGAGTGACTAACGAATATTATCATGCAGGAATTTTAAATTTGGCCACATATCCCCTGTTAAGAGACTGCAGGACTAAATCTTTACACAGTGTATGACTATTTAAATGTAAGTAGGGTATTACCGTGCAGTATCTCAATTTGATTTGGATTACAATCCTTAATATTCCGTTTACATCTTAACCAACTATGATCTGATGTAGATGGCACCAAAATGTTGTGTATCTGATCATAATCAAACCGTAAACATAAGACAGTTTCCTAAAACAGAATTCCGAGAAACAAATGAAGATGATATGTATACTTAGTACCTGCCACCAATCGTAAGAAGGATTCACAAGAAAAACTGGCGTCTTTATGTACTTAACAAAATTTTGGGGAAATAAACACTGCAGATAGCAATTCAAAAGACGTAACAGCTGTATGTTAGGAGGTAAACAATTTACAACAGCAAAGGAGCAGAATAATAGAGTAGATACAGTCAACAAATACTTAAATTAGAAAATATATATCTATGAAAGTGACACCTGCCTCGGATGATTCCATTTTCGACATACAGTCCTTCGGTAAACTCTTCGTCACTCCCTGAGAAATGATAATAATACATAATATTGATAAAGACTAACATTTTATTCAGATGATCACATAAGCTCTTCTTTAGATGAAAAAGCACACCTGAAGATTTGATACAGCGCGATAGAAAGATCGCATGGTGCGGTCTCCAGAAACGTCTTTCCTGAAGAGGCAGCAACACAGTGTGCAATAAATAGGATAAGTTACAGTAGAGTGATGAACAGAGTAAAGGTTTGAAGTACATCGTAAACATACTCATCCAAGAAAAATCCTGCATCTGAGAGACATTTGGCATTAACTTCTTGCGGCAGCATTTCTTGAAAATCATCACAATGTATGAGCGTCGCCAATCCTCCAGCAGAGCAGCCGGAAAGAAGAGCCTGCATGTTCCCTATCATTACATCTATCCGGCAAAAAATACAAAATACAGGAACCTATGGAAGGATAGAATTCCAAATGAATTTTCCAATACAGGCATCAACTGCTAAATGTCAGCTGCCTAACTCTCTACAGAAAAGTATATGTATGTTTTCAAGTACAGACCTGTCGAGCATTAGCCAAACCTAATGAAAGGAGTTCCTCCATGACTGCATCCCAGATGAGTTGACCTCTAAAGTAGAGTCCTGAACTACTCTACACCAGAAAAAACAATGGAGAACTGGAATTACTTAAGGATGCCTTCATAGTTATGTGAATGTCACCGATCACAAAAAAAATAAAAATACTTAATAGTGATTTGAATATCAACTAAGAAAATACAAAATGAAGCATCTTCAGGGAATGCTCAAAATTTTACAGTGAATATACCTCAGGTTCACTTTGATTCCCAGCAAATGATGCCCCATCACAATAGCGTATCTTTACTCTGTTCCAGTTAAAGAACTCTGAAGGATAGAAGGGAAACTTATATTTACCAAAAAAATAAAGGTTGAAAAGATTATTCAGTATCAAAGCGAACTACCACTAAGTGCTTGCGAAAGTAGATGTATTACCAGGATTCTGCGACTCAATATTGCTCAAAATGCCAGTAAAAGGGACTTTACGATCCATAAACTTTGAAGATCCTAATGCAGTCCCCTTGCGTACATTACACTTTTCAACTGTATCGCACCAACCACCACCCTTGCCAAGAAAGAAGGATAAAAAAAATAAGCACACCACATAAACAACAAACAACTCTATATCTTTTTTAAGGAACACATTAGTTTGTTTTCTTGTCCAAAAAACAGAAATTGAATTCAACAATATGTACCAGGACTAATATCATCAACATTAGTCCCCTTATGTAAAAGAGTGTTTTACAATTGACAACCCAATTCAAGCCTAATAACTGCCGAGCCACAACAGTTTCTTTCCATGTCAGTATTAGCCCTTTACGCCACGAGAACTTCCATGACCCAAATGAAAGTCTCAAAGCATAGCATTGATAAATCCATGTGTTAGAGTTGCACTTGTATTACAGATTACAACTAATCCTATACGGGGGAAAGTAAAAACAAGTCTAGTTATAGTTTCACCACGACATGGCACTATAGCGTTTCAAATACCAAGAGTGCAGACCCAACACATATATCAAACATATAAAACTGTTTAAATGGGGACAACACAGTTGTCTACTGTGCTTGCAGTATTCCATGACCCCAATGTGTCACTCATGGACCAGGATGAAAGGAGTCCACTGCAGTGAATTCCTCTAACTAGATGACCCCATTATCACAAATTCATAAATGCACCACAGTTCCACACAAACAATCTATATATGTCTCTCAACTACAAATACAAGAAGTGGTTCAACAAATTGGAAGGGTAAAAAGTAGCAATGGAATTACCGTAAGTATGTACCTCGATGTGGAGAAGCCAATTCTCAGATCCAGAATCAAAACCCTTGCTGAAATGATACCCAGGAGCACTCCCATCTAAGCAAACTAACTCCCAACATCCAAAAATAAAAAACTTTAGCCCAGATAACACAATCTGTACATAAAAGAAATTGCCTCAAATCACAAAATTAACTGAAAATTCACTAATTGAGTTAAGAAATTGGATTACCAGCTCCTTTTTGCTGAGCGTTTTGCAGTAAAATCAAATCAACAAGCGACTCCTCATCGAGAAGAGGGGTGGTTATCTGGTTTTGATTAGGAACTCGATCCGATGATGATGAATCGAGAGTCAAAATGATAGCTAATGAAACAACAGTGAATCCAATGGCTGATATTATCCATTCCTTTTTGCCCCATTTTGACCAGAGCAGAGATCTTGCCATGGATGATGATGATGATGATAAGTTACTGCTTCACTCTCTGATTAGAGAAAGACTGTGTGGGTAATCAGAAGTCAACAACCACTAATAAGAGTTTGATTCGTCATGGGCCGGTCCTTGTAAACCGGCACGATATGTACTCAACGTTGGACACGTCGGGCTTGTGAACGAGAGAGAATAGGGGCTTCTCATGGAAGCATACTGTTGGGCGGGACAGGAGAGAGAAGTTTTGAGGGCTGACAAATTATGTTCATGAAGTGGAAACTGTTTGGTCAATGTTTGGTCATTTTCTTTATTTATTTTTTATTACTATTTTTTTTTTCACGAGAAAGTTAATTATATTAACTAAGAAGGATATATATAGGAAATAAGATTTGTAATGTCTACTTTGTCAAAAGTACTGGTCAATAAACTTGATGTACTAATTTTCTCCTTAATGCTTAATAAAAGTTGTTGCAAACCTTTTATCCTTGCTTCTTTCGTCAGAGTTTTCGTTGTTGAGTTATGTTTCTTATTTATATACCTAACCTTAGCTTGAGGGAGAGAATTTGAAAAAAATTATATTTCTTTAATTGTGTTTTCAGCTTCCCAAGCAATTTCTTTACTTTTCTTCGATATGAAATCAGCGACACTTTTGCAATCGGTGACAATCGAAACATTAGATAAAATGTTATCCCTTAACCAATACATGGCCTTTAACATTGATTTTGCTTCCACCTGAGCTGCCGACATAGCTTTATCTGACCCCCACTTCTATATACATAAATTCTTCCTGATCGGCTGAGTATAATAAAAGGGGTATCTCATATATAAATCCTCTTTCTTATGAGCCGCGTCTACGAATATTATCCAATCTGATTTTAAATAAGTCCAATTTGTTCTTGTAACATTTCTAATACTGCCATTTATATTTTTCGGAGTTGCTATTGAAGACATTGAGTATAGGAAATTTTTGTATCTGCTCTATTAGCACAGAAGTCGTGCGGTAAGCACAGAGCGAACTATTCTTTCGCCTTTTATTATTGTTTGGTGTTAAAGTAGATAGAACCCTCTGAATTTCATGTCTAAAATACCTTTCTGTTTCCATATACAGAAAAAATAAATCATTTTCATATTTACTTTCTTTCTCTTTTTTAGTTTTCAAATCTAATTTCTCTCTCTTCTGTTTTCTTTTCTTTGTTACAGATGATGAAGGCGATAAAGTAGATTTTTGATAGATGATGAAGACGATGAAGTTTTTGTGAGTTTTTCTTCTCTGTTGTTGTTGTTGTTGCTGTAGACGATAAAGATGATGAAGCTTTTACGTTAATTTCTATGTTGCTGAATATGATGAAGATGATAAAGATTTTGTGTTTTTTTCTTCTCTGCTGCTGTTGTTGCTTTTGAAGATGATGAAGACGATGACGATTTATGTTTCTCTAATATTTGTTTTTCGATTTCAAATAAACTTTCAATTTTTATGGATTTTTTTTCGTATGTTCATTTTAAAAAATGAACTTTGTTTTAGAACTTGAATTAGTTTGTTTTTTATTAGGTGTTCATTTGAAAGAATGACCTCTTATTTTGTTGTGTTCATTCGAAAAAATGAACTCTTTTAGGTCTGAATTAGTTTGTTTTCTATTAGCTTCTCATTTTGACGAATGAACTCTGATTTTTCTTCACAATAATGAACTTTTGATTAGGTGTTCATTTTGAAAGAATGAACTATGATTTTTATTCATAACAATGAACCTTAATTGGGTGTTCATTTGAAAGAATAAATTCTGATTTTTGTTCATATGCGCGTGGTCAGAGATTTAAACAAAGGAACCTCAAAATTAAATCTCTAAGTCCAATTCATTCGAAAAAGATAGAGGATCTATTAGTGACCTATCACGGCATAACAATATACGAGGGAAATGAATGTGTTAGAGCATTGCTGGGTTGAACCCACCAAGTGTTGGTATGTCAAGTTTGGTTATCATATTTTAGTATCAAAACTCAATTAGAGTCGCTTGATTAAATGTACTAGAGTTATACTAGAAAGTCTAGGAATGTTGAGACATACAAGTATTACTCTCTAGACCTGAAGATCGTGAAGACGTATCGACTACAATGAAGACATCATCCTTCCGCTTGAGGTACAGTGATACTGACCTGACTTGATTTCATTCCCATCGTTTCTTTCAAGTCGTTTAAGATTGGAAACATAACATGTGAGGTTATATTTAATATTCTAGAAATTGACTTGAACATTTTAGTATGATCAAAGTATCAAGGATGAATATTTGATTACGAATTTTTTATCTTTTGAACATCGTAAATGTGACAGCGACATAATTTTTTATACCCAGAAATATTTCCACGTACAGAACACAATTGATTTGGTGATGATGATGAAAACTAAGGTTTTACACAAAACAAGTATAAAGATGGGAGACACGAATTTTACGTGGTTTGGAAAGTTTTGCCTACATCCACTGAAGATCCCCGTAGAGAGAGATATTTTAGTGATGTGATTGAATTCTGATCTCTTTTAGGGTTTGTTGGTGTATTTTCATGTATCTAGCTGTATCCCTTTTAGGGTTAAGATTCCCCTCTATTTATACAACTGAATAATTATGTTAAACCCTAACTTCGAGATAGACTTTATATGGAAGCAACTTGGTCACCAAGTCATCTAGAATCTCTTACAGGGTTTTTACACTGAGCTGGTGGGAATGGTCCAAATTGACATGGGATAGCGAGTTTGACCAACGACTTTGACTTTGATTGGTAGGGTTGACTTTCTGATGTTGGATGTGACCGTCGACTTTGACTGACAGACTTCCTTGACTGGAAACATGACTGGATGCCGGATGGCTGGCAACATGGATGGAGGATGACTGACAGCACGATTGGAAACATGGATGAAAACATGTTGGCAGCTTCGCTAGAAACATGGCTTCGACGATTGACCGAATGTTGACTTTGTCGGCTGACTGTCCGTTGACTTTTACTATTGACCGGTCGATAGATTCGGTTATCCTGTATACCGAGTTGGTTGGCTGAATGACAGACTTGAAAGAGACCCAAATGGAGGTTCAAGTAGCAATTAAGCCCAATATGTAGCATTTTTACTCATGGTACAAACAATAATCTATGTAACTCATCACTTGATTTTGTATTGGATATAGGTGTGATTTCATCATAAGAAACTATGTTTGATTACATATGTTTAAAGGAAGTACATATATATAAGAAACTTTTTTTCGTAATCAAAAGGAAATCAATAAGCGTTTTGGTTCAGTTTTGATTGAAGATCTATTGGATGACCAATTCAAACTAGGAAATAATTTTGGTAAAACCTATCTTGACTTATATTAAGAGATATGGAAGAACCGATCTTTACCTAGTTTGGAATACGCGGTAGAACCGATCCTTACATATTTTGGGATACATGGTAGAACCGATCCTATCTATTGTTTGGATTCATAATAGAACCGATCCTACCTTTATTTGGTGACTTGGTAGAAACGATTCTAACTTTTGTTGGAAGTCATGGTACAATTTAGTTAATATGGTGTAGTGGGTAATACCAATCCTACCTTTACTTGGTGACTTGGTAGAACCGATTTTAACCTTTGTTAAGTGTCATGGGAAAAACGATCCATCATATTCACATATTACTTTACGGTTTTGTGTGAGTTTGGAATTAGGGTTTTCTAAATAGGAATGTCGACATAATTTGGACATGAATACAAATCTTATCTTATGTTTTCCAAAGGTATTCCTTGATACTCAAGGTGATCCCGATTTGAATGCTTTTGATTTTTTAGCAAATCGAAATATATCTCTTGGAAAGTTATATAGGTTAAGTGTTAAACTAATATTAAATATTTTCTGATGAGAGATTTTATAATTAAAGGTGAGTATTAGTAGGAAATCGAAAAATCAAAATTAGGTACTTATTGCATATCCTGAAAATATTTTCTGTTTTGGAATTTTCTTGTTGTCCAAACAACTTGGTCTATAAATAGTTGAGTTTTCATTTCTAGAAAACTATCCTAAGAGCAAGGAAAACTTCATTCATGTAGTTTATGGTGGATCCATCTATTCGGGAGGAAAGTACTCTAATTAGGATAAATCTCTTAAGACCGCTCGTTAATAGACTTATGTGGGATCAATATGATATACGAGTACTATTGGTGGGAAACTAAATAATTGAATTGTTATTTTAGTTTTACTTTATTCATTTGATTGACTAACGGTTGCTGAAACTTTGATTGCACCTAGTTTAATTATTATAGAGAGCATTCTCTTCTGACATAAGGGTCACTCAAACTAGATCAAAGTATTGACAATATCTTTAGAACTATTGTTAGATCTAAAGACAACTTCTGATCATTCATTGTTAGCAGATTTTGATCTATACGTGATAGGTCATAAGTGAAATCAAGTTTGTGTCGTGTAGGTACATAAAAAGGCAATTGAAGATTTGAAGAACAAGAAGATTTTTTATTATTGGTTTTCGTATCTCGTGATTTGTGCACACATCTTGATCGGCTAGGATCCGACTTAGACTATATTTATCTGATCATAAAGTCGAATCAGCAACTATCATATGGTGGTATTCTTCAATATCTGAATCTGATAGTTGTGAATATGAATCTAAATTATTGATTTTGATTGATCTTACCAGAAAAAGGAGTTTACTAGTTTAAACGGAACATCCTTTGTCATAACCCAAAGAATCTTTTAGTAAAAAATTATTGAAGTAGATACCAAACAGCTTTGTTCCTTTACTGTTTGGAAAACGATTAAAAGGAGTTGAGTGCTTAAAACTTTACATCGGTAAAGCAACTCAAGATAGTGATTTTTGTCTTGGGATTCACGTGAGTGACCAAACGGCCGTAGATTCAGGGATACTGAGGGAACTAAGTAACTAGGGGTAGATTACTTGGTCTCAACCATACGAAATTAACTTTGTAATTTGTGTACCGACTTAATTCTGAGAGTATTCAAAATTGGACTGGGTCCCGGGATTTTTCTACATTTGCGGTTTCCTCGTTAACAAAATCTTAATGTGTCATTTATTTTACTTTCCGCAATTATAATTGTTTTATTATAATTAAAAGTAAATACACTTGTACGTTAATCCAAATCACTTGGCATTGATCATTTAATTAGTCAATTGGTCTTGTACCATAACCATTGTCAAGTGAATATCTATTTGTTGTGTTCTCTCGACTTTTTCCATAGATGATCACACTTGGTATCAAACTTATAGGTTGAAACGAAAAATGTGGTGTACTTGGTACAGTCATGTTTTTCTTGGATTCTCCGGAATCATGAATTTCGATTGGGTGTTAATTTTTAAACAAGGAACTCTGATTTTTGGTCATAATATAATGAACTTTGATTGGATGTTTATTTAAAGGAATGAAGTATGTTTTCAGATTTAATTTAGTTATAATTCGATTATGTGTTTATTCGAAACAATGAACTCTGTTTTTTGTTCACAATGATGAATTTAATATTGCGTGTTCATCTTTAAGAATGAACTTGAATCTACAAAAAACATTACCAAAACACCTGATATTTTTAGGGACCAAACGATAATTTATCTGAAATTTAACATTATTTTTGTTTCTGGAAAAAAAAATATTATCACTTTTTTATTTAAGTCTAAAAATAGGGGTGTTAGTAAATTTAGTTAGCTAAACTCATCAAGTGTCAGTGATTAGATTAAATTAATGACTTGATTTAATTTTTATAATCAACGAAGAGCAGACGCCCTCCCACTTTTTAATTTCAAGACATCCTTCGGTTAAGAGTTCATCCATTTCCTAGTCGTAGTAAGTCTTAAGGCTAAAATAAAGACTACTGTATAGTCGCAATGCATATTTTAAGGCTAGAAAAACAATACTTATGGTTACAAGTTGTGTGACAATTTTTTTTATTTCTCCACGAGTTATTTATGATTAAAAATTCAGCATTTGCTAGCCGTGAATAGTTCAGTTAGCTAGGAGTTACTTGATTCCCGGCCATAGTAAGCTTGTACTTTGTTTGAATGCGAATATATAATTACATGTTATAGGGCCTGTGGCCCATGGATGTGCGGTCCATTAGACGACTAGGTTTTCCCTTCCCTATATATTAGAACCTTGTATTATGTAATGGCTAATGCCTCTTTATCAATAAGAAGATCTTCTCCTTCTCCATCTCTATCTCTTGCTTTAACATAATCGACACTACAAAACGTTATCACCACGAGCTCTAACCCTGCGGCAATGGAATTTAGTTTGTTTTTTTTTGGTTGCTATCAAATCTCTGAAGGATTGTTTTGGGATCGATGGAATCAATAGAATCGTCATCGTCAAAAACAGTTAAGTTGGATTTATTTTCTCCTAAATATTTTTATTTTTCCAGTTTTTGATCCAAGTTAAATCCAATATATCTATGCTAATCTCAATCACCAATTACAATCCCATGATCAATCGATTGATTACAGTTTATAAATATATATATACTTTTTGTATGTTTATTATGCAATCAGATTTTATAATATATATTAATATTGGTTATGTTTATGCGGTGATTGATTATGTCCCAATACTATCTCCGCTGAAACAGAGATAAAAGAATGCTCCTGAAGACGAAGACTTTTGAAACGTAAATTTGAAAAGTGGAAAGTTTTCGGTATGGTCCGACCCGATCCAGCAAACTCGACCCGACCCGACACAGACAACTTGGTCCAACTTGGTCTGACCCAGCTAACCCGGCTCACCCAAACCGGTCCATCCAGGTCCGGTCAAACTCGAACCAGTCCATCCAACCCGGACCAGGCAAGTCTGTCTTGTCCTGTCTCCTGTTCCTTCTGGGATGTGCACGGCGAAGACCGTTCTGGTTTTGGCTATATACGTTGGGAACCAAATCTGAGGTATGCAACTATAACGTGAGTTTTTATATGCTAAGTTTATTTACTCGCTAGGCTTATTTATTTGTTTTTAGAATATGCCTAGTTTTGTTTATTTTTGTCTTAAAATAAGTCAATAGCATATAAACGGTCAATTTAAATTATTTTTATTGATCTCAATCATTAAGAATTTTGGTCTTAATGCTATTTGTTCTCTTGAATATGATATTTGATATAGTTGAATGGTGTATTTTTTTTAATTGGTTGTACCAACTCAATTCCAATGTATTCATTTGGGGCTTAGAAGTACTTGAACACCATTATTGGATACTTGATATTTTCCCAAAAATTTGAATGTTCCGTGGAATTTTCAAAACATATGTTCAAATAAAATCACATGTATTCCAATTTTTTTGTGGAAGAACTCCCAAATTTTTTTTAGTAATATATTCAACTCCCAATTTTTTTTTGGAGAAGTACTTGAGTCGGAAAATTTTCATTTCTCTACTTCATCCATTATACTAACGAACCAGTATATGTTAAAGTATGACAGCACGAGAATTAATTACTTTTTTTTAGTAATATATTCAACATAAGTAATTGGTTGACATGTGTAGTGAGATTCTCTTGGCCTAATGGGATAAACAAATTTCTCAAATTAAGCTAAGTGTAGCAAAAATGAAAATGGAAAGAACCCCAAAGTAATGAGGGTTAGACGTACCGACTCATATAAATCATGTGAAAAATGACATATATATCATGAGAAAAAAAATTTATTATTATTTTATTTTATTTTCCAGCAGTAATGACACCAAAGTATAGGTATCAATTGAACATGGGATCAGCTAAAATGTAATTCTAGCTCCCATCGTAAATAAAAGAGTTGGAAATGCACCTGGTCATAGGTGTTGGTATATACAATATAATGTGTATGTGTATCATAATAACAACCAATTTTCACATCAACTTTAATGGCAACAAGAACTTTGCCTGGACAATTGACTATCTTATCGAAGCGCAGCTTTTGCTCATTTTTTTTCAAGATAGAACAAAGACGTAGCAAAATCCCTAGATGTACCAAGAGATAATCACACCTTGTTGAATTCCCAAGTAACCCGTGCAAATGGATATCATGTGGAACATCAAAATGATGAGAATGTAATTGATTGCATCTTTTATAGTCACTAAAGTATTTGGAAGGAAACATACTTTAGAGAGACTAATGAGTCAATTTAGTGAAATGTAAATCACTATAGTATTAATTTGGATTATTGAACCCATATTGATTCCAACGATGAAATGTTGGAAATTGACTCACACAGGCTTTGGGCATAACCATAAAGCAACTTTGGTTGTGACATGATGATCATTTTGAAAGGACTCATGCAAACATCACTTTATTTGAGTGAACAAAAATGGGAACAATATTGACAGAATGCGAAGTAATGACATATCTTTCAATAAGTGTTTTCTAAAGTACTAGAAGCACAACCCCCTCCTCCCTCACATTATGCTTTTAAGTAAGAGAGCATATCACTCATTTTTACAAAGTCCTCGGTAAAACAGGATCGATACCATCCTAATTAAGATGCAAATGGTAAAAATTCCATATTACAAAGAAAACAAGGTGAACTTTAGAAAAATATTCATGCAGAATGCGGACCATTAAAGTAACTGATGGATCTGGTGAATGTTTTGACATTTTGGACTAGTGATAGTTCCCAAGAAATTTGCGTTTGAAAACTCCTAGAACATATTACACAATTCAAAGTGCAAAGGCTAACCATCCTTGGTAATGCTAGAGAATTTACATCAAAAGGACTTGATGAATATTGCATGTTTAATAGGATCAATGCAGAGCATCTTATACCCAATGGTCTCGCAGAGGCTACCATCAAAGGTTACAGATGGTGCCTAAGGAATAGGTTATGCGTACAAACCTGTCTTTTATTGCTTTGGGGATATGCAATATTACACGCATCTTACTTAATTCGTTTTTAGAACCCAATATTAGTCAACCTTTTCTGCGTGCAGGTTGGTAACTGGATTTAATCCTGACATTCGTGTGCTTACACATTTTTGGTTGCACTATATATGTGCCATTACGACTCCACATCTTACTATGATGGGTCTTCAAAACTATTAAGTAGTTATGTTGGAAATGAGTTCCCAACAATTATCCGCATTTTAAATTTTTTGGCAGGAGATCTCTTACCGCTAGATTTGCGGGTTATCACTTTAATGGGATAGTCTTCCCGTCGTTTGGGGGAGATAATAAAAAGAATTTTCTAAGGGAACGACATGAATTATCATGGTGTGTTCCCACTGTGTCTCATATTGATTCTTGTACTCCACAAATGTAAATGTGAAGTGATAAAGAATATTCGATTTTCAGAATGTACACTGATGTTTCTAAAGTGATGAGGTCACACATACCAGATGCAAACCTACCTGCAAAGTTATAAATAATCAATACAGGATATACACCATAGACTAAGGTGTTGTAACTACACTCAGTGGAAGTGTGGTTGAGGCCATGGCTCCATAAAGGAAGTTGGAGAGACCACTTGGTTCGATCAATCCTCACCTAGAAAGGAAGTAGGTGAGTAAGGCACAACGAATTTATATCATCAGTAATCATCTCATGTAAGATTGTCTCTGAATATGTCCATGAATCAAACTGGAGGACGCTCCGAAGTTTTAAATGATTCTAGAGAACAATAAAATCCTGACGGATTATGAGAATGCACATGATCCAATGGAAGGATCATGCGTGCACAGTGATGATATAATCCATAAATAGTTGCTCAAGAAGTAGAGCACAATGAGATTGAACATGATTTATTTTGATTAATTTCAAATAAATAGCATATTTGGCCTGCACAATCCAGGTAGAACTTAGTTCTTTGGCAAATATACGGGTATTTGGTGTGGTGGTGTTAACCAACCAAGTGTAAAACCTATTGGGCATACATAATTAATTTTTAATAAAGCATAGTGAGAAGAAAGTAGTCTTAAAGTACAAAGACTCTCTTTGTGGCGCAAGTTTTCTCACAAAGCCCTGGAATTGTTCTCGTGTAATGAATGTTATACAGTTCCGCTACTTAGTCAGCTTGGTAATTTTCAAAAGGACTTGAAATACAGCATATGTATGTGGTTGTTACATATCTCTGAAAGAATCAAGAGATATAAGATATTTACAAAAGTGCTTGATAGACTTTTGTTTCCCAAATCAAGTAACTCTAAACCACAGAGTGTGTTTACAAATAGATAGAACATTCACTTAGAGATTGAAACAATCAGGCGGAAGTGGTATACCCGTCTAAGTGACTATTTGATTTGGAGGGGATAGACAAGTAAGTTAGTTTTCCTTGCGTGTTCATAATAAAGTTCCTGATTTGGAATTGTGGCTATTTATGTTGATGGTACAGACATGATGTGCACTCTTGATGTAATAAGAGACCTTAAAAGCTATTTAAAATCCGAGTTTGAGATGAAAAATCTAGGGAAAGCTTGAACAAATACTGAGCTTGTGGTATATTATTCCACCAGTTTGCATATGTCTAAAGTTTTCAGGCAATTTAACAAAGACATGCATCCTGATAGCACTCCCATGATTAGTCGAGGTTCAAATGTAAGTAAGTAACCATTTCGTCCAAAGGAATAGGACGAATATGTGTTGGGAGATGAAATTCCCATATATAAATACAATAAACGCATTGTTGTACTTAGTATAATAATGTACTCGATTAAATTTTACATCCTCAGGGAACTTGTTAGCTAGATATAACTCCGCGCCAACGCAACGTTATTGGAATGGTATAGTGAATGTAATCATGTACTTAAAAGTAACCATTAACATAAATTTGTTTTATCCCAACAAAGACATTAAAAGGAATGCTAATGAAAGTGCAATCCAAAAGTTGTTGATTATGAAGGAACAATAATCGTTTCTCCAACGAAAGTAATCAGAGGGGGATATGGTAGATTATTTTCTAAGTCATTACCAATATTCAGTTTCGAAAAATACATGACTTTAGGAACTGTCTAGAACAAGTCTGAAAGTAATCAGGGGGAGATGACGACATCAGGGGGAGGATCTAAGAATATGATTTCGACATAATTTACTTCGAAATTGAAGCTGTGTTGTACTCTTTTTCCCTTCGATCGAGAATATTTTTTCCCCAAAGGGTTTTGTTACTCGAAAAGGTTTTTAGCGAGACAACACTTAAAACATCAAGTATGTTGAACATTGAAGACATAAAGATCGCGTTGATATTACTGAAAATATCTGATCAAAGAAATGAAACGTGATAGTCTGTTTAGCAACGTAACTTCCATAATCAACAATAAGGTCTTATAAACATTCAAGTCAACAAAGTAAAGTGTGATAAACTTCTTCTGACTGCATTAAACTAATGAAAATTGTCTGATATCAGGTGGAGTATCTAATAGTGTGTTGAACTCTTTTCCTTCACCGAGGTTGCTTTTTCCTACAGGGTTTTGTTACTCGACAAGGTTTTTAATGAGACAACAACAAACACCGGGAATGTAATTTCCAAGTTAAGGCTATTGTCTTTCCCACGAGGATTTTCTTCCTTAGGAGTTGTGAAGCAACTAGTCAACTTCAACGGAACAAAGTTATCATCTGCAACAGATCACCTTTACTTGTATTTGTCACGTTGTACTCTTTTCCCTTCGTCAAGGTTTTATCCCTCTGGTTTTTCCTTGTCAAGGTTTTAATGAGGCAACATATACGCATCCAACTATGTTCTAAGTATGTGACAACATGTGAAGTACTACATGTGAAGAGTTTTACCAAGGTTTTATCCCACTGGGTTTTTTCCTTGTCAAAGTTTTAATGAGGCGATTGATTTGGAACAAGTCATCAAGAAGAGGATGACATTTGAAGAACCACATTCAAAGCACTATATTTGAAGTACTATGTATAAAGCTTTGTTATTGAACCGCACAAGGGGGAGTGTTATAGGGCTTGTGGCCCATGGATGTGTGGTCCATTAGATGACTAGGTTTTCCCTTCCCTATATTAGAACCTTGTATTATGTAATGGCTAATTCCTCTTTATCAATAAGAAGTTCTTATCCTTCTCCATCTCTATCTCTTGCTTTAACCTAATCGATACTACAAAATATCTGATGGAGAAAGAGAAGAAATTTTGCGTAAAATGAGCGATATGCTCTCTTACTTCATTTTAATATTGAGTATAAATTGATACTATTTACGGCTAGGAGTAATTGGTTCAACCAAATGCCTTTTACAACTGGGTCAGAAATTATCTAACCTAGCAGTAACCTTTGTTTTAAAAAATTGCACAAGTTTCCTAGCCATACGTAAAAGGTAATTCCTGGTAGTAGATTCAAATAGCAATACAAAAGCTTTTACCACTTGTTTTTTTTTTTTTTTTGCTTGGCAAAGAAGGACGTATATTAAACGAATGAAAGTATACAAAACACACTAGCCAAGAAAGCTAGGAAGACAAACTGAAACCCCAACAGAAAGTGAAGGAACCCAAAAATAAAAACCACCCAAACAACCCACATTAGTGAGGATTAAGAAAAAAATTAGACCATCCTACAATTACATAGGTTGTATTTATCCCCTTAAAACAGTCCATACCTTTAGAACAGTTGAAGGTGTCTATTTTTATATCTCTAATAACCTCATGGAGCTTGAAAGTCTTTCTATTGAAAGCAATAGTGTTACGAGCTTTCCACAAGCCCCATGGGATTGCCGCCGGCAGTCTTTTCCATAGTTGGTTCCCTTGAGCAGATAGAGGAGAATTTTCCAAACCAGCTATAACCTCCTTGATAGTATGACACCTAGAACTGCCACCATCAATAAAATTAGTGAAGACGTTCCATACTCTAATAACTGAAGTACAGTTCAGAAGGAGATGATCTTCATTTTCTTCAGTTAGACCAAAAAGATAACAAACATTTGGTGAGTCTAGAGCACTATTCCTATGATGCAGGTTACTCAAAGTTGGTAGCCTATTTAGACATACTTGCCAGAGAAAGAACCCAACTCGATGTGGCCAAGCTCTAGAACACACCTTTGAACTTGGAAAAGGAATGCTAGGAACGTTACCTTGAGAGTAGTTGTCATACGAACTTTTAACTGAAAAGACACCCTTCTTATCACCAAGCCAAATTAGATGATCCTCCATGTCAGGGACGAGCACGATGGATTCCACTAAAGGTATCGCAACAGACAGTTCCGTTATTTCTGTATCATACAAACGTCTTCTATGGTTAAGACCCAAATTTCATCTATAACCATCAACTTCATCTAACAAAGCATCCATAATAGATATATTTTTTGTGCTAGATAAGTTATAAAGATTCGGACAAATTAAAGAACAGAAAGAGGTCCCTGTATACACCACTTATCTTCCCAAAGTCTAACTCTATCCCCCTTACCTATCTCGAATTGACAATGCTTAAAAAATTCCTCTGCGGTTGAAAAAATGTTCCTCTAAAGACTCACACCATGCTTCTCTTTAGGTTGTTTTGTTCTCCAACCAAGATCAGAAATGCCATGTTTGTCTTTAACAACCCCAGACCATAGATCATCTGGTTCATTTCCAAGTCTCCACCACCACTTCTGAAGAACAGAGATATTCAAATGTTTTAAGCTTCTAATACCCAAACTTCCCACCTTTATAGACTTGCAAACATTTATCCAACCTACCCAATGATGCTTCTTAGAAGTAATGGATTCAACCCATAAAAAATCTCTACTAAATTTTTCAATAGATTTTATCACTTTAGAAGGAGCCATGAATATAGATAAGTAGTAAATGGGGATACTTTGAAGAAAACTTTTAATAAGAGTAAGCTTACCAACGCGAGAAAGAGTTTTACGCTTCCATGAAGCCAATCTTGCATTGCATATTTCCAAAATCTATCCCATTTAGACGCAGTGTTCGATTTGTCTCCCAAGGGCATGCCAAGATACCGAGTGGGGAAACAATCACAAGAACATCCCATAATTTCAGCCATCCCCTCAATGTCCTGAACATTTCTAACACCAAACATATTACATTTAGAGAAATTTTTCAGGAGCCCTGAAATGCATTGAAACCACAGCAAGATGTACTTTAGATTCCTAACTTTCTCGACATTATCATCTAAAAAAACCAACGTATCATCAGCGAATTGAAGATGGTTGACTTTGACAGCATTAGCAGACGAAGAAGATAAGAAACCCCCTAACAAACCATCCATTTCAGATTTATAGAACATCATTGTTAGCACTTCAAAAACAAGGATAAAGAGACACAGAGATAATGGGTCACCTTGACGAAGGCCTTTTTATGAAGTAAACTTTCCATATGCAGAGCCATTAATAATAATCGAAAAAGGAACTCTAGCAATGCAACCATAGATCCACTTACGCCAAATACTTCCAAAACCCATTTTTTGTAAAACTTCGATAAGGAAAGACCATTTAACATTGTCAAAGGCCTTTTCAAGATTAATTTTGCACACCAACCCAGGGGTACCAAGTTTTAATCTAGAGTCTAAACATTCATTTGCAACTAAAATATTGTCCAAAATTTGTCTACCCTTAACAAAAGAAGACTGCTGACTAGAGACAAGTTTATGAAGCATTACCTTGAGTCTTTCAGCTAATATCTTTGAAATGGCTTTGTAAATGGTGTTGGTCAAGATGATGGGTCTCAAATCCTTGATCTCTTCAACCACTTGCTTCTTTGGGATAAGAGCTAAGAAGGTTGATTTTAAGCGCCAATCAATTTTTCCTAAGTTTTCAAAGTCTTTCACCACTTTCATAATATCTGTCTTCATAAAAAACCAACATTTCACTATTATACCGACTTGAAAGCCGTCAGGACCAGGGGACCTGTTATGCCCTATAAGATTGAGGGCCGCTAAGACTTCATCTTCAATAATAGGTCTTTCCAACAAGGAAGCTTCAGTTTTGAAGTTCATATCTCCCAATGAAACATTAGAGGTATCCGACTGTTTGAATCTTGAGCTGAAGTGATCTAGAATACTATTCTTAATTTGGACTTTATCTTCAACCACTATAGAATCAATTCTAAGGGAATTGAAAGTTTTTCTTCTTCTTCTTATATTTGTTATTCTATGGTAATATCTTGTGTTTCTACCTCCCTCCTCATTCCACTGAATTCTAGATTTTCTCCAAAATTGTTCTTTCATATCATCTAGCTTCTCACTCTCAAGCATGAGGTTATCATGAGTAATTACATCATTTTCAGAAATATCATATTCATCTATTTTTTGATCCAACCACTGAATAAGTAGATAATTCAGCTCACACTTACGATCAATCTTTCCAAAAACATTTCTATTCCAGTCTCTTATCTTACCTTTAAGATCTTGTAATTTCTTTGCCAGCACATAACCCGAAGATCCAGCATAAAAATTCTCCAAAGAGTTCCACTACTGTTCGAGAAGTTCAATAAAACCTGTTTCTAGTAACCACATACTTTCACATATCCAAGGTGGAGCTCCCCAATCCTCTAAGTCGCAAGACAGTAGAATAGGTTTATGGTCATAAAAAGGCCTGTTGGAATATCCTAATTTGTAATGTCTAAAAGAGTCTAAGGTTATCTAGTTTGTTTGTTAAGTGTAAACAAAAAGAAAGTCTAGAAATGTCTAGGTCGGTCTTGTAAAGATAACTCTAGAATAGAGAACTCTAGAAAAGAGAATTCTAGAGATAACTAGAGAAGTGTAAGAGTCGGTCTAACAAACCATATAAAAAGGCAATGATGTACTCAGTTGTAACTTGAGCAAAAACATCAATAACAAAACAGTTTCAGAGAGTTTAGACTTGCTCCAAATACTACAAAGTTTGGAGCTCTATATGAGCAATTCTAATCCTATGTTCATATATCTCCATGATCATCAAACAACATCTTAGAAAACCAACAATGCCTACCTAAAGACTTAACATTTATGCCTGGAAAATGATCATCCCAATCCGCCGTAACTAGAAATCTATCGATTTTACTTCTGGATAGGAGAGATCCTTTTTTAATCCAAGTATACTTTGTACCAACAATGGGGATATCAATCTGAGAGTTAGAGTTGTAAAACTTGCCAAAATCTTTCATACCTCTTGATATGTTCAAGCAGCCTTTTCTTTCTTCCATAAGTCTGACTTCGTTGAAGTCCCCTCCTATACACCACGGCAAATTCCAAATCGTGTTCAAAAGACTTAATTCGTGCCAAAGACGCTTCCTTTCCAGAACTTCACAAGGACCATACACCCCCGAAAATAACCAGACAAAATTATCAATGAGATTTCTGAATTGAATGTTTACACTATAAGTACCAATTATATGAGACTCCATTTGAAATTTATTGGGGTTCCAGATAACCAAGATACCACCAGAATGACCAATTGAGTCTAATGCCATCCAATTATGAGCTCTACCCGCCATATCTGACTGAAAACAACATCAGAACAAGACTCTAAAAGAGTTTCTTGAAAGACGATAAGATTCGGATTATGCAACGCTATCCATCTTTTAACAATCCCTTTTCTTTTAATGTTTCTCAAACTTTTCACATTCCAGGATATGATGTTCAACATAATTAAATGAGAAGGACAAAAAAACCAAGGAAAAACCATACATCAATTCTCAAGAGCAAGTTACTCCTGTTCCCTACATTCGTAATTAAAAACAGCTGGATTCTGTGCTGCTGCATGCATTAAGACTTTGATAAACTCATAATCAGACTGAGGAAGACCCAATTGCATATACACCCAACTTTCTTAATGAATTCACATGCAGTGCGATACTTAGAATCTAGGTAAGAAATCACCATGGCTTCCTTCTCAGGGTCAGATAGGGCTTGCATAAAAAAATCTCCAGTAGGGGAAAAAGGAGGAGAAGAATTAGGACTACCTGCACTCGATTGGGATGATACCGATGTAGAGGGGACAGAAATAACCAGTTTGGGTTGTGAATCTGAATTAGACATGGATTCAGCCCTTCCAGTACACCCATGAGCAGAACAAGGGTATCCATCACAATCACCAATTGAGTCTCTTGCAGCTTCCAGATTAAGTCTATCATACAATCTTCTACGTTCAACCGAAGAATCAGAAGTATAATCATCCGACAAAATTCCAGAATCACCACAAAGATACGAACCGTCTTCAGAGTTATCGGAGGCTGAATTAGAATATGATGGATAACCAAAGTTCAACAATTTTTTAGAGCCCATACTTGTATTAAAAAACCCCTTAGGAAATTTTCCATCAACTTTAGCTTTAGCCCACACATCCTGGCACATAAGTTTAGAAGTCGAGCCCATTTCATTTTGGCCTGTGAATCGATCTCTAATTTGCCCTTCTAATAGAGACATGTTTTTGGACATACCAAAAAATTACCGGGCATACTCAAGGTTCGGCTCACAACTTTTTTTTTTCCTAGATTCGCAAGGTTCGGCCGATAATTTTTAAGCTGAACTTAGACAAAATGTATGCCCGGTAATTTTTTGGTATGCCCAAAAACAACTTTCTTCTAATAAGACTTGGTTTTCAGCTAATGATCTGACTTTAGCTTTATTCATGAAACTATTGGTGCTCGAGTCAGATGACCCTCGTGACTTGATAGCTTTAGCTTTTATCTTACCTTTGTCAGAACTAGCCTGTGTGCCAATAAGCTCTGAACCCCCATGTGAACTTACAGTGTGACCAGAATTGACCGAAGCATTCTTAGTTGCCAAAATTGCCCTTCCATCTAGAACAGCAGAAACTGAATCTTGTAGAGATACTTTGATTCGGTGGAGATTATTTGAAATTTTTGAATACTGATCCATAGCCCTCTTAACCAAAGCCTTGAATAGTTGAATGGAAGAGTTTTGTAATTAATCTCAAAGATTTTCGGAGCATTTTCTACCGGACCACGCACTCTAGGCTTCATAAATGAAAGAGTGTACCCCTTTTTTAGTATCATCTGAGACCTCCAGAGGACGTCCACATTTATCACCAACAGATTCAAACGTTTTTTGATTCCATAATGAGAATGGAACTCCACGAACCTAAATCCAACATGACTGTATCTTTATGATCTCCTCATCAGATAGAAGATTTAATTTTGACGACCAAGGCATGAAACTGAAATTGATGCCGTTAAAAACCCAAGCTGATTTAGAAAATAATTCCTCTCTCATTTCCGCATTAAGAACTTTGGAATTCGAAAAGGGTTGAAGAAAAAATTCCTCATTTTTTTCTAAGTTCTTGCCGAGATGTTTCCCCACTAAATCCCATGGAACCAAATCAACGTCAGCTGAAAGAACCACCATTTGATCCCAACTTTCCTTTTCAATAGGATTAACTGCATCTTTCTCATGGGGTGAGTTAGGATTAGACCAAACAGATGATGGGTTTTTGACAATCATAGGAGTAGATGGAGAAGTATTTTTCCCTGGTGGAACCTCTCTGATTGGATCGATTTGATTGATAATAGTCACAACTTGTATCCCCAAGAGTTTGGACCCGATAATTTTATGAATTCTCCAACAGTATTTTTCTTATGCCATTAGTATTTTATGAATTCTCCATTAGTTTGGACCCGATACTTCCCTTTATGTAGGAAATACCAATTGGTCCTACAAATAATATATGATTTTTGATAGAGGTAGAGAAAAAAGTAATTCGAGGAGAGCGAAAATCATAGTCAACCTGATTCAATAATTTTTTTTTTGACTTGGACTAGAGTACCCTTATTCACACACGTCAATTTCACATGCCTACACCCAAAACCCAATCGTTAACAAGTTAAAAAAAATAATCAGAAACACCATCAAGCTTGATCGAAATCCCATCTTCCTAAACTTTCACTACTTCTAAACCCAATCGAACACAAGTTGAAATACCAATTGATTAATTAAAACATTCTCTATCTCTAAACGATTAAGATTTTATTGTACATTATTATTGGAGTCACTACCCGAAGCTAATGACTACTAGAAACAAATTAAAGCAAAACAGAAGTATAAAATTCGGGATTATTTTTGATAATCTCGTCTTGGGTTTCTAAGTATTTGCCTCCTTTCTCGCACTCTATCTCTACAAGTCCGTGCCAAACAGGAGTATACATCTTTTAGCACAGTTAAACAAATCTGGTATTAAAACTATTCACTCGATCTCTTTTTTGATCAGCATGTGTTTTGGGGGTTCATGATTGAACAATAAAATGTATCATCGTAGATTTTCCTTAACTTGAGATTATAATTAGGTTGAATTAGATAGTATGTCTACATAAATAAGAGGGATATTTTTGGTCCAAAATAGAATAAAACTTGACTCACTACTATAATCGGCCTAGTTAGAGAGTCGAAAACGATTTTTGCTCTCCTCAAATCCGCTTTTGCTCTCCCTTTAATAAAAATCTACTCCTTCCGTTCCGATTTACTTGACGTTGTAGGGTTTTTCACGGATATTAAGAAATATCAGAGAGAGTAAATCTTTCCAATAATACCCATATTAATTTCTACTTAAAGATTTAAATGACCTAGTTTTGTGTTTCTAGATTCTAGGAAAGTTATCAATCCCGTAAAAATTTACTTGGGATGTACTACCAAATATTCCAAGATTGAGTATATATCCTACATGGGGTATATTTAAAAACTAGAGTAATTATTTTGTGTTGATTACGATGAGTATTAATTCTCTGGTGTGATTCCAAAGCAGGGGTAGATTAGTGACAATTGGAGGAAAATACTAAAACTATGATCTAATTTGGAGCACACAAAAAACCCTAAAATAGCAAGTAAATTGGAACAGAGGGAGTAATATATTAGAGATAGTCTAGTCCAATTGACCTAGTCAATTGTCTGTTTGGTCTTATTTGGTAATATAAATTAAAGTTTGGTCCTAAAAATTATAGTTTGGTCCTAAGATGATGTCATGGATGATGTAAATGTCATCCTGTAGTGGCAGAAATACCCTTATATTATTGTTTGGTCCTAGAATAATGGTTTGGTCCTAAGGGGACCATATATATACAAAAATCAATACCAAAATATCTCATTCTCAGATTTACTTTTTCTCTCTTCTTTTCTAGATCTAGTTTTTCTTTCCTCTCATTTTTCTCTGCTGATGGCGAAATTGTTCCGTCATGTGTTCCTGAAAGTGAATATTTTCTTGATAAAACACCAAGACGAAGAGGAATCATCACTATTAATTAGTTGGTGATAAAGAAAGTTGAAAAAGCAAGAAAAATATGAAGAAGCGACGTGGAATGATGATGAGAGAAAAATGGAATGAAAGATGAAAAAAAGGAAAAGAGGATCGAGATTTGGTGGGTGGACGTGGCAGAGAGGAGGAGGAGGAGAAGAAAGATTAAAGTTTGTGTCAGGGAAATATTTATGAAGAAGAGTAGGTGGATACCAAATATATAACTGTTTAATGTTTATTCATTTTTTGAAGATGACAATAATGTTTTTTGAAGACGTTGAAGAAGATGAAGCTATATTTTTATATGGAGTTCATTCCAGAAATGAAGTCCGGTTTGTATAGGTTTTTTTATATGGACTTCATTTCTGGAATGAAGTCTGTTTTTTAGGTTTTTATATATGGACTTCATTTCTGGAATGAAGTCTGTTTTTTTATGTTTTTATTTGGACTTCATTTCTGGAATGAACTGCTACAAGAAAATAAGTAAAAATTAATACGGAAAGGTACTTTTGTCTGTTTATATTTTTAAATAATTATGGATCAAATAGTAAAGGCGTTTGACCAAAGGACTAAACAGACATGAGCCCACCTAAAAAAAGACCAAACGATATTTTTCCCTTATTTTATGCCATTAGTTTACTAGACCTAGTCGTAAATGGAATACGATTGGGTACCCAATCTTACCCAGGTACGTTCGTATTTTTCTTATCTGTAACATTATATTGACCGAGTATTAAGAATGGATCCGGGAGTAAATATTAAGGATGGATCCGGGAGTAAATAGGAAAGTAAGGCAAACAAAATTCGTTATTTTTATAAAAATCTGATTGATATATCATATGAGGACTCAGAGCAACTGCAGTCATACGACTATAACCAAAGATTAAAGAACAAAAAATATTGAAAATTTTGGGTTTACTCCGTGTGCGACGCTACGGTGGGAAAACCAAATTTGATGGGGCGCAAGTTCTGATTGCGCCTGAATGGGGAGCAACTAATACTTGCGCCCCATTAATTTGTATTTTTTTTTTTGGGTGGAATTTGGAGATTACGCTCGTCATCAAGTTGTGCCCCAATCAGGCGTTATCTCCAAATTTCGCCCCATGTTTTTTTTTTTTTAATAGGTCGTAACTTAAAGTTACGCCCCACCAGGCGTAATCACCATTTTGCGCCCGACTAAAGACTAAAGTAAAGACCAAATATGGTCTGAGATTTGGTCTTTGGTCTGGTATTTGCTCTTTAGTCTGTCTGATGTGTCTGCTATTTCGACCAAATTTGCTCTTTACTCCCATGACTGTGGTTGCTCTCACACACCTCAAATTTCTTACTGGAATCGAAACCTCCCCTTTCTTTCCACTGCTTATTATTTCCTCCTAAATTTAGGAGACACTGATTCTAATTATCTATCACAAATTATGAATCAAAATCATTAAATAACTATCTAAACCAATTAAACTAGTTAGCACTTGTTAACTAAATAAATTTAAGTCAGTTGCTTTGAAAATCAATTGGATATGGGTTATGTTGTGACTTCCCTAACCAGTGATCTTATCTTACCTTGCATGAAAAGCTCTTCTATTGCCTATTGGAAATATAAGCACCTGTATGACGCTTCATATTAAACCCAGGGGACCCAGCCTGAGGCACAAAGAGACGGCTGCCCACTATTGCTGCTAAGCCTATTTTTCCAAGTTTTGCTCACAATAAAAACTTTATTATGTTTCAAGAGAATTGGCAAAGTAGCTTTCCCATGAAAGGGGGAATTTTTTTGAAAGCTGTTTTTAGATATACACAAAAATTATTGAGCATACAAAATTATTTTTTCACCCAAGATGACTTTATAAGGGGTAATGTAATTATTTATATACCCTTAAACAATTTAAATTACTAATATGTCTTTACCCTTATAAAAAACTAAAATCAAAATCAGTTTCCTATTATATACATCTCATCTTCTTCCTTCTTCCTTTTCTAATCCATCAATCGAAGAACAAATAGAAGTTGAATATGTAGAATCTGAAATTGAACCAAAAATTCAACTTATTGAAAAAACAACTCCTAAAATGGAATTAGAAGGTATTTATCACAAACCCATCTCTTATTTTATTGTTTATGATTGATTGAATAGGTTTAATTCGGAACAAAGTTGGTTTTTAACGATCACAGATTGATGTTCGGCTGATAATTTGTCTCTGTTATCAGCCGAACTGTTCATTATTTTTCACCATGAAAGTGTTTATGAACAGTTCATCTTATATTAATTTTTCATCTATCAGCCGAACTACTCTCTGTTTCATCAACACAATGAAAGTTACCTTAGTTCGGCACATATTTTGTATTTCAGGACAACCGAACATTTTAAGATACTACAAAGAAAAATTAATGGTTAGGTTCGGCTATTACGATTATCACAATATGGGTCGAATCATTAAAAAATTATGAATGGTATGCTTGGCATGTGTACTACTTGGGTTCGGCTCAAAATTGAGTTGTGTTTTTAGCCGAAATGTTCTTCACAAAAGCTTCCTGTAAGTGTATATGAACAGTTCGGCTTGAACTTTCATGCAATTTCAAGCCGAACCTAGTCACAGAAAGAGATGCATAGGGGTTCGGCGTATTCGATAATCATCATATGTGCCGAACCTAGCACATTTACGAGGTTCGGCTATTACGATATTCACAATATGTGCCGAACCAATACAAAATTATTAACCCAGGAATGTACATGATCAGGTTCGTCTTATATTCTACTTATTCAAATAGCCAAACAATGTGTTTCCAACAGGTTCGGTTCTTACGAATTTCTAAATATAAGCCGAACCCTGGTCTACAAGGTAGGTTCGGCTCTTAATCAACACTTTCAGCTAGCCGAACTGTTCATCCAAACTCGCCGAACCTTAGTGAAAAAACACAAACTTTTGATGATTTTAACCTAGTAATCATTAATCACTAATCAGAATTATTTTAACTAATCATTACTATTAACACTAATCCTAAAAGGGCAAATTTGCCATTACCAAAAATATTTGGTTAAGGGGCTTTTGATATTGCTATTTACACTCCTTTTTTGTCTTTACTTGGTATGCCCAATAATTTTTGTGTATGCCTACAAACAGTTTTTTTTTTAATGGGTTAGTACAATGGGTAATTGTGGCCCCTAAAATACTATTTCTCCAAAGGAGGGAACAAGAGAACTACCAGGCAACTTGATGGTTCTCCACGAGAGAGGGAATAGGGAAATTTCGGTTGTGGACTTACTTTTGGGATGAATACATACTTTTTAAAATACTGGGCCAGTTTTTGAATACTCTCTCCATTTTTTAAAAAGAAATACTTTTACCTTTTCATTTTAGGTTAAAAATAGGCTAAATTGAAAAAATTAGAAATATCTATTTAAAAAAAAAATGAAGGTAGTAATATTTATGTCAATTAATTAATTGAGACCGGTTTTTATTCTAGATGATGAATATTTAATGTATTAAAACGGGTAGCTAGCTCAGCTGATCATCACCCTTTCTCAAAGGTTTTATGTGCTCCAGGAGGTCTCTGGTTCGAGTCCCCGGTGTCTCCGATGGTGCTATATTGTGCTCTAGGAAGTCCCAGGTTCGAGCCCCCAATGACGTAATATTGTAGAAACATGGAAGGTAGACTTAGCTTTACCCCTCTTACGACTTTACCGGCTCCATATCCGCTTAGGCTCTCTTGATTAGTGCCTGATGAGGCTCGCTGGTAGGCTAGAACGGCAACATAACTTTTTACAATTGATAAAACACCCAAACAAAGCCGAGACGTCCAGTTCAGTTTGAGTCGATCGTCTCAAGTTGAGACTCTTGGCTCAATGTGAGACGTGATGGGCAAACGCCTAAATTTCAAGATGTGCTCATCCAATTTATGCATTTCCATGTCCCCTGTGGGATGGGGATGGCGAATCTGCTCATCATTTATCGAGTGAAAGTGTCAGATAATGGCAAGGGGGTCAACTAGCTAGGCTCCCAAATCTTACTTAACGAAAAATTCCTTAAACTTGTTAATCTATGGGATGCGGAGCAGGATTCTTTATCCCCTAACTAAAAAAAAATCTTGACTGCGTCATTGGTTATGGAGCGGATAATTTAGAAAACATTTGTGAAAGCTGAGACAGTAAATCAGGAAGACAGAAAAAGTTTGAATGTTTGAAGCATTGTTTCCAATGCGTGTAACAAGCAAATCAACTCTTTTATATACAATCATGTCTATGGCCGACATGCGCGCACCCTGCGAGTATACAATTTGCTAACTGCTGCTGTCAACCATGCATATTTAATCTCGTCATGCTCCATGTAACTTCGCCAGATCTAACCTCATCATCAAACCTTGTATTCTACTAACCCTTCGTATTATTGTGACTACCCCCATTATGGTCACAAGTAGGATTGCAAGGATATGGGCAATCGATATCGATTTTCTCTAACTTTGTTCTATTAAAAAACCAATCCCCCACTGCTTCTGCAATGGTCTGTCAGAGAGAACAAGAGAAGGTTAAAAACATTGCATGGGCTTGGAGCATCAATGCCAATATTGATTGATAGGTTAAGTCAAAGGATCCGCGTGTTTACCTTATTGTTGATCCTCGGAGAATGAAAATGCCATTTTTCGCTATCCGTCTGGCAATGAGTAAAGCATGAATCTATGAACATACCCATATGTTCCTGCGACCGAAATGGGCTTAGTTCCCTTAACATAGAATCTCGGTATCCTGTGAATGACATTAAGTGGACAAGTAATATGAGTGAGCAATGAAGTTGGAATGATTGGATTGTCCTCTCTTATATCCGGTTCTCTTAGTCTCCTTGCCACAATTTACTCTAACACTCTAAAATCATATGTAAATACAAATGGTTAAAGGTTAAATTACCTTGTAATTTCTCAAGTTGACTTGGGTTACATTGTGTAATGCTTTTTGTACAATCCCCCCAACCTTTATCTGATGAATGTGGAAAATAAATATGTTCGATCTGAATAAAATCAAACCGAAATAATGAGATTGACCTGTTTTGGAAACAGAAGTTTTCAAATGCATGAATAATGTTACGTTTGATTTACCTGCCACTTATCATAGGAAGGATTCACGAGGAAAACTGGCGTATCTATGTTCTTGATAAAATTTCGAGGAAATAAACACTGGGATATATCAATTTAAAAGACATAAGATATGCATGTTAGCCAATTTTCAGCATCTCAGGAACACAAAATATTGCAAATGTTTTTAGTAAAGAAGAAACAAATGAGTCTTGCCTGAAATGGTTTCAGTTCCGAAGTACAGTTTTCGTCCAAGCTATGCTCCACACCCTGCGATAGGTTGATGTTAATAAGACAAAATCTTGAAAAAATGTAATAAAAAGTTGTAAGAATGGTGATCATGCTATTTATGTCAATGTCAGTAATGTGGCTTTGAGTTGAAAGCAAACCTGGAGGTTTGCCAAATCATGAAAGAAAGATCGCATGGTGCGGCCACCCGATATATCTATGCTAAAGTGGCAGGAAACGCAATGTGCATAAACATCATAAGTTACAATGAAGAAATGAAAAAGAACAAGTACTTCAAATATAATCATGTATACATACTCATCCATGAAAAATCCTGCATCTGACAGACATTTCACTTTAACGTCTTCAGGAAAACTTTCTGCAAAATCATCACAATGTATGAGAGCTGCCAACCCACCAGCAGAGCAACCGGAAAGAAGAGCCTGCATGATCTGTATCGTTAAATCTTTGCACAAGAAATTCAAATGTTTGCCAAAACAAAAATTATATGTTTTCAGGGATCGGACCTGTTTAGCATGAGACATCCCTAATACAAAGATTTCGTCCAAAATTGAATTCCAGATGGTTCGCCCTCTGGAGAAGAGTTGCGTTCTTTTCTACGCAAGAAGACACAAAAAAAATAAAAATAAAATAAAAACTTGAATACCTTATTAGGCTATACATGAATATCAAATTGGACAGTGCGGAATGAATAAAGGTTTGAGTATAGCCGACCACCTCAAGTTCACTGTCGGAATTCCCAGCAAATGATGCACCGTCACAGTAGCGTACCTTTACTTTGTTCCATTTATAGAAATCTAAAGAATAGAAAAAGTATTTGCGTCTAAGAAAATCGAAGTGTGCGGTAGTGAACAGTAACAAATGATATATGCAACGTGAAACACGAAATTGACGGCAAGTTTCTAAAAAATGATTTACCAGGATTTTGTGACTTTTCCCTACTCAAAATGCCACTGAAAGTATCTTTCTCCATGAACTTTGATGATCCGAATTTAGTCAGCTTACGCTTAGAGCATGACGCTACTGTATTGCACCAGCCACCACCCTTCAGAAATAAACAAAAACGGCCATGAATGTGCAAACACCACAAATAGCAAGTTGCTCTAGCTCGATTGAAGATCCTTCGAGTAGTCCCATACAAGTTGGAAGAAATTTGTCAAGTAAAATTTGAGTTGCACGACTAAGACACCCCGACACTTACTAATATTATGTAAAGTGAGGACAAATTTTCCCATATCCATTTTATAGATGGACCCTTAATTGTGTCCATATTTAAAGCATTGGTAGGAATGAAATGAAATGCATAATGTAAATATCAATGGAGTTATGTACCTCAATGTGAATAAGCCAATTTCGAGAACCAGAGTCAAAACCCTTGCTGAAATGATACCCAGGTGCACTTCCATCTAGGCAAACTATCTCCCAACATCACAAAATTAAAAGATGATACTAAGAATCAGGTGACATGGTAAATATTAAGAACAAAATATCAAATGTTTAAATTACCACCATTTCGAACATGTACCACCTTCTTTTGATTCAATTGAGGTAGTGTTTGTTCAGGCATAGTTTTAAAATGAGTCTGATTATTTAGCAGCTAAATATGATTTAACAGCCGATTTTTAACCTGGTGAGATTCGGGTATACCCAATAGGACAAAATATGATCATTTGGAAGTAAAACAAGCCACCCTTTAACCATATATTTTCTAAATGGCTAATATACCCTTGTTTAATTAACACTAAAAATTCTTATTAAGTTAATTAATTGAGTAGATTAAAACTTATGAAATGAAATTTTGTTTTTGATTGAACTTATTTGGGAAGATTTTTGATGAAAAAAATTTATTTTGAGAAAATCTTTTGCAACGGAAATGAAAGCACACAACCCAAACACTTCTAAAAAGGGGATTGCAAAGTTGTTGTATGAAATCATACTCAAAATTAGATCAGAAATCATCTCTTTCAGTTCAGAAAGTATGAAAAGTCGGCAATGTCGACGAATAAAGACCATGCCGACTATATTTGGCCGGCGAGGTATTTGATTAAAGAACATGCCGACTAGATTTGGTCGGCAGGGTATTTAATGAAGAAGATGCCGATTTTATTTTGACACACAGGAGACGGCTATTGAAAAATAGTAGTCGGCAAGGTCTACAGAAGAAGAAAAAAACCCGTCGGCTGTATTATCGGCAAGGTCTTCAAAAAATACCTTGCCGGCTGTTGAAATTTTTTTTAAGTCGCCATGGCTGTTATGAAAAGTCGGCAAGATATGCATGTTACGACCTTGCGACCAAAAACACAGAAATCATAATTTTCGATTTCTAACCTAATATAATAATCAAATCACACAACACAATGACGAGTTTGTGTTTAAACATCATTTATAGTCTTCTTTTCAACGGTAGAGTCAACAATTTTTTTGGAAAATCAAAGTTGAAGATTTTTGTATGGCTTTGCTTGATGGAAGATGAAGATGAAGAAAAAGAAGAGAAGAGAAGATTAAGAGTTGTTTAGTTTTTTAATTTTGGGGTTAATGAAATTAAGAAATTGGTTTATTTTTAAAATTTAATTAATTCATGGGTATTAAAGTAAAATCACCCTTATTAATAATAACACACTATGTCCCCTTAAAATTGGGTATTCCCAATTAATATGGGTATATCCAATCTCGCTAGGATTTTTAACTAAATTTATCAATTGCCAAATAATAAAACAACAATCTGATAATATTGTCAGAAAGAGAATTTTGCATACTGTTAGAACCAAAATAAGGCAGACTTTGTTTCTTAATCAGCAGTCTAAATGCTCTAACGTGTCTTTTTGACACAAGAGAGAAGTGTCGTTTGAATTCTAAGGGAAATAAAATGAAACAATTAATTGAATGTGAAAAGCACAAAAAAATAGGAATTTCATAAAATGAAACAATCTACTACATGGTTTGCTAAAATAAGAAATGCAAAACAGAATAAGTTGAAAATATGCATTACCGGCGCCTAATCCAGTAGCATTTTTCAACAAAATCAAATCAACCTTATGAGGATCGCTGATGCTGTGGTTGTTTGATGGAGGTGGTGTGCCATTTTGCTCCTTCTTGGGCTGTTTCATTGCAAAGACTAGAAAGAGCACCACCAAAACAAACAAGACTCTGAAACCATTCTGTATATAATCCTTTGTTCTCCAACCTGCAAAACAGCCTTTACTTCTCCCTGCTCCATTATAGACCTCTACCTTTTCGTAGAAGTCTAACTTCTTCATCACAAGATTGATTAATGGGAAAACATAAACAAGAATTTTGTTTATTACTAATTTTAATGAAATGATTTCTTTTTCCAAATGTTGAGCAAAAAAAAAATTTGAATTTATATGAAAGAAAAATATAACAGACTGATACAGCTATATGAATAACAAATTAAACAGTGTGTAATTACTAATGAACTTAACAAATTTTTGTTATTAGTTGTAAAGTAAACAGAATTAGGAAGATGCTCCATTTTAAGCCATGCCATAAGGTCTGCCTTTATCCTTATGGCCGTGGGTACCAATATAGATTACGGTCAGCCATGGAATAGTTTGGTCAGCAGTTACGGTCAGTCACTGAGTACGTGTGAGCCGTTAACTTAAAAAGAGATGACAGATGAACGGTGAGAATTAAGCCTTAAATTTAACGGGTTACATCTGTAAGCTTATAAGAAGAATAGTTAACGCACCGCTCTTTTTTGTTTTTGTTTTGTTTTGATCAATCAGCTTGGTTCCGCTCTTACCTAACCCTAAATTTCAACGAGAGCAGCAAACAGATCTAGATCTTTCATGTTCTTTTTCTTCATGATCCATCATCAATGGAAACAAAAATATCAAATCCATGTCAATCATCAACAACTTTCCCTCATCACAATGATTTCTCCTCTCAAAAAACTATGATACTTCATATAGCAATTTTTGCCATTCTTTTAGATTCTTTTCTTAGTTTGCAGATTCCCGTTAAACGAATGGTTAGTTTCTCTATGTTTGTGTATTTTTTCGGGAGCCTTGAGTCTCCTTTTGCAGACAATTTCAAACAGGATGAATTGTTACATTTGAATTGGTAATGGTGCTGGTGAGCAAGGAATTTTATAATGGCCGACCTATTTTACCATAAAAATGCTGCACATGTGTATTTCAATTGTTGTGTTAGTTATAATCCATCTTAGATTGTTAGTTATAATACTACTTTTTATCAAAGATCCTTTCAGTTTATATGTGAGAAAGGCAGGATAATTAAGAGTTATTTAAGTGATTCATTTCATCTGCCTTATTTTCTATTGCTTGTTTTCTGGTCTCTAAATAATTCCATTGGTTACATATAAATTCACTACCGAAATGAATAACATAACCATAGCCATTTACAAAACAATAGCAGCATCAATTCTTCTATCTACTAAGTTAACTAGCCAAATAGTACTGCACATCAGGCTGCTATGTAAATGAGGAGACAAATCTGTTAGCTGCTTTTAACATAAGGTTTTTCATAGTGATTGTTAACAAAGTGATTTGCTTGCAAAATAAAAAATCCGAATGTAATTAAGTTGTTTTATTTGCTTCTATGGTTTGTATTCTGCTATCTAAATTCATATGTATTGTACTATTGTTACCTACAAATCTGTGAGTTAGCTTGAGTCATAATATTTTGGATTACCCTACTCCAATCCTTTTGCAAGTCCAGAGCAAACCTTGCAGTTCATTGTTACTGATTAATATTCTTTTAAAAGGGAAGAAATCACATTGGAAATAGATATCCGTCTATATATAGGGACGGAGGGAGTATGTGATTATTGTTTAACAATGAATATCAACAAAGAGTGGCAATTATTCAAGCTCTTACACCTTCAGGAACAACGGGTGAAAAAAATTAGAGTAACTGACTAATGTAAAGAATTGGCTAATTTTTAACCAAGTCCGTAACCATTTATCAAACATAAACAGCATCAAATTGGGGTTATTAGTGAAAATATATTTCACAAGTCTTATTTAGCGAGTGGACTACGATTTTTGGCACTCCACTCGATTCTAACAAAAATCTTCATTTTGAGCTAGGAATTAATAATCCAAGTTTTAAAACCTTCCCTTGCATCAGAATGGAATCAGAGCCATCTATAATAGACGCTACTTCGGTCAGCAATTACGGTCACTCATAAATACGCGTGAGCCGTTCAATCCAATTGTGAAGAAAAATCAACGATCACAGTCTAGCCCAAAGCTGCCCGAAACTGAACAGGCTAGATTTCTAAAACTTATAAATAAAGAAGAATAGTTCCCCTATACTCTTTGTTTCCTCCGCCTTAACAACCCTAATCCTAAAAATCAACAGCAACAGCAGCAAAGAGATCTGCCATTCTCTCATGTTCTTCTTCTTCCTAATCCATCCATGGAAACAAAAACAACATCAATTACATGAACATCACAACGATTTTTCCTCTCAAAAACCTACGATGTTATCTATCTCTTGTTGCACCATTGTTTTAGATTCTCTTCTCTGTTGGCAGCGTGATTTCCGGAAACACATATTTATCTCCCTATTTTCAATTTTCCATTGACTCGCGTTGACTCGGCTTGATATTGACTTCCGTTTGGTAATTATTCAAAAAATATAAAAAAGTTATTTACTTAACGCCGGTAACGGCAAGCGATTCATCCTCTACTGAACTCAGTACCGACAAACCTTACTCAAAAGGTTGATCATCTTCTTCCATTGTTGATTAAGAAGTTTAGTACACATCTAATCTTGAGTCAGATGATTAAAAACTTAAACAGATAAGCAAAAAATCAAACAAATTAATGAAATCACACAATACAATAAGCTAATTGCTTAAATACAGTTAAACAATTTTAACACGTATCATATGTTTCAATTCAATATCCCTAACTCGCTGTTGTTCATGACAAACATTCACTTCTATCACTTTCAAATTTCCTTTTCAATTTCAAGCTGAGAAGATTCAACCAATAAAGATCTAATCATAAACCAAACCTATCTTCGTCTTCTTCTACTTACAAAACCCAAGTTCCAATAGAATCCTAATTAAGAAAAATACCCAAATTAACATTCACAAACCTAATCGATGAATTTAAGTTCAAAAAAAAATGCGTAAGACAAATAAACACTAACCCATCATCTCAAATTTAGGGAATTTCAAATCAACAAATCCACCTCCAACATGAACCCATCTCTGGAGTCAGCTTTAACAATAACATCATCGTCTTCAATTTCTACTCCCTGTTCAATCAACCAAACCCCAGCCACCACCGTACCCATGAAAATCATCGATGTTTCTGTCATTTCTACTCGGCACCAGTTCCACCACTGCATCTATAGCCTAATTTCACATCTCAACATCAATTCTTCCCTGTTTCATCACCATGCTCGATCTTGATCTTGACAGCAAACCCTAACTTTTCAATTTCGGAAATTCATTATATCTGCAGCAAAATTACTCCATCCGTATCAAATTCAATCTTCCTACATCTCTCAGTTTGATATCATCTTAGAGAAGATGATGTTGGGGACGATGAGTTGGGTCGATAGATTTTAGGGTGATATGAGTTGAATCCTTAAAAATCTCATCTGTAAATCTAAAAGAACCACGGCTATCATGTGCATTGTTAGGACATGACAAGTAATTGTGAGTAAAGTTTAATTTTATTTGGTATTTTCCTATTTTGTTAACAGAATAAGTGACACGTCAAGGTCAAACCGAGTCAACGCGGGTCAACGTTGGTCTTTAGACCAAACACAAAGCCTGGAAAAATGTTAGATCAAACCCAGGTTTCGGTCAAAAACTTAGTACCAAAAACCAAATAACCCGTTTAAATTTTGTATTGGCATCTTAGTCGGATTTTCCACTCTTTATTAAAGAATCCTTTAGTTTTGTACTTGAAAGCAAGTTAAATGAGTAATAATCATAGTTTAATACTAATTTAATTTATTATTTGAATCTATGGCCTGTATTTTGTTACTTATACGTATTGTACAATTGTGCCGCCGGCTATGAGTTTGAACAGACCGAGAGTGGAACCACCGAATCTGTAACCTCAAGGAACCTAGAAGGCCCATTTATAAATCATGAGCTGTGTTTTCAGGAGCATACGGTTGCAATAAGTAGATTCAATTTAGCTCGAAGTCAAATACCTAAGCGATACTATAGATACTTCTATACGAGAGGTTTCTATACGAGAGGTTTGCAACTTTAGTCCCTTCGGTTTGTATGTGAATGAAGTTTTTGTAAGTTGGATTGGATCCTAAGATGTATGTTACTTGAGAGCATATGGTGTATTTCCTTATGGTCAGCGCAAGCAAGATACAATTACTGCCAATGTACCACTTTTCCGTATGCTTAATTTGTCATCCCAGCTTGATGATATTTAAGAAAACAAAAATGATCGAAAGCATGTCATTTTTAAGCCATTTACACAGCATGGGGTCACATATTTAAAATGCTGAATTCGTGAAAAAACATGCTAATGAAGAAGCTCCGGTAGTTGTTTAGAGTAATAACTAATAACAGATGATTCATCTACCAACACAAATTTCTACTTATAAGAATTGGCAAACTGCAGATTGAGAGTAAAAAATGATAAGAGTTATAAATTTCTTGTGAGCCGTTAAATCAAATAATGAAAACAAATGAATATGGTCAAATTTGAACCCTAAACCTAACCGGCCAGATCTATAAGCCTTGTAAGATGAATAGTGGTCAACAATTCTTTTACTCTGCCTATCTGTTTTGGCAGTGAAAGAATAACAATCCAAACCCTGACCTTTAAAAATCAGATCTATCTCATGTTCTTCTTCAACAATTCTTTTACTCCGCCTTTATCCGTTTTGGCGGTGAAGAAAAACAATCCAAACCCTGACCTTTAAAAATCAGATGTATCTTTGTTTCTTCTTCATCCTCCAATTCCGTTCCACCATCTTTCAGGATTCCTTTTCCTTTTCTGAATAACCAATGTCTTTTTTTTTTTTTTTTTTGAACATCGCCTTGTTGGTGAGAATACTTGAGATGTAGCTAGGATTTCTACGGATGGTTTTGGCGAAGTTTTCAAATTATCTATTTCATAGATTTTAGTGTAGTCACCTTTATAGATCTTCGACATACATTGGGATGTTTAAAGACAAAGTGAGGAAAGGTTATAGATTTAGAGGAATGAGAAAAAGTACTAGAGATTTGATAAGATACCGAAGGTAAAGAGAAGTTAATAAACTAAGGAATCATTCATGAAGAATGAACAGATCACCCTTATATAAACACTGTTTCTCCCTCTTTATTAAAGATTTTGTATGTGTATGTGAAAATCAGGTTAATATTCATTTTTTAAGACTAATTTAAGTTGCTATTTGCATCTATGCCTTGTTTTGTATTTGGTCCCTGAATTAGTTTCGTCGGAAGTCCAATGCAGTATCCTGCACTTAAGTGTCTTCAATAAATTTTACTACTAAATAGATACTAGCTGGAAATTATTTAACAGATATACAATGTGGAGATTAAATAGATCTATTCAGTATAAAGCAGAATTACGATGCTTCATCTTAATAGCGTTTTGTGCTATTCTGAAAATCGTTTTGTGTTATTCTGATTAGCGTTTTTTTAGCGTTATTCTAATTAGCGCTCAACGCTATTAAGATTAGCGTTTTTGTTGTTCCACCACTACACTTGTGCTTCCATTCACGATTCCAAATGATGAGGTAGCGTGGAAGATGGAACTCTTCCACCATAAGACTTGCTCTTATAAACCAAACAAAATTATGATGATTATACTTCATTTTAAGGGCTGCCGTGCCATGAATCTGCCGTCTGCGGTGCCATGAATCTGCCGTGCCATGATTGATACTTCTTCGGTCAAGAATTACGGTCAGTCGTCAAATTCGTGTGAGCCGTTAAATGAGAAATTCAATGAACGGCCAAATTTTAAACCCTAAAAAGAAGGGGTTAGATATCTGAACGGGTTATTTTGTTTTTGGTACTCAAGTTTTGACCAACTTTGCTCTTTGGTCTAACATTTTTCCAGCTTGGGGTTTGGTACTTGGAATTGACGTTTGACCGTGATTGACTCTATTTGACCCAATCTTTTTATATTTCTCTTTTTTTTATTACTAATAATTTAGTCGTTTACTTATTTACCCCTCCATTTTTAATTTTTAATATTATTTTTAAACCTTAACTTTTTTATTAAAATATTTTTTTCTATTATTATTTTTAAATTTTTAAAAAATTATTATTTTTTATCTTTTTAATGATTTTTTTTTAAAATAATTTTCTTTATTTTATAAAAAAATGTAAAACTTTTTTAAAGAAAAACTTTTTAAAATCTTTAAAAAATACAGAAAAAAATTAAATTAAATTAAATAAAAAAAAATTAAATTTGAAAAAAAAATCAAAAAAATTTAAAATAAATAAGTAAATAAATTCATTGAGGGTAACTACGTAATTTCAGATAATTATTAATTTTTAATAAATACTAAACCGAAGTCAAGAGTCAACGTAAGTCCACGTCAATTCCAAGTACCAAACCCCAAGCTGGACAAATGTTAGACCAAACAGCAAAGTTGGTCAAAACTTGAGTACCAAAAACAAAATAACCCTATCTGAACATTGTAAGAGGAATAGTTGTCCCCATATCTATTCATCCGCCTTCATTTTATTTTTTTTAGCAGTGAAAGAAAAAAAATCCAAACCCTAACCCTAAAAGTTAACCATAAATCCCTCTCTCATGTTCTTCAAAATCCATCAACGGGAAAAAAAAAAGAAAAGGAAAAGATAAAATACATGGCCATCCAAAGCAACAACTTGCCTTATCACAATGATTTCTCCTCTCAAAAAACTATGATTTTGCCCTCATCTCCTTTTACCATTTTTGTAGATTTCATGTGTTTATCAGCCATTTTTGTAGATTTTGCCCTCATCTCCTTTTACAACTTGCATGTGTTTATCAGCCTTTTCTTTGTAAATTTCAGTGGGGTCTTCATTGGTTTATATCACAGAGCAGTGTATCCTTTTCCAAGTCCAATGCTTATTTAGGTACAACTTAGTATTAGACAGAATTATGATGATTCATAAGATAAGCCATGGCATTACAGCAAGAATCTAATCCGTTAAAACTCTCACCTTGTATCACACATGCAATCAAAACCGCCTAAGCGATATAAGAGGCACGTAACATTAGTCCCTTTAGTTTGTATGTGAATGAAGGTTTTGTAAGTTGGATTGCATCCAAAGATGTATGTTTCTTGAGATCCGCATGTCAAATTTCTCATCTCAGCATGATGATATTTAAGAAAATAATAACATTATTTCTAGGGTTATATGTTTAGCAAATTGATTAAATGAATTTATAACAATTTCAACTTGTATTACTTGTAAACTAAACAGAATTGGTGCTTCACATTAAGTCGTCTGCCTTTATCCTTAGGGACCAATCAGAGTCGTATGTAAATTACGTGTGAGCCGTTAAATCGAATAGTGAAAGCAAATGAACGGTAAGAATCTAAACCTAAGCCAAACGGGCTATATTTGTTAGCCTTATAAGAAGAATATTTGTCCGCCTCCATTGTGTAGTAGTACTGAAAGAAAAAAAAATCAAAGCCTAAACCTAAAAATCAAACAACAGATCTCTCTCCTAATGTTCTTCATCTTCGTGATCCAGCAATGGAAACAGAAGCATCAAATCCATGGTCATCAACAACAGCAACTTGTCGGCACAATGATTTTCCCTCTCAAAAATCTAGAGGTGTAAAGTGGGCTGTGTCAGCACGAGCACAGCACAACACGCTAAAATTTGAGCACATGTTGACCCAAAGACGTGACTTAGCCCAAGACGGCACAAACACGTTAGTTAAATGGGATGTGCTGGGTTTGAATAATTGGCACAGTAGCACAGCACATCACGCGGCACAGATAAGCACGTGGCACAGCCCAGCACAGCACGTTAAGAAAGCACGTCATAATATGTACAAGTACACCATATAACAAGGCATAATACATCACATTTTTTGTATATTTCACAAAAGAGTCACTATTCTAACTATTTTTTAACATTTTATACTGACTTATTTATAACAACACATATAATATCTTAATATTTGGAAAATATATTTCAATATCGTTGTTATAATATCGTCATCTATATTTAACTAGAACATTAATTTACATGACGATAATTCAATTTTATATTTGATGGACTATTTATTTTTATTGAATAAACTTGTTAATTTTACTTGAAATAATATCAAATGGTATGTTGTCTAATTAAATTCTTGTGATAATGTCCGACTTAATGTATACATTAAGTGATTTCAAATTGTTTATAGCACGTGTGCTAGCACGGCACGTTTATTCGTGTGTTGTGCCCGTGGGCTGTGATGTGCCTAGCTTTTGACTAGTAAAGCACAGCACGGCACAGCACGTTTAAATCGTTGGCACAGCACGGCACATGGCACATGAAGCACGCGACTTCGTGTGCCGGGCTGTGCCGGGCCGGCACGTTTTACACCTCTACAAAAACCTATTATTTTCTGCATTTTCGATTCCACCACTGTTCTAGATTCTTTGTTTGAATTGTTAACTTCCTTGGTTTTTCAATGCCATTTTACCTATTAGATCTTCCGTATTGGGATGTCGGTTTGAAGATTTAGAGGAATGAGAAAAGTTAATGAGAATTGATAAGATACAAAAGGTAAGAGAAGTTAATGAATTAAGGAATCAATCACGAAGAGTGAATAGATCATCCTTAGATGAAAAGAGAATACGCAAAAGGCGAAACCTGTGAGGTCTTCGTTTTGGTAAAGTTCTTTTTTTTTTATGGTCACCTGCTCCAAGTGACATTAAATTTTCTGTATTGGTTAATCCATCTAATTAGTCTTGTACTCTTTATTAAGAAGCAGGTTAATGACTGATCGTAATTTAAGACTAATTTAAGTTGTTGTTCGCATCCATGACTTGGTTTCTGGTCTCTAATTTCTCATTCTCCAGCATGATGATATTTAGAAAACAAAAATGATTGGAAGCATATCGTTTTTTTCACCAGTTACCCAGCTTTGATATTTAGGAAAACAAAAATGATTGGAAGCATATCATTTTCTTCACCGGAGGGCCGACAGAAGATAAAGCTAAAGATGGGGCTCCTCAGCGACTAGGGGTGTTCATGGTCGGTTTTGGTTCGGTTTCAAGCCAAACTAAAACCGAAACCAATACTATCGGTTTCTAAAAATTGATACCAAACCATTCCATTAACCATTGGTTCGGTTTTCAAATGGTTCCAGCCGGTTTCGGTTTTTTCCAGTGGTTTTTGGTTAACCTATAATTATGTCAAACCAAAAAAAAAAATTACACAAATTTACAGAAAAAAATAGTATTGGTTTACAAAAATTTAAAGACAAAAAATAAATAAAAGAATATCAAGAGTAGTTAAAGCTTACTCTAAATTTAGAGATCAAAAGAAGATTTAATTAATGGTAGGCTATACAGTGACATCTCTAATGAAAATTAAATCAATGATTTTTTTTTATCAATATTCGGTTAACCATTGGTTATTGGTTCGGTTTCTTTATCATACCAAAACCAAACCATTAATCTCGGTTTTCATCTTTTCTAAACCAAAACCAACCATTAGTTAATGGCTTGGTTCGGTTTCCCCCTAATTGGTTTGGTTTGGTTCGGTTTCTCGGTTAACCATTAACCATGAACACCCCTATCTGCGACAGCTTTCCCCCCATTTCAGAAAAAATGATACTTTTGCTCCTCAAGATAATGAAGGAAATGATTTTTAAGGATAGAGGCATTTTCGAATTTTATGCGATTACCCTTCATTTTGTTTTGTATTTACAGTAATTTCAGTTTGTAAAGTGAAATTTTAAAGCTCCCTTGGCTTACTGTTTTAGATCACCGGACTCCAATGCCGGCGAAGTTTACAGGAAAAAAAGAAGAAGATAATCTTTAGAGAGAGAGAGGTCTCCGCACTCTTGCCAAGTTCTAAATGAACCATTATTTGGGACACACAAAGAAATTTTGGGTCTCTTGAATAAGACAAAAAATGGGTGAGAAATAGTATTTTTAGGGTAGCCCTTATCCAACATTTTTCATAAATGTTAAAATACCCCTGAATGATTAGTGTTTAATTAATGTTAATTTTATTGATTAGTTGTTAGGCCTATTCCTATGCACATGCCAAAAAAATGGTGTTTGCAAACCATTTGTGCCACTATGGGAAAACCGATGAGCGGTCGATATTCTATCGAGCGATATTCACAATATCGACAGCGATTATCGCTCGTTTAAAATAATAACGCTGGCGATACAATGGTTATCGCCAAGTAGTTATTCTGCAATGGCTAGTTCCCCCTATGGTTCCTATCTATACGCCATTTTACCTCGACAGAAAACTCACACCTTCTTCTAAAGATATTACTCATTTATTCTCAATTTTAAGCTTCATTACAATGTCGAGATCCAATGAAGAAAAGGATATTACTATCAATAGGTTCAGGTTACAGCAAGAAAGTTATCGTATGAGGTTGCAAGAAATTGACGAAGAGGAAGCTGAAGATGATAAACTACTCATAATTTTGATGCTTGTACATACGGGTCAAATACCAAGAGTTCCAAATCCCAACGAAGTATTATCAAGAAGATATATGTATCGAGGGAGGGAATTTTACCATCAGAAGCTCATGCACGATTATTTTCTTCCCAATTGTGTGTACTCTGATCGAGATTTTCAAGGTCGATTCCGCATGCCTCGTCATCTGGTCAAAAAGAAAATTGAAGAGCTTTGTCGTGTGGAACCTCAATTCAATTATTAGTTTGATGCACTGAATATTAGAGGTCATAGTCCCGAACAAAAAGCTACTTCGGCTTTAAGGATTCTAGATTATGGCACTCCAGCGGATGCGAATGATGAGTACATTCGTATGGGTAAAACAACTTCTTACACTTACCTTTCATTATTCTGTGAAGTAGTGATTAATCATTTTGGTCCAAAATATTTACGAAAACCAACCGACGAAGATGTTAGACAAATATTAAGGGAGAATGAGGAAAGGGGATTCCCAGGAATGCTAGGTAGTCTCGATTGTATGCATTGGGTATGGCATGGATGCCCTGTTTATTGGGCTGGTCAATATAAAGGTCATTATCCAAAACCAATAGTTATCCTTAAAGCTGCTGCTTCTTACGATTGTTGGATATGGCACGCTTTTTTTGGCCTTCCGGGTTCACAAAATGATATTATTGTTTTGCACAAGTCGCTTATGTTTGAAGATTTGAAGTATGGAATTTCTCCATCTGTCTGTTTCATGATCAATGACTATCAGTACACTCATGGCTATTATCTTGCGGATGGTATCTACCCAAAATGGTCCATCTTGGTTCAATGCTACCGTCAGCCTCCTTCTGGTGCATTGAGCCTTTCATACCGATATTTTAACGATGCCCAAATGGCACTGAGGAAGGATGTGGAACGCGCTTTTGGAATTTTGAAGAGGAAGTTCACTATCATTTGTGGCCCATAACGTGGGTTGAGTCCTCGTGAAATGCATAAGACTATGCTCACTTGCATAATTCTTCTTACAATGGTAATTTAGGAAACCCGACGTGATTCGGATTGGATCACTAGTGGAAAATGGAAGTTAAACCACTGCCAAGACAAGAGGTAATATCTTTAAAAACGACTGTATTCATCAGTTGGAATCTGGAAGTGGTTTTTTCCAAAACGACTGTTTTTGGCAAACGTTGAATTCTTTAAAAGAACCACTTTCTTCGGCAGTCTATAGACAGATACTGATGGACACAGTCGTTTTACTAGTGAAATTTTAATTAAAAAAAATGATATTGATTCAGCTGAATCCAAAGCTGATTCAACTGAATTACTAAAAGCTGAATCGCAATTAAGCAAATAATGATTTCAAAACTAGATCTAACAAAATTAAATTGATAATGACTTTAGTGTTTACAATTCAACTTTCTAAAATACTGCAAGTTCCAAGTCTGAAAAAATTGGAGACTCAGTTGGAAAACCTTGACCAATATCCTATTACAAGCTTAACAAACCATAAAATTTCAACTCTAGTTTGAGGTAGGACTTCACCATCTATGCCTTAATATGTAAGTTGTTTTGTTTGCTTCTATCGTTTGAGTTAGCTTCATTCATAATTTTTTGGATTTCCCTACTCCAATCCTTCTATCGTTGAACCGTTTCTCTTTCTACTCTTCTTTCTTTATGCTATTTATTTAGGTAAGAAAAGTGTACGGTCTTAAGCCATGCGGCCCATGACATAAGGTCTGCCTTTATCCTTATGGCCATGGGTACGTACTAACATAGATTACGGTCAGTCATAGAAATGTTTGGTCAGCAGTTACGGTCAGTCACAGAGTACGTGTGAGCCATTAAATTAAAAAGTGGAAACAGATGAACGGTCATAATTAAGCCTTAAATTGAACAAGTTACATCTGTAAGCTTATATAAGATTGTCACACCACTCTTAGCTAACCCTAAAATTCAACAAGAACAGCAAACAGATCTAGATCTCTCATGATCTTCTTGTCCTTCATGATCCATCATCAATGGAAGCAAAAACACCAAATTAATGTCTATCATCAACAGAAACTTTCCCTCGTCACAATGATTTCTCCTCTCAAAACACTATGATTTTCTCACTAGCAGATTTGGCCATTCTTTTAGATTCTTTTCTGAATTTGCAGGTTCTCGTTAAATGAATTATTGGTTTCTCCCTGTTTTCCCAGCTCTTTTCCATTAGGTCCAATCATCTGGGAGCATTGATGTGGGAAGACAGAGTCTCCATTTCCAAAGAATTTTAAACAGGATGAATCGTCACATTTTAATTTTTATGGTGCTGATGAGCAAAAAAAAATTATAATGGCCGGCCTATTTTACTATAAAAATGCTGCATATCTGGGTTTCAAAGTTTCAATTTTTCGTATTATTTATAATCCATCTTAAATTGTCGGTCTTCTACTACTTTTTATCAAAGATCTTTTCAGTTTGTATGTGGAAAAGGCAGGATAATTAAGAGTAATTTAAGTGATTCATTTCATCTGTCTTATTTTCTATTGCTTGTTTTCTGGTGTCTGAATAGTAAAAGAATAACATAACCATAGCAATTTACAAAACATTAGCAGCATCAACTCTTCTATTTATTAAGTTAATTAGCCAATTAGTACTTCACTTCACGCTGCTATGTAAATGAGGAGACAAATCTGTTAGCTTCTTTTAACATAAGGTTTTTATATAGTGAATTGTTAACAAAGTGATTTGCTTGCAAAATAAAAAATCCGTATGTAATTAAGTTTTTTTTTTTTTTTTTTTTGCTTCTATGGTTTGGATTCTGCTATCTAAATGCATATGTATTGTTACCTACAAATCTGTGAGTTAGCTTCATTCATAATCTTTGGGATTACCCTACTCCAATCCTTTTGGAAGTCCAGCGCAAACCTTACGGTTCATTGTTTTGCAAGTCGAATAAGCAATCTGTTACGGTCGGTCATATACGTATATTGAATTATCTACAAAACATAAACAAGAAGCAGAATCTTGCTTGGTAGTTCAAAAGGGACTTAAAACCTACAGAGGTGCTCAAGCTGACAAGATGTTTCTCAAACGGGATGGTTTTTAACAAATTAGTAATTATTGTTTACCTGCGAAATATTGATACACTCGGCAAATTTTGAGTCACATAAGATTTATTTCGAAATTACATGGTGCTAATCCAAGCTTTAAAAACTTCCATGTGCATCAGAATAAAATCATAGCCGTCTATAAGATGCTTCCTCGGTCAGCAATTACGGTCAATCACAAATGCGTGTGGGTCGTTAAATCAAATGCTGAAAACAAATCAACGATCAAAGTTCAGCCTCAAGCTGAACGGGCTAGATCTCTAAACCTTATAAGAAAAGAAAAACGCCAAACCCTAAGCCTAAAAACCAACAACAGCAGCAAACAGATCTCTCTTTTTCTCTCTCATGTTCTTCTTCATCTTCATGACCCATCATCAATGGAAACAAAAACATCATCTATCAACAACAACTTTCTGGCACAATGATTTCTCCTCTCAAAAAACTATGATTTTATCCACTCTACCGTTTTTTTAGAATTATTTTTATCGGAATACAATCGGCCGTACTAATATATTTGGTTTATCCTTTTATTTCCCCATCAACGATTTCTAGCAGTGTTTGTTTGTGTGGTTCATGGAGGACATTCATATCGGAAAGCATCTTTAGTTCCCTATGATACAAATCTGGGTTTTATTTATTATCAAATGAGATTTAGTACTTGTATTCATTAATCCATCTTAGTTAGTCTTTTAATCTTTATTAAAGATAAAGATCCTTATATTTCTGTATCGGAAATGTGCAAAAGCAAGTTTGTATTCGAAAATCAGGTTAATTAGTAATCATAGTTTAAGACTAACATAACTTTACGGCACAATGATTTCTTCTCTCAAAAAAAATTATTATTAGATCCAAACTTTTCTCGACCGTTTTTTAAAATTCTTTTCTGTATTAGCACGCTCTTTAGAACAAATACTTGTTTTATCCTTTTATTTGCGAGAAATTACTGTTCAGTTGCTTCCCAATTACCCCTATCTCAATTTTCTTATGTTTTTCTTTTTTCTTTTTTTCTTTTTTGATAAACAACTTTTCCATCATTTCAAGCAGTTGTATTTGGTGCTGTTGAGGGAGGGGTTTTTATTACACAGTCTCATTGATCATAAAAATGTTTCTTATGGTACAGATCTGGGTTTTATTTTATCACCAAGTCAAATATAATTTTTATATTGATTAATCCTTCTTAGTTAGATCTTGTAACCTTTGCTCTTAAAACTACCTCGTAGTAGCTCTTCTGTAAATTCTTTTGCTCTTAATAAAATCTCCCTTCTTATCAAAAAAAAAAAGTTAGATCTTGTAACCTTTATAAAATAATCCTTCTAGTTTTATATGTGGAAGAGGTTAAATGAGTAAGCATAATTAAAGACTAAGATAAATTTGCATTTGCATCTATGACTTGTAATCGAGTCTCTAAATGGAATATTAGATTTGTTTTGTAACCATAACTTGAGACTAATTCAAGATGTTTTATTTCTTCTATCTATGGCTTGTATTCTGGGCTGCAATTAGATTTATTGTTCGGTTATTCATATGTATATATGAATCTGTAAGTTAGGATCATTGACAATTTTGTGGAGTTCAAGATTCTAATATTTATTATTCATGTATGTGAGTTTCAATTTTGTATGTCAAAAGATGTTAATCTGTAATAGACTACTAATAGCTTTAATAATTGAATAAAATGGGAATGATTTTACAATCTTTGAGTGATATTGTTTAAGAATTAGTATGGGAGTGGCAACCGAGGTTTCAGCGATTCACGGTAAACAAGCTTTCAGTGGGAGAGAAAAATTAAAGTAACCAAATGGCAAATGTAAAGAAAAAAGTAATGTATCACCACGTCCATAGCCTTTTACAAACATAATCAGTTGATTCAATATGCTTCATTATGCCATGTCGCCGTGTATCAAGCACACCACCAACCATAGAGTTGCGGTCGGTATATAATCATGGTAGTGCAAAAGGTACATTATAGTTGAATAGGTGCTCCAGCTAATATGACTCAAGGATAACGATGACTGATTTTGCATCATGAGTATGGAATTTTTATCCATAATAAATTATGAGTTGTATCTGTCGATTTTGGGTCATGGGATAGTTTCTAACAACTTATTTCGGAGGCCAATTTTAACTGGCCAGACAAATTTTGAGTCACACGGATGATTTCGAAACTATATAGTGCTTAGAGGCTAGATTGGACGAGGAATAATCCAAGCTTTAAAACCCTCCTTGTGCTTCATAATAGAATCAAAACCGTCTATATAGATGCTTCTTTGGTCAGCAATTAAGGTCAGTCATAAATACGTTGACCCGTTCAATAAATGAAAACAACAATTTGGCCACAAACCATTGATCGTTTACGTCGAAGAGGGATGTCAATTACAAACATCAACTGTTGTTTGTGTCACCAAGAACACGAATCAATTTCACACATCTTTATTCAATGTGAGTTTGCAAAAAAGATGTTGGATCATTTCTTAAACTTGTTGGAAATAAGATGGAGGCCGCCAGATTCATGTATGGACTTCGTTGTGTCTTGGAAATTGAAATTCAGGACCGAACCAATGGAATTTCTTAAATTATGTTTTCCTTTCGCTATATGGCAGCAAATCTGGGAGGAAAGGAACGATAGAATTTTCCGCAACAAGGAAAAAACAGTGGAAAGGGTTATTATTCAAGTGAAGGCTTGCTTATTCAGTTGGGCCAAAGTTCATGAATCCTTTAAGCATTTTAAGTTTGTGGATTTCATGCACGGTTGGGAGGTTTTCATGAATCCTTTAAAAATTTTAAGTTTGTGGATTTCATGCACGGTTGGGAGGTTTTTAAGTAGTAACTAGCCTCAAACATGTAATAGGGGAAATGTGTTTTTGTTCCATGTTCATACTCCCCTTTACTTGTTTTGTGTTTCATGTCTGAATAGTTGTGTGTTGTCTTTTTAAGTGCTAGCTCAGCACTCTCTAATGAATGAATTTTATCTTTTCCATAAACAAAAAATTTGGCTACAAACCGAACGGGTTAGATCTCTAAACCTATAAGAAGAATAGTTGTCCTAAACTCTTTTCCCAACCCTAAAAATCAGGCAGCAAAAATAGATCTAGACCTCATGTTCTTCATCTTTAACAAAACATCAAATACATGTCCATCACCAACAACTTACCCTAATCACAATGATTTCCCCTCTCAAAAAACTACCATGTTGGCAATTGATGTTTCCACCATTGTTTTTTATTCTTTTCCGTATTATGGAGATCCCCGTAAGAAATATTTGGTTTATCCTCTTGTTTATTAGATTTTCTGTTCGGTCACCAAAGATTTCTGTTCGGTGAACATGATCTACGGTTTAGCACGGTGAAAGAGGCGTCCAATCTCCCCAGTTTCAGTTTTCAAATGTTTGCCTTTCCCCCATCAGTTGTTGGAGCTTCGTTTACATTGCATCGCTTGATTCACCACAAAATGTTTTCTATGGTACAAATCTGGGTTTTATTTTATCATTAAGTGAGACTTGATTTTTATTTTATCAATCTTAGTTAGATCTTCTAATAAATTCTTCTAGTTTTATATGTGAAACTTGAAAAATCAAGTTAGGATGTAAATGGCAAGTTAAATTAGTAACAATCATAATATAAGACTAAATAAATTTGTTACTTTGTATTATACAAATGTGCGAGTATGAAAAGACTTGAGTGGAACCAGTAAACATGAGTATGTATTGTACGAGCCCTAGAAGGACAATTTATAAAACATGAGTTGTTTTCAAGAGCATAGGGTAATAAGAGGATTTTATTCAGTTCCACTAGGTTCAATCAAAAATATATTGAAATTCCTCACTGTATCATTTTGCAATTCCAATGCTTATTTAGCAACTTAGCACAGTATTAAACTTAGTATTAGTCGTAACTATAAAAAGCATTATGATGATTTATATGATAAGCCTTGCCAAAGGGTCTGCCTGTGTCTATTTTGCGGACCAATATGGATGCATTACCACTATACTAGTACAACCGTTGTCACGGTGGAAGGGCCGACCGAAGAAGAATCTGAAGATGGAGTTTAAATTTGATATTGTTATTTGTACTCGTTGCGTAGATTTTTTTATAACCTTTCCAACGAGATAAAATTTGTAAAATTCTAAGGCACAGATTTTTATATATGTTATATTGAAGTTTTCTTTCCAATTATACCCCTGAAAAAATAGGATACACAAAGAGTTATAGTAATTTGACTAAAAGGGAGGGATAATTTTGTCTAGTAAAAAAGTAACAAAAAATAAACCACATGGAAATCAAATTCAATCTTTTTATTAAATTGTTAGGTTTCATTTTACAAAAAAGTGGTCATAAAAGTGACTCCCTCCCTACAGGCCCTCCGGTCGGTCGGCCCAAATACCGCAAAAAAGAATCTAACCCATTAAAACAAACAAGAGTCTGAAACCATTCTCAACATAATCCTTTGCTCCAATATCCAAAACAACCTTTACTTCTCCCTGCTTCATTAGAGCAAGCCTTATGGTGGAATCCAACATATTCCAAGTGTGGAAAACTTGTAGAATGTTAAGTCTAGTGGCTTCCAAGTTGTGTTTTCCACAAAAAATCTAAGCAATGTTCCATGGTTTCGTGGGAGGTCTTGTGGAATCCATGGGAGCGCTAATCAGATTAGCGCTCTAAAAGACAGAAAGCGCCAATCAGTATAGCGCGTTGAACGCTATTATGAATAGGGTAAGTCGAGCCCCTAATCAGAATACCGTTAAGCACCAATCAAAACAACTTTCTTCAAGCGCTATTATGAATAGCGTTGAGCACCAAATAGAATAGCTTTGAGCGCCGATTAGAATTGCTTTCAACACTGTTTAGATTAGCTTTCAGTCTGTGCTAAAGCGTTGAATGCTATTTTAAATAATGTCATCTACAATTTATTTTACTTACACTCTTCTCACATCATATGAATGAATTGTTATGAATTGAAATTAAAATATAAAACTTAAAAAATTCAAAACAAAATTTATAGATTTGGAATTAAATATTCAAAATTCAATATGGCTGCATTACAGCAATAATACTGCAACGTGTATCAAGTAAGCAGTCACAACCGTCTAAGCCATACTAGAGGTACTTCTATGCAACAGAATCGCAACATTAGTCGGTTGCTTTATGGTCAGCGTAAGCAACATACAATTATAAGTGAAAGTAATTCTAACCGTCTATAATTGATATTTCTTCGGTGAACTGAGGTCAGTCGCTAAATACATGTGAGCCGTTGAGTGAAAAGGGAAAACAAATGAAAGGTCAAAATTGAGCCCTAAACAGAATGGTGTAGATCTCTAAGCCTTATAAGTAGATCTCAATTCCTCCGCCTTCAGCTGCGTAGGAGAATTGAAAGAAAAAAAACTCCAAACCGTAAACCTAAAAATCACCAAAGAGATCTCTCTCATGTTGTTGGACATGATCCATTCATCAATGGAAACAAAAAATATCAAATATGTCCATACACAAACATCATCACAATGATTTCTCCTCTCAAACAGCCACGATATCTTCCTTATCCGGTACCACCTTTTATTTAGATTATTTTCTTTGTGAAGGTGCATCTATCTTCTTAAAGACATCATTGTGGTCTTCTTTGTGTTCCAACGAAGAAAAACCATACAAAGCTTCCCAATTTGCTTATCTTTTGCTTTTTTCAGTGGTGAAACAGTTGAATCCGTAGATTTAAAACAGTTAGTTTCGGTTCTGCTGAGCCAGCTGCCTCTTTCACTCACATATCTTGGTTTTATTAGTGAAAGTTTAATCTTATCTGCTGATCTTTATAGATATTTCCAGTTTGTATCCTCAGTGTTAATGAAAAGCAAGTTTCCATGATTAAAATCAGGTTAATTAGTAATAATAATTTGAGACTAATTTAAGTTGTTTTATTTGCTTTTATGGCTTGTATTTTTCTGGTCTCTAAATAGATTAATTTAGTGTTTGGTAATTCATATGTATTGTACTCTGTGAGTCTGTGAGTTAGGTTCATTCATAACTTTGTGGAGTTCCTCACTCCAATCCTTTTGCAAGTTAAGAGCAACATTGCGGTTCATTATTCATGTATTGAGATTCAATTTTGTAAGTTCCAAGAATGCTAATCAGTGATATACTAATAGTTATATAGCTACTATTGGATAAAATGGGACTGGTGTGATGTTGTTCAGCGTTGAGTATGAACAAATTGGGAGTAGCTTCACAGTATACACAGTTTTTGTATTTACCAAAAATAAGCAGTTCATTCGATTTGGATCCACGGATTATATTAGACGAAATGGCACACTAATAGCTACATTTCTACATTGCTTTTAGTTCTTACTGTAATTTAATATTACAAGATATGTTTCTATACCGAATTTGCCTCCTAAGTATGCTACTAGAGTTTACCAGCTTCACCTGTTGTACAAAGATCCTACTTCATGATTAACAAATTAAAGAGCGTAATTAGTCAATTCAACTGATTTTTAACAACTTGTTTTCTATATAATCCTGATTTTAAACAACTTGTGTATTGCGTTTTTTTCTACCCGCAATGGTAAATTCATAAAAATTACAAAAATCTTGAGTATGTAAGTAAAAAATGACTGATTTTGCATCATTAAATCGATTCGAACCCATAATAAGCCAAGAGTCAATTTTGAGTCGTAGGATAGTTTCTGACAACTTATTTTGGAGGCCAACTTTGGCTCGCCAGCTTTTGAGTCACACAGACTATTTTGAAACTGTGTTGTGCTATAACGGAAGATTTGAAGGCAAAATTTAGAATAGAATCAAAATTTAGAATAGTAATCCAAGTCTTAAAACCTTTCATGTACTTCAGAATAGAATCAGAGCCGTCTACAATATATGCATCTTCGGTCAGCAAGTACGGTCAGTCATAAACACGTGTGAGCCGTTGAATTAAACAGTGACAGCAATCAACGATCAAAATGTAGCCCTACACTGAACGGGCTAGATCTCTAAACCTTATAAAGGAGATCAGTTGTCCTAGAACCAAACCCTAGCCCTAAAATTCAACAATTTACGTTCTTCATCCGTCATCAATGAATACAAAAACATGAAATACATGTCCATCAACGATAAAATTGCCGGCACAATGATTTCTCCTCTCAAAAAACTATGATTATGTCGAAACTTTTCTCAATAATTTGTTTAGATTCTTTTGTGTGTGAAACGGAACAAACATTTGGGTTATATTTTGTTTCTGATAAATTTCTGTTCAGTTTGCCTCCCAGTCTCCCGAATCTCAACTTCCCCCGATGTTTTTCATTCCCCCATCTTCTGATTTCAAGCAGTTGTATATAGCGCTGTTGAGGGAGGTGATTACATTTCACAGTCTGGATAAGTATTAACCATAAAAACGTTTCTTATGGTATAGATCTGGGTTTTATTTTATAATTAAGTGAGATTTAATTTTTGTATTGGCTAATCTTCTACCATTTATTAAAAAATGATTCTAGTTTTGTATGTGAAATTTGAAAAATCAAGTTTGGATGTATAAAGCAAGTTAAATGAGTAACATTTCGTGTAATTGAGAACTCTAGAAATCCCATTTGTAATCCATTTATAAAACATGAGTTGTTTCTGGAGCATAGGGTTGCAATTAATGGATTCAATTCCACTTCAATCAAAAAAAAAAAAAAAAAAAAAGAGTTTCTCACTCACTGTGTCCTTTGCAAGTCCAATGCTTATTTTAGCTACAACTCGGTATTAGTTTTCACTATTAACAAAACTATGATGATTCATATGATAAGCCATGCCAAGGGGTCTTGACTATGTCTATTTTGCGAACCAATATGGCCGCATTACAGCAATAATACCGCGAACATGAATCCAATCCATCGAAACTCTCTCCTTGTATGAAAGCTTGCGAGAGGTGTGTAACGCTAGTCCCTTTAGTTTGTATGTGAATGAAGCTTTTGTTAGGTGCATTTCATCTTAAGATGTGTGTTGCATGAGAGCATATCGTGTATTGCTTTATGTTCAGTGCAAGCAAGAAAAAATTACTGTGATTGTACCACTTTCACAGTGCAAACTATTAACGATATATGGGTCATATACTCGTATGGTGTATTGAGTAACCGTCTCACAGTCTTCCAGTTTTATAGCACTACAATACTGAGTCTTAGTCTTCCAGATTTATAGATTACTTAGTTAGCAATGGTTTATCCTTGCTTAGTCTTTTGTTCTCCTGATTTACTGTAAACCCTACTATACTTGTAACTATATAGCATTGAATGAAATCTAAACAGTTCACAGTTGTGAAACCAAAATATACTGTCTCCTAAATTTCTACATGGTATCAGAGCTACAGACGCGTAACTATATAGCAACATTCCACAACTACAGACGTTTCGTTCTGACAATGGTTTAGAGTTCAAGTCTAATGCACTACAGACTTGGTTTCACCAAAATGGCATACTTCATCAGACAAGTTGTGTTTACACGCCCCAACAGAATAGCGTTGTTGAGCGTAAACACAGACATTTATTGAATGTTGCAAGAGCTCTTCGCTTTCAATCACACCTACCATTAAGCTTTTGGGGCGAATGCATCCTAACTGCCGCATATTTAATAAACAAAATGCCTACTCCAGTATTGTCTCATAAGACTCCTCATGAGATGCTCCTATCAACAGTGCCAAATTACTCTAATTTGCGAGTTTTTGGTTGCCTATGTTTTGGAAGAAACCCACTCCCATCTCATAAATTCGATATGCGTGCTAAACCGGGTATTTTTGTTGGCTATCCTTATGGTCAGAAAGGTTACAAGGTTTATGATCTTCAAACTAAACTTATATACACTTCTAGGGATGTTGTTTTCTATGAATCCATGTTTCCCTTTTCAAATACGAATCTATCGTACCTTCTACCAATTCCTAAGCCTATTTCAAACTCGGAATATGCTTATTATGATTCACTCTTGATTCCTTCAACAACGGTAAACTATGAACGATCAACTACTTGTCGTATCTCTACGCCTGGTGATACTACCACACAAGATACTTTAGTAACAGATGCGTCTTTGTCACCACTGCAACGTCACACATCAACCAATCGGGAACTAGTTGCTGGTTCTGGTTGTGAACTTCCGATTGTGGACTTTCCACAAACTCCAATTGCTGATACTACAGCTTCATATCCTGAATCTAGTCCATCTAGAGACCTGCCACGATTCAATCTCCACGACATCTTTGTTTCAGTATCATCTACACCGACGGACACAGTTTTAGTTCCACCAGTGCAAGAATCAAGACCTATTCGAACTAAAACTATTCCGTCATATCTGAAAGATTATCACTGCACACTTCCAAAGTGTAATGCAAATTCAGCCTATCCTATGACTAATTACTTGTCATTTGACAAATTTACACCATCTCATAAGGCGTTTTTGTCTGCGATTGTTCTCTCTGAAGAACCCAAAACATATTCCCAGGCTAAGCTATGTCCCAAATGGAGAGCAGCTATGGCCAAGGAGATTCTTGCTCTTGAAGCCAACAATACCTGGATTATGGTTGATCTCCCAAAAGGAAAAACAGCTATAGGTTGTAAATGGGTGTTTAAAATAAAGTTCAATGCAGATGGTACTATAGAGCGATACAAAGCTCGCCTTGTTGCTAAGGGTTATACTCAGCAAGAAGGGATTGATTTTTATGATACCTTTGCACCTGTGGCGAAACTTGTTACAATGCGGGTATTATTATCTGTGGCAGCTATCAAAGGTTGGGCTTTACACCAACTCGATGTAAATAATGCATTCCTTCAAGGAGATCTTGAAGAAGAAATCTACATGAAACTCCCACCTGGTCTAGACAAACAAGGTCAGACTAAAAATATGAAGCTTAACAAATCTTTGTATGGCCTTAAACAAGCCTCACGACAATGGTTTGCCAAGCTTTCTTCAGTGTTATTATCTGAGGGTTTTCAAAAATCCTTATGTGATAATTCTCTCTTCACATATCATAAAGGCAACACTTCGATTTTTGTTCTCGTCTATGTGGATGACATCATCATAACTGGTACTGATAATCATTTCATTACCATCCTTAAATCCAGACTTGCAACCCATTTTTCCATCAAAGACTTGGGTAAATTGCAGTATTTCTTGGGCATAGAAGTTTCTAGATCTCAAAAAGGGATTTTCCTATGTCAACGTAAGTATACAATGGATATACTCAAAGATTCTGGTCTCACAGGAGCGCGAGTTTCTTCTTTTCCCATGGATGCACATTTGAAGTTACGTGCTGACGATGGAAAACCATTACCTGATCCTACTATTTACCATCGCTTAATTGGACGACTGCTGTATCTTACAGTAACACGCCCAGATATCACATATGCTGTGAATTATCTGAGTCAATTTATGCAAATGCCTCACACTGCACATCTTGATGCTGCTCATCAGGTGCTAAGATACTTAAAAGGCACCATTGGCCATGGAATATTCATGTCCTCTTCTAGTCCTTTACTCCTCAGAGGATACACTGACTCTGATTGGGCAGGCTGCCCTATGACTAGACGTTCTACTACTGGTTACTTCGTTACAATAGGTCATAGCCCAATCTCATGGAAATCTAAGAAGCAACCAATGTTGCTTTCGGTCATCGGTTTGAAGCCAGTACCGTGCTCTTGCGAATTTGTGGTGAACTACAATGGCTAAAATATCTTTTTAGGGACTTACATATTCCATGTACACTCCCTATCACTTGTCTCTTGTGATAGTCGGCGGCAATTCATATTGCACAGAAACCTGTCTTTCATGAAAGAACTAAACACATTGAAATAGATATTTGCTACTTTGTCCGTGAGAAATTGCTCAATGGTTTGATTCTCGCCCAAGCATCTTCCATCCGAGATCAACTTGCGAGACATATTCACAAAGCCCTTAGGAATGCGGTAGTTCAAAGCATCTACTTGGCAAGTTGGGCATTCGCTCTCAGCTCTCTTGCTCCAACTTGAGGGGGGTATTAACGATATATGGGTCATATACTCGTATGGTGTATTGAGTAACCGTCTCACAGTCTTCAGTTTTATAGCACTACAATACTTTGAGTCTTAGTCTTCCGTGATTTATAGATTACTTAGTTAGCAATGGTTTATCCTTGCTTAGTCTTTTGTTCTCCGACATCAGTAAACCCTACTATACTTGTAACTATATAGCATTGAATGAAATCTAAACAGTTCACAGTTGTGAAACCAAAATATACTGTCTCCTAAATTTCTACACAAACAAGACACTAACACTTTTTTCTTCTAAAAATTTCCAGGCCACAAAACAAACTATTGTTCACGAAGTAGAACTTTGACTCGCCAAGCTAATTTTGAGCCGCAAATAAAATTTCGAAATTAAAGCAAGTGGATAATTGAAAATGGACAAGCAAATCAGACCCGTCGAATGACGATAATAGATGCAATAAAGGTTAGTCACAAATACCTTTGAGCCGTTAAATCAAATTGTTAATACAAATCGACGATCACAGTTTAGCCCCAAACTGAACCGGCTAAATCTCTAAACCTTATAAGAAGTATAGTTTTTTTTTTGAGTCCTAAACTCTTTTCCTCCGCCTTGAGAAAAAAATCAAACCAGGACCCTAAAAATCTACAACAGCAGCAGGGAGATCTCTTTCATGTTCTTCATGGTCCATCATCAATTGAAACAAAAACATCAAGTACATGTTCATCAACAACAACACAATGATTTCTCCTCTCAACAAACTACTATCTGGTCAATTTCTGCTTCTACCATTGTTTTGGATTCATTTCCTTAACAGAGAGATCCAAGTAAGCAAATATTTAGTATATCCGTATGTTACTGATAAATTTCCGTATAAGTTGCATAATTGCTGGTCCTATATCCTAGATGAGTATTTCAAAGCCTCCCAACGTTGTTTTTCCTCCCCAGTCTTTGGATTTCAAGCAGTTGTGTTCGGTGCTGTTGAGGGAGCGGTTCTGTATTTGAAAACCTTTTTCACCATGAAAACGTTTACTGTGGTACAAATCTGGGTTTTGTTTTGGTTAATCCATCTTTATTAGATCTTCTACTCTTTGTAAGGAAATCGGAAAAATCAAGTTTGGATGTAAAAAGAAAGTTTAAATATAATTTAATACTAATTTAATTTGTTACTAATACGTATTGTACAATTGTGCCAGCTATGCGTATGAACAGACTTGAGTGTCACCAGGACCACCAAATATGAGCGGAAAACCCACTTATTTATAAAACATGATTTGTTTTTCAACAGCATATGGTTGCAATCAGTGGATTCAATTCAGCTCCACTAGCTTCAAAAAAAAAAAAAAAAAAAAAAAAACTAGAGTTCCTCACGCAGTGTATCCTTTTCCAAGTCCAATGCTTATTTAGCTACAACTTAGTATTAGACAGAATTATGATGATTCATATGATAAGCCATGGCATTACATCAGGAATCTAATCCGTTAAAACTCTCACCTTGTATCACACATGCAATCAAAACCGCCTAAGCGATACTAGAGGCACGTAACATTAGTCCTTTTAGCTGGCGAGATTTGAACTCAGGTCACTGATATCATCACCCAATGATTCTACCACTGTACTACAGTGAATGAAGGTTTTGTAAGTTGCATCCTAAAGATGTATGCTACTTGAGATTCCCATGTCAAATTTCTCATCTCAGCATGATGATATTTAAGAAAAGAATAACGATTATTTCTAGGGCTATATGATTAGCAAATTGATTAAATGAATTTATAACAATTTCAACTTGTATTACTTGTAAACTAAACAGAATTGGTGCTTCATATTAAGTCGTCTGCCTTCATCCTTAGGGACCAATCAGAGCCGTATGTAAATTACGTGTGAGCCGTTAAATCGAATAGTGAAAGCAAATGAACGGCCAGAATCTAAACCTAAGCCAAACGGACTATATTTGTTAGCCTTATAAGAAGAATATTTGTCCGCCTCCATTGTGTAGTAGTACTGAAAGAAAAAAAAATCAAAGCCTAAACCTAAAAATCAAACAACAGATCTCTCTCCTAATGTTCTTCATCTTCGTGATCCAACAATGGAAACAGAAACATCAAATCCATGGTCATCAACAACAGCAACTTGTCGGCACAATGATTTTCCCTCTCAAAAACCTATTATTTTCTGCATTTTCGATTCCACCACTGTTCTAGATTCTTTGTTTGAATTGTTAACTTCCTTGGTTTTTCAATGCCATTTTACCTATTAGATCTTCCGTATTGGGATGTCGGTTTGAAGATTTAGAGGAATGAGAAAAGTTAATGAGAATTGATAAGATACAAAAGGTAAGAGAAGTTAATGAATTAAGGAATCAATCACGAAGAGTGAATAGATCATCCTTAGATGAAAAGAGAAAACGCAAAAGGCGAAACCTGTGAGGTCTTCGTTTTGGTAAAGTTCTTTTTTTTTTTATGGTCACCTGCTCCAAGTGACATTAAATTTTCTGTATTGGTTAATCCATCTAATTAGTCTTGTACTCTTTATTAAGAAGCAGGTTAATGACTGATCGTAATTTAAGACTAATTTAAGTTGTTGTTCGCATCCATGACTTGGTTTCTGGTCTCTAATTTCTCATTCTCCAGCATGATGATATTTAGAAAACAAAAATGATTGGAAGTACATAACGTGATACATAATTTTAATTTCAATGTAATCGTTAGTTTCAATTTCAATGTTTATTTAATTTAAACTAGATGATCGCCCGCGGTGGGGAGGCCGACGCAGATATATGAAGTTATGAACCGTTCGTATAATATTTGACGGTCCACTTTGGCTTAGTTGTTATTGTGGCATTTATGTTTTGTTGTGGTTGGATTCAGTTTGGCGCATCGATGTGATTGTTGAAAAAGAATAAAATAGAAAAATAGATCATGTAATGCTCAAGCATTTTCTTATAAGAGAATGAAGGATCATTTCCTTCTTAGTTCAGGGTGAACTATTACAACGACGTTCACTGAATTTATGTCCAAACGACCATATTTTATTCATTATTGTAACATGCACCGAATTGTAGGTCGGCGACTTAATTAAACTCTGCGGGCATCCAACTCAAAACAAATTGGCAACAAGTGGAGTAGCTCCACACCTTATATGGACCGATGTATGGTTGCCTTGTCTTCTTGGGTCTTACTGGGTCTCACGTCTCATACAGGGCCTGGATGTAATAACATATTAGAATACGGGCATCCAACACAAAACCAATTGGCAATGAGTGGAGTGGCCCTTCCATATTATATTTAAGTTAATTATGGGGATATTAACAGTGTGGGACTATTATCCTTCACAGACTTGGTTATCAGAAAATGATTCAGAACCAGTAAGGCTCACAATGACATCCTAACCCACTTGAGTACATATCACACAAAAGGGTTCAATTTTGATTTATCTCGGTGCATCAATCATGAATGTCCAGCTGAAATATGAGCGCTCCACATGTTCTAGCACCCAAAAGCATGAGAACCACGTGTAACATTTTGCAAAGGAAAAGCTAATTGGGCCGACCGAGCGAAGCGAGGGAGGACCTTATATGGTTACTTTGTGTCAATGTGAAGCGTGACATTTTTTTTCAATTGGACAAAAAAGATTGGATTTGGTGTAACCAAAAATGACGTAGGTGTAATTTTTTTAAAGAAGGAGAACTAAATATAAAAGCCAAATTTTATTATAATTTCTTATTCTTTAAGGGTATAATTGGTAACCAAACTTTAAAATTATATATCTAAAAATCAGTGCCTTGGAATTTTGCAAATTTTATCTTGTTAGAAAGCTAATAAAAAAACCTATCCAACGAGCACAAACAACTATATCAAATTTAGAGTTTTTACGAAAAAATCGGAGGGATTTATCATTTTAAGCACAATTTTGAAAATAAATGTATATCCTTTATGCACAAAAGGATATATAATACTTTTTGTAATAATATTTTGGTTTATTCATCAACTAATTTTCCTTTGCAACTAATAAAACGATGTACTCTTCCCTTTCAAGAAAGTGATACTTTCACTTTAGGCACACATATTCTTTTACGGTCCAATTGCAGCAATATTTCTTTTTTTCTTCGGTCGGCCCTCCCCACCGTGGCAACGATCATCTAGTATAGCTAAAACAGACTTATTCCACAAAACTGAAATAAAAAGTTTCGGAGGTTGTTTTCTGAAATTATTTTATCCTGAAACCCTTCAATCCCTCCTTTCGCGTGTTGCGACTCCACCATCACCATTCATCACTACCTTAGAATTGAACATTCGGTTTTCTTAATGATTCTATTCTCTTGGTAAACACTACTCCCCACTATCTCACATACAAATAATTTTAGTTCAGTTAATGTAAGTTAATACATTTTCTGATTAAATTTGATCTTGATATGGGGTATATGTTTAATATGGGCATCTTTGATTTTTGATATGGAATGTGTTTGTGATTGGTATTTTTGGCTTGATGAAACCGGGGCTAATAATCAAGTATGGTTTTATGGGTCGGGTTTGGTTTACCTGATTCATTACCCGTCTTCTCTACCCGAATGTCTGAAGAACAACTCTGTTTTGTTTTTGTTTTTTTGATTGATTGATCAATCACTGATTTTCCAGAATTCAAATACTGTGCAATTATACTAAGTAGAAGATAAATTTAGTGAATATGGTATGATTACAATCGTGATTGCTTACAAATTGGGTATAAAATTTCTTGTACTTTGAATTCTTTTTTTTTTTTTGGAACAGAAAAGATGATGAAATTGATGGATTCCGATCGATCTAATGGATATTTTTATGATATTTGAATGTGAGTTTGCTTTTTTGATGATATGTTACTGAAATTTGTGATCAATTTTATCGATTACCTCAAATTGAACATTAATTTTGTGAAATTGAATTTCAATTGTAAAAGCTTGGGACATTTTCTGTGACTGACAAAATGCAGATTTATCATCACATAGAAGGCCTCCCTTAAGGTCGGCCAATTACACAAGCCAAAATACATTAATCTAATTAATTAGGTTGAAATAATAACTATAAAGTAACATCATACTAAATTTTGTAAGGGTTTTGTCTTCCGAATTCAACCTGATTGTAGTAGTGAGTTCCTCTATTAGTCTAAAAATATAACCCTTTGTTCTGAATTTTCCTTTTATACCATTTTATGCGCTCTCTAGCGGGCACACCGTGACGGGGTTTAAAATTAAGGTCATCCACTCTCTACTTTTATTAGCCACCGCCCATCATTTGGGGGAGAGGATAGATATCAATGGTCATAAGCATACTAGAGAGATTTGCAACCTAAAGCTCTATGTGAGCTCTCGTCAGTGCAAGATCGATTCTTTGGAGAACGAGATCGCTCAGCTTCAGACTGATGTGGATGTTCACCGAGATCATATTGTTGAGCTTCGTACGATGTTAGAAAGTGCTAAGCAGGTAACAGTAACTCGCTCGGATGAGATCAAGTTGCTCCTAGCTCAAAAGGACGAGCTTATTGAGTGGCATTCCGATCATCTGCCCCAGCTAGTGCAGGCATAGGATGATAGGGAAGAACTCCAACGCCTTAAAGCGAGAATATGTGAAGCTTGATAAGGAGCGTGATAGGCACTTACTGTCGTTTCCTTCTAGCAATGGTGCCATTACTTCAACCGAGGCACACATCATTGCTTTAGATAATGAGAAAGTCCAGTTGGAACCGACCTTAGATTCTGCCTTAGCTGAACATGAACGTTGCCTTTTGGTTTATATATTTTTTCAATCCTTGTGGAATTTCTTTTAGATTAACTGAATCTTTTCTGTCTCGTAAAGGCTCGTAAGCGCTATGCTGAGCGGAAGAAGCTCTCACCTCTCGCTTACTCTATGAGGACCCATCTAATAACGGGAAAAAAACGGTTCAGTCCAAAACCGCTCAAAATAGTACGCTTTAGTCCAGACTTAGTAACTAGGTACAAATTAATCTAAATATATGGAAATTACACTAATAACCCTTAATATTACAATTTAGTCCAAATATTTTCAGTTTAGTCCATAATGACTTATGATGATGTCACCAGTTTTAAATAATATAAAAATAATTTCAAAACGATTTATCTTTCGAACCACTCATCCAAAATTCACAAACTTTATATATTCGGAAAGCTCTTTCCGATAGCTACAAAAAGAGTACCCATATGACTATATAATATTCACTTTAAAAAAAATTAATTTTTTATTCATTATTTGATGTGTACAAAAAAGTGCACCTGCAAGAAAATTTTAAAAGTTTATGGAATCAGTTTTCTACATGTCCACCACTTTGTATACACCAAAAAAAAAATGGATGAAATTGGTCATTCATATCCACTTTTAAACCAACTTTTTCAAGGAAATTATACTGATGCATCAATATGGACACCCCTGCAAAACATCAATGAAACCGTTTATTCATAACCACGTACAAATTTAATTTTTCATCGAAAAATACACTTGTGCATTAATATGTACACCCTACAAAACATGCATAAAAATGATCATCCATGACCACACCTAACCTTCTTTTTCATTGAAATTACATGCGCGTACATATTTGTACACCTCTCCATGCATGCGTAGAATTGACCATTCATAACCACACACAAACTTATTTTTTCACTGGAATTACATAGATGCACCCCACATAACATTGACATATAAAATCGACCATTCATACCCACACATCGACCTATATTTCATAGAAAATACACTTGTTCACATATATATACACCCATACAAAACATAGAACAAACAACAATATTCGCCTACAAACTAATCTATTTCAATGGATTTACACAAGTGCACTAGTATGTACACAACTACCCATATTGTATAAACATAATATATGGAAACTCATATGGATTTGAACCATCAGCCTCCACAAACCTTGTGATAGGCTTGGGCGCTCTACCATTTCGAGCTTGTGAGTCCCTAAATGAAATGCATAAAAAGAAAAAAGAATTGATGCCAAAGGTGCACCAAGGTATCATATAATCAGCACGTGTACAACTAAGTACACATCAACAATCTACATTGTATAATTATGTACGTATTAACAATCAATAGGTGTACAACTATGTATACATTATGAATTAATATGTGTATAAGTATATATACATTAAAAATCAACATGTGTATAACTCAGTGACCCTGGTTACTCTCACCAACAATGCAATAACCATTTGAATATCCACAAAATAATATAAACGGAAACACTATTAAGAACCTCCATAACCAACTACATGTTATTTTCTCACATGTGCACAACTTCGTACACCCTAGTTACGGATAAAAAGAAGAAGATATACTCACTTAGATCAATGATTTTCCATGTCATTTTCTCTTGGGTGTATATGTTTCAGCTGTATGAAAATAGTACATGGTGTACAAAAAAGTACACATGTATACATTGAGGATTGCAAACCACATGGACGGTGTACATTAGAGTGCACATGTTTCAGTTATATAATTTCTGACCATATAGCTTCGTATAGGGTCATTTACATAGTAGTAATCTTGTGTAATTTAGAATAACAAACTTTTTGCATACCTTTACATTTTGTCTCACATCAGCCAAGAACTCTAGAACACTCAAGCTCTTAAAGTGTTCAAAAGCAACCTCGAGGAGATAAAGCTTTGGCGCCAAACTCAAATTAACAGCTGGGACTCTCTCCATTGGCAAAGGGACCTTGAATAAAAATAAAACACAATCAGAAAATATCAACAATACAACTACAATCGAACAAAAAATAAGTACATGTAAAACAGAACAAGCACATATATACAGAGATAAAAAAATACAATAGGTGTACAATTATGTACACATTAAGGATTAACATGTGTACAATTATGTACACCTTCATTATTTACATGTGCACTGCTTTGTACACCCTGGTTTCATGGGTGCCTATACTCAACTGCTTCTTCCTTTATATTAGCTCCAAAATAAGCTAAAATGTGTACTAAATTCATTCAAGATCCCACTACATTTCTTGTTAACATACTTGCTTCTCTATGCCCCACTTACATACAAGAACTACAAAAGATTCTAACGTTATCATTGCTTATTTAATTAAAAGTAATTAGAAGAGTGCCTAAGAAAGAATCTAGGTAGCTAATAAAAGACATCAAGCACAAATGACATAAACATCAAGAGCTTGAAGAAGGTAATTAAACGTGAATTAGAAGATTACTTAAACTCTGAAGCTTCCACAAAATGAAGAATCAATCACTAATTTGCATATCTAATGCTCTATAATCATCAACAGTTTTGCTTTTAGCAGCAGCAGCATCAATAAAATTGAACTCCCAATTACAGATTTTGTGAAAAATGCCCAAATCAAAACATCAATAATCCCTTGATATGAAAACCCCAATTCCAGATTTCAACACAACCTCAAATTTGTATAAAATTGAACTCCCCTTGATATGAAAACTCCAATTAATAATCCCTTGATATGAAAACCCCAATTATAAATTTACAAATTATGATCAAAAGAAATGGTATAATTGACCATTCAGACTGATAAAAAATGATGTTGTCATCGTAATTAATTCACGTGAGATTGCACATACACAAGTCAATCAAACAGAACCATGAACAAACACCATACATACACTTAATTAAATATATGTAACAGTAATACTTACAACAGGGGTATGGATTTCTTCCTTGTCCTTAGTATCATCAAGACCCCAAAAAGATAGAATTGGTGTTGTTGTTCGATAATAATTGTCATCATCATTGTAATCCACATCCATATTGCCCCATTTTTCATGGGTTAATAATTGTTTGATAACAAAATTTTCTTCGGATCTAGAAAATCGAATAAGAAGTAAAGGGGAAATCAATCAAATTACATAAAATGAAAGCATTAGAGCACTAATCTGAAAAATGAATTTCTACAGAAGAACAACAAATCTAAATCGCCTATGTTTCTATCTCTCTCACCAAAAAAAATCTGAGATCCAAACAATAAACACGTGAAGCTGAGAAGGTTAATTAAGGTAAGATAAAATAGTGGTATTTTTTGAATCTATTTCAAATTTGGACTAACTCGTCCGAAGTTTGGATTAGACTGTTAATGCGGGAGAATTTTGGACTACCATGTACTAGGCTTGGGAGGGGAGGGCTAGAGTGTCCAAAGCCCAGTAACTTTGGGACTAAACGTCAATTTCTACTCTAATAACACTCTAGATAATTCGGGAGAATTATCGACTGGACTTGGGCTACCTTGGGCTTTCTAAATGAAGTCTGTGTTGATATCTCATCAACTTGATGACGAACTTGTCTAAAGACTCCTTAGTCCTTACCCATTTGCAAGATTGGAAATTTTATCCTTCATCAACCTTTATCTGCTAAAATCCTGTGAACAGAAATCCTTGGTATAATCCTCTTCTCCAAGATATAACTCAAAATCACTGGGCATTTGGCAATACGCAATGAACTAACACCCATTTGATTCACAAGGTAATCCATTGTCATTGATATCTTCTTCTAAAAGTTCGGCATACATGCAGGATGCATCTTAAATGCATTGAGAATTTCGTCTTCTGACCAACCCCATTTCCCGTAAGCATTGCTATAATAGCACTAAGAAATGCATTTTTGTGAGGATCAAGTCCCATACCCTTAATCTCTTGGACAACATCGATATAAATGTCCAACCAGCTTGGAAAAAAAAATCAACAAAATAGGAGACCGGGTCTAGGAGTAGGGACTTATTTCCATTGACTGCACATGCATCTAAGTCTTTGAATCAAGGATGTCCACAAGAAATCTCAGATATTATCTTGGAAAGAAACTTCATCATCAGACATTCAAACATATATATCAACCATGGACACCTTTGTAATAAATTGACAATACTGCAAACACGTCACTATGCTATTAGCTACACAAAGAAAAATAATTAATGTACGACTCTCCAAGTCAATCTCTAGACGAGTGAATGAAAATCCAAGCTGATTTGAGATAAATAATTGATAAAGTTAATGAAATGCTAGTGCTAAAACCTATAAATACCAGTCCACACCGATGCCATTCTGCATATTCAACTGTTTCAATTGATAAAGTTCACTTGTTACATCCGTTCTTAATTAGCCATGAGTTCGTTCAATAAGAGTATGGCATCATTTTGTCTTCTTCTGACCAACCTTCATTTTGTGTTATTTTTATTGGTCAGCATCTCTCAGTCCCCAGTAATCTGTCACGGATGTCATGAACAGGATAGAAGAGCTCTCATTGATTTCAAGCCCTCGTTGGCAGATCCAGCAAATCGTTTGTCATCCTAGCATGACAGCTACCAGCATCAAAATTGCTGTAACTAATTGGCACGGAGTTATATGTTCATATGACTCTTTTCGGGTAATCTCCGTCAATCTTCGAAACACAGTCTATGAAAATTACTCATTGACATAAATCTTCATGTTTGTACCCAAAATCACTTTTGGGCACGAAACACAAAGAATGGATAGTTTGGTTGGTATTTCGGATTCGGGGTTGGGAGATGATTCGTAGAACAAACAAAAGAGATTGACACAGGTTTTACGTGGTTCGGCATAGTTGTCGACGTCCACAGGTGAATCCCCTTGGGGAGTAATTTTTATTGATGATTTGTGTTTCAACATATGATTTTCTCTCCTCTTGGCTACCCCCCATGAAATTATTTCTGCTCTCCCTATTTATACAGTTTTACATCTAAATTTCAATATCAACATAAATGGCATTAAACTGCCCATTTATGCCTCCCTCATAAAATCTGCATGAAACTGCCTCCTTTATGCCTCTATCATAAATCTGTATGTAACTGTCGGGATTAATGCTGCATGACTTAATGGTGATTTATGTATGAAACTGTCCATTTATGGCCCTAGATAAATTCTCATGAAACTTTTTTTTGTTATGGTCAAGCGAGTTGATTGAATGGCAGTTTGCGGCAGATCGGGTTGTCCGGGCGAAGTCTTGGTTGCGTACGATTTGGTTGCATGGGTAGAAGCCATTTATCAAAGATAATTGGTGATTGATCATTGTGGCAAAGATGATCAACTTGTCGGTGATATGACTGGAAACCGGTTGGCAGTGCGGAAGAGTTTTTTGGCTGGGAATTGGTTAGCAGCGTTGCTGGCTATAAGACCGAAAATTGGCTAAGGGTGTGACTGACTTCGATAGTGACCGATGGTTGACTTTGACCGTTGACTGGCCGTTGACTTTGACCATTGACCTTGACCGAATGCTGACCGACTTTGACCATTGACTAATTCTGACCATTGACTGGTCTGTGTAGACTGGTGGGCTGCCTTGGTTGACTGGTTAGCGGGCTTGGATGAGGACCCAAAAGATGATTCAAGTATCAATTTGGCCCAATAAGTGGTATTTTTACTTATGGTACAAACACTTCAACCAAACCGAAAAAAGAAAAATCAAACTCAAAAGATGTCTTGTGGCTGAGAATAATTTAGGGTCTCGACATAAAAATAAAAAATAAAAATTGTCCGCACCTGTATCTAATAATTTAAGAAATTCTTGTTCCAATTTGTCCGTTTGTTTGAAAATAAATTTGAAGAAAATGCCCATTAAGACATCCTTGTCTTTACGCAAGATAATCCAATTTCCGACCCTATGATTCTGATGAAAGTTGGAATCTAGTTTTAAAAATCTCACAACTTGACAGGCTTGGTACATATCTGCCATGCACGTAACCAGCTAAAGGAAATGTCTCCCTCCATTGAATGCAAATGTAAGTCTTTTAATCAAGCATGTCCACTCGAATTCTCAAATTTTATCTTTGAAATAAGAAACTTCATTTATGTACATGTCACTCTCCAACTCCAAGACTCCAAGTAAAGCTCAAGTTATGCTCTAGACGAGGTGCATGAAAATTCAAACTGATTTGAGATAATTGATAAAGTTACAGCCTGTTCGGCTGGGAGAATTATAACCCTAAGAATTCAATTTTTGGATAATACAATTCCTAGAATTGGATTCCAATCCAAAAAAATTATGTTCGGTTGAAGTAATTCAATTACCTTTGTTTTTACCAAAATCAATATCCAATCTCAAATTTCTTAGCTTTCTGGACTTGTCTATAAATAAAATCAGCGGACCCATACCAAGTTCAATCTGTAAGATTCTTTCTCTTCGAGAAATTTCATTACAAAATAATAAAATAACAGGAAGCATACCAAGTTGCATATCAAAGCTCCGTAACCTTACTGTTTTTTCTGTCTATGAAAACTCAATTGGGGGAAATGTTTCGTTGATATCTCTGATGAACGATCTAGACCTAACTACCATCGATCTGAGCTCAAATAGGCTAACCGTAGTTATAGATCAAAATTACAGTTCGTACTCTAAATTCAAACTGGAGTATTTGTTTTTGCCATCGTGCAATATAACAGGATTATTCCCAACTATCATCTGTAAATTACGTAATCTTAAGGAACTGAATCCGTCTCATAATCACCTGAAAGGAGTTATTCCTTCTTGCATCTCCAAACTCAAAAATCTCGATTCATTTGTTGTATCGAACAACCAACTTAGCGGCCCTCTAACTCTTCCACCTAAATGTTTTTTTTTTGATGTTTCAAATAATAAACTCAGTGGTGAAATCTCAATAGAAATCGGAAAAAGACTTGGTCACATTAGTCTAACTGGGAATCAGTTTTCGGGTTCAATTCCCTCTTCTATATGTTCAAAAGATTCCCAATCAAATCCTGTCATTATTGACCTCTCAAACAACAAATTCTCAGGGGTTATACCTAATACCTTACGGTATTGTAGGGATCTTGTATCGCTAAACCTTAGGAGCAACAAACTCACAGGAAATCTTCCGAATGAGATTGGACGACCAGAATCACTAATTTTTCTTCAACTACAAGACAACGATCTCCATGGTAGTCCTCTCAACCTCATCAGTAAACTACAAGGATTGGTAGTTCTTAACCTGGCTAATAACCAATTCCAAGGAAGTATACCCAGAGCATTATTTGGTCCTTACTCTCGCTTAAGTATCATTTCCTTAAGGTCAAACAAGTTCAACGGGTCAATCCCTGAAGAAATAAGTAATTTATACCGACTTCAAATTTTGGACTTATCGCATAACAAATTCTCAGGCCATATTCCTAAGCAATTAGGATGGCACTGGATGAATTTAACAGGCAATTCCGAAATGCTTACAGATGTGGTCTACGATATTCAGCTGAAGATGGTGATCAACGGGATCATGTTAGAATTTCAAACAATATACAATTATATGTCAGGACTTGATCTATCTTGCAACATGCTTGATGGTAACATTCCAACAGAGATAGGTCGGTTAAACGGACTTCAAAGGCTTAATTTGTCACACAATAATCTTTCGGATAGCATACCTACGAGTATTGGAGATATGTCTAATTTGGTTTCTTTGGACTTAAGTTTCAACAGACTATCTGGGCAAATCCCCCAGTCTTTAACATCGATCGATTTTCTTGGGTTTTTAAACCTATCTTACAATGAGTTGAGTGGCCAAATTCCAAAAGGGATTCACTTTGACACGTTGGGTGCTGATGGTTGGGCTTTCGTTGGGAATGCATTATTGTGTGGAGAACCTACAAAGCAAGTTTGTGAAGTTGAAAAAAAAGACAGTCATGGAGACGATCAAGAGGATGCAAGTGAGAAATTGATACTGTATAGTATTGTTTCTTTGGGGTTCATAGTTGGATTTTGGGGTCTTTTCTTTGTGATGCTCATAAAAAAGGAGAAATGGTGGTTTCCATATTGGAAATTTATTGATATTATTGTAGCTATAATAATAAGGGAAATTTTGAGTTTGGTGCCTATGAAATGGTATATCTTTGCGTTTGGTGCCTAACTTTGTCCAAATTTGAGTTTGGTGCCCAGTGGATGTTGGTCAAACAGTTAACCTAACGGATGACCGATTGACTGTTTATATTATTTTTATTTTTACTAATAATTAATTAATGGACGGGCGTTAGGGACTGCTAGGCACATGATGGTTGAGGCCTTTTATCAAACATGTTGTATGCATTTTCATTGGTGATGGAAAAATCACGTCTGGTACTTATACCCTCTCGCATCTTCTCCTTCTCTGCAAAATTGGATTAACATTTTACAATATTAATTATACACAAACTCTAATCACCCATATCATTTTTATAAGAAAGTCTCACTGAATGATGCTGATGGCATTCTTTAAGATTACAAGGAATTGTGATGCATTCATGGGATAGGTTGTATCAACAATGAATGGAATTGCAAGTAAATGGGCAGTTATGATAATTCTCACAGGAAATGGGATTGTTGGAGTTAAATCAAAGAAGGAAAATAGGGGTGGGTTAGTATAATCTAGTTCCTGCCTTGATTGGAGATGAAGAGAAGAATGATCAGAAAATAAAAGGGTGAGTTTAGAAGTTTTAGGAACCAAAGAGAAGAAGAATTTAAGAGCCGTTTTGGGAGATTTAGTTGCAAGCACTCAAACTGCCTTCTACTGGGAAGCGTATATCTTTGAATTTCCCATCTTATAGAGAATCGGGCTTGCATATGAGATCGATTAGAATTCATGTAATGCGATACTTTTTTCTTAACTTCACCAGCTCTGTCTTCCCGGTAAAGTTTGTAAATAAATGAAAACTAATATTTTAGTTAGTCATTTCACGGAATTAACTTTGAATTTGACGGTCAACACGGTCAAATAAAATCAATTCTTTAACTGGGCACCAAACTCAAATTTGGATAAAATTAGTCACCAAACGCAAATGTATACTATTTTATAGTCACCAAACTCAAAATATCCCTAATAATAAAGATGTACCAAAAATAAATAACTGTAATGAGGCCAATTTATATATAAAAAGCTTAAACTTTTTCATGAGTAGTTCCGACAATGGCAATGGATGAGTGCAGAAAGATAAATTTTGTTTCATTAAAAAAGGTTTGGAGCAGCAGAGAGAACGGTTCGACTCAACCAATTTAACAAATCTTGTGAAGCATAAATACCCCTAAGGATCAGTCTTTTTGGTCTCATAACAAATCGCAAATGACAAAGAGTTGTTACCCGGCCTAACCGGTTGTGAATCCAACAGTGTAAAACACAACTCAACTGTTGGCCTCACGAACAATTATATGAATAATCAAAACTTTTCCATTTACAACCAAAAGGCACCAAAATCAACTAAATCTAAAATAAATCCGGTCTGGAAACTCAACATAAGCTAGAAAATTATGCCGTGAATTATAAACACAATCATGACCACTAAGCAAAGCAGACCCTTTCTTAGCTTGCTTGTCAGCAGAGAAATTGTCTTATCTGAAGCTTTCCCTGAAAGAAAAAGTCCGACAAATCCATTCCCTGGTCCAGAAAAGCCTGAACTGTAACAGCTTTAGAGTCGGAATGATAAATTGATGCCAATTATTCTCCGCAACCCACTCTAAAGCTCTGATGGTATCAACCAATTCAGCTATAAGGTTTCATGCAAGAACAATATCACCACTTCCAGCAATTACAAAACCACCAATATGATCTCTTCCTATAAATCCATATCCAGCAATGCCAGGATTTCCCCTTGAGGCACCACCACAGCAAAGAAGAAGAGTATGTTCTTCAGGGAGCTTGAAAAAACACTCTATTGCTCTAATCATTTCACTTTCATGTTGGGAATATCAAAGAATAAGACTGCACTATTCATTCAAGATCCTACCACAATGAAGCTTAATAGAAAGACTAGTGCTGGTGTTCCCTTCCCCTCCAGGTACTATAGGAATTCTCAAAGTAGCTCTATTCAATTTTGGCTCATTGCCAGTTTTGGTTTCTGTTCAATTTCGGCTATCATACTGAATGCACTACGGTCAATTGACCAATGCACTTTAAAAAAAAAATCAATTAAAATTTTGCAAAACCCAATTTGTTATAAAAAGTGATTAATGTATAAAAGAAAAGCACAAGTCATATGGCTGTCCAGCTCACTTCTACTGCAATGTAGGGCAAATAATGCTATATGGCAAGGTAATCACCATAGCATCACTAACGAATCTATACTCGTATATCCAGTTTAGTGTCAACTAGTCTTGATCATATTGTAGCTATAATAATTAGATGCATTCAAAATGAACAATTCTAATACAATCAGTTTATATTTGGAAGCTCATACTTTGGTATGAATAATTCTGACAGGGCAAATGGATGAGTGCATAAAAATGAATTTGATTTGATTTTAAAAGGGCGGGGCATGTGTAATTCTGACAGGGAAAATGGATGAGTGCATAAATTTGATTTGAGTTGAAAGGTCGAGAGTCGCAAAGAAAACTATCTGACAAAACCTTCTTAGTTCTTACATCTAACTTTATACAAGGATGTAAGAACTGTTGGCAATCGTAAATGACAATAGTTGCTACCTGCCTATATCTAAGGCTCTAAGCTAAGCCAACCAGGTGTGCATCCAACGGTGTAGAGCACAACTGAACTGTTAGTCAAGGCTATGTCTAAGCTAGGATTTCAATGAATATGAAATTTGGTTAAACATAATCATTGAATTGTCTGAACTCTGTTACTTATTCAGTTCTACTGAACGGAAGTCCTATGGTTAACTTAAAAGACCGAAAGAGGGCTTAGCCAAGGGAATCCAATCTTCCCTTACCCATACTGTATTTGCACCGAAGCATTATCTGCTTACATATCTAAACAAAAGAGAACATACCTGGTTCATGGAGTCAAGGTTGCTATAGTTGCTGGCTTGCTGCTTACTTATTGTTTTGCCTATGAGAGCTTCATCATCACCAAAGCCACGATCCCTGAGTTCCATTCTATTAAGAATTATCAGAACAGGTACTGCAAATCAAGTGGAAAAGAGATTAATTTTCACAGATCTGGGTTGCTTTTTCAGCAATAATGTGCATCAAAAAATTCAGTAGCATGTGAGGATGAAAGAAAGGTGGATAAATGGAATTAAAGTATTGCATATAAGGATTCAAGTTTTGTTAACGGACCAGAACTGTTCATCCTTTTTAACCAAGTTGTCCTTCCATCATTGAACAAAATCCAGCAAGAGAACAACTTGAACGAGAAGAAAGAATCCTGAGCCGAATTTGGAAACTGTCTCTGCATTTACAGATTGCAAAGGTAACAAAAGCTGTAAGCCAAACCTTGTAATGGAAAACAGTACCAAGAAAATATATACGACAAGAAACTGGCGAAGATTTATAAATAATACCTTATTTGGAACACAATGGATGAATTGCTGCAAAGCACCATCGTACAACGGCACTAAAGGACCTAAATAAGAGAATAAAACAATAACACAGATGTAAGCATGCAATGAATTTCATGGCTCAAGGGGTCAAAAACCCATGTGAGAACAATGTTTCAACCTTCACTATAACTAGAAAAACTTAATTTTCAACAGGACAAAATGAACAATGTCCATGCCAATAAGTATTTTGCATACCAATGATACTGGGAGGACCATCATAAAGGGGTTAAAACATCGGCAACGTAAACCCTTTCAAATGGCTTAAATAGAGCACCATCATAAGTCTGTTTTGTTACAACTGATACAACTTGTTAAAAAGCAGCACTCTTTAATAACAGTGATACTGAGAGGAAGTCAAACCGCAGGGTAGCATATGATTTATCTAAGAAAAACCATACATTCAGCATGACAAAAGGAAATCTAGATAATGCCGGTACACCTCAATATGACATTCATATACACAGCACATTCATTGAATTATAAATATCTTATGCAATAAACGATAAGTCAAGAGGAAGGTCGGTGACAGATAATACGAGGAAAAAACATTTTTGCAACAAGATACAAGTTACATAGGAAAGTCACTCACCATACGCTGATGATCCCATTTGGAAGGAAAAAACATACAATTCGCCATAAGGCGCCAACTAACAACCTTCATCATCTATCCACCATGGTGCAAACAGTCTTAACACCTATCATTTTAATGGCAAGGATGGTGGAAATAAAAAATTCCCCAAACTCATACGCGGCACTGTATCAATTTCAAACCACTCCCTATCTGTAGTCTGGTGGATCTGATCAATCCCAAAACAAAACCAAAAAGACTTAATCAATAAAGATGAGTTCCAAACATTTTAAGCAAACTATGGAGCCTAAATTACACAAACATCAAAGCTAACAGCAATTCCCACATCCAATATCAAAGCTACATTGATAATTCACACAACTCAAGAAGCCAAATAATGGAAATGTAAAAAAAAAAAAAAACATGAGACATACATGGGATTTTCTCCAAGAGAGGAGCAGAAACTCCTCTGAGAATCCACGGAATGATAAGTGAAAAAGCAAAATTACCACAATAAGTAATTCAAACAGAACGTCTATTGATGCTTGATACAACTGTTCGACAAATTTCATGCACTGGCTGCAGAGCATGAAGCCAAGCAAGATGGTGCCCACGTATTTCTTCATTTTAAGTTCCCCCTTTCATACTTTGTCTATAAATCCAAACTAAAACACACAAAATTCATAATCAATATGTTTACTCATATTTAAAGCATAAACGGTAAAGAATGGAGTTTCCTGGCTACATTTTACAGCTTCATAAAGTAGGACCAAAAGGAATGCTTAAGTTATTCCCCTGTCCCTTTGTGTAGTTAAGGAGGTGTAAAATGTAACTGTTGTAGAGGACTTTGTAGCCCTGAATTTAGGGTTACAAGTCGCTGACCCACCTGTGCCAATAGATTTAAAAGGAAATTTCGCAGTTTGTTTCCCGATGAAAACTTCCACCATATATCCATACGTAAAATACAGCATTTCATCTACCACCATGAAAACTTTGAGCTACTACATCTATATCAGCCAACAATCAATTTCTCATGAGAGTACTTTGACCTGAAGGAGGCATCATAAACCTAAGAGTTAACATAAGACATGATGTACTAACATACACCTGTCTAATCAGAAACCTAAGAGAGGTTTTTATAAAATTATGAAAACCCAAAAAGTCTCAAAAATTTCATGATGTGAACTACTTGAGAATGTTACTAGCCACAAATACAAAGAGAGCTCGATCGCAGTTTAAATAAGCTAAGAACTTACGAAACCAAACAACAAACCACAAATATAACTTTCCTAAAATGTTATTTTCATCTGTTCTACAACTGAAATTCCGTCCTTTAATACACAACACAAGTTCTAGATAAACTAAGAGTTGGTAGAATGCATCCAACAACTACCCCATACAATATACTTCTGTTGTCAATCAATATAATAGTGACAAAGCGACTGGTATAGACACAATTTTCATTTTGAAGAAAATAAAATCAGGCCAATAAGTTAAATAGACCCAATATGGGGAAAGACTATAATTGGTAAATTTTGGATTGTCTACAAGCATGTTCACATCTCCCTAATTCGATTATGAAGTAGTAGATTGTTTACCTTCAGTAGTTCCGGAGCTACTTGCTCATACTTGATCAGATACTTCACCAAGAAAGACTTCTCGGACATCAATATAAGTGAAGATACACAACTTTGATCCTTCTTAATGAGACCCTTGGAGACTGAACTTCGATAAAAATAACACCTAGGTATAATCCTCTTCTCTAAGCTATAATTCAAAATCATTGTTGTCGAATCTTCTTCTCAGAGTGCCTCATACACTGAGGATTCGACATAAATGCAAACTGAATTTGTTCTTCTGACCAACCCCATTTCCTGAAAGCATTCAACTTCATTTCCAAAGTTGATTTACTCATCCCAGCCAATGCATGAATAGCACTAGAAAATGCAGTTTTCTGAGGATCGAAACCCACAGCCTTAATCTCTTGTACAATGTCCTTGAATTCAACAGTGCTTATCATTAGTGTAGTTGTTTTGCTAATTAGAAACTTGACAATATTTGATTGAGGGACACCTTCATCTGTCAAAACCTGGATGTTGAGCAGCATTTTCTCAATTAGTTCTACAGGATAATGTGTATCTATCAGTGCCAACTATGCTCTTGATGAAATCGAAAAAAGGAATGATATGGTTTTCTAAGCTTCTTTGAAGGATAACTGGACAAGACCTTGACAACTTCAAGTCTACAGACCTCTTTGGAATTGAAATAATCAAGTTTGGGTTTAAAGGTTTTATGAGTATCAGATAAAAGGAATTCAGGCACCTTGATGATGATTTTGGAGATGTCGGGTTTAGTGAACCCGTAATCTTGAAAAAAGGTAAGAACCGAGTCTGGATTGGATGTGGTTTTAAAATTAAGTTTCTCGGAAGAAGAGAGAGCTTGTTTTTCAGTTAACCCACATGAATTCATCAAGTAAGAAACTAAAAATGAAGAAGAACAAGAATTGGGATGGTCAGTTAAACAGTTTAACTTAAACTAATTGAAGATTAAAATAAATCTAACTCTGATAAAATAAGGGTTTTGGGATGTAAAATGTGAGCACAGAGAAAGGGGTTTTGAATACAGAACGAAACATTACTAAAGAAAATGAATTGGAAAAAGTTGGGTTTACGAATCGCACTTACAGGTTTTGTGGCGGAACTGGTCTTTACCGAGTTCACTCGGTTGAGAAAGTTGAGAGACAGAATTGGTGAATATCTTCCACACTAACAGTGGAGATTAGGATTTGTTATTTATATTAGAAGATGAATACAAAAGGTCTAAACTTGATCAGAAAAATATGGAAGATCCTAGAGAATAGTCGGACTTAGTTAAAGACCAGACTATGTATTGGTTTGTTGAACAGACTCCTTGCATTGTGGGGATGCTTGACGTGTGCTTGTGACTGTTTGTATACTTGTGCTGACACCCTCCCTCAAGTTGGACTGGAGTTGTCGGATGTTCAACTTGTCTCGAATATGTTGGAACCTTGGTGAAGATAACCCCTCGTAAAGATGTCTGCCAGCTGATCTCTACTGCTAATGAACTTCACGTATAGCAGTTTGCCAGATACTCTCTCTCGGACAAAGTGATAATCTATCTCGATATGCTTTGTGCGAGCATGGAAAATGGGATTGGCAGTGAGATAGGTTGCGCCTAGATTGTCACACCACAGAGAAGGTGTATTGCAGTCGACCCCTAATTCTTTCAACAAGGACTGAATCCATATCAGTTCAGAAGTGGCAATTGCTACACCGTGATACTCCGCTTCGGTACTTGACCTTGACACCGTCTTCTTCTTTCGTGCGCTCCATGAGATGAGATTACCACCAAAATAGATACAATAACCACTTGTTGACCTGCGATCATCAAGGCTGCCTGCCCAATCCGCATCAGAATAAGCATGAAGAGAATAATCATTGCCAGGCTTAATGAACAGACCAGAGTCTATAGTTTGCTTTAGATATCGCAGTATTCTCTTCACCAACTCCCAGTGTTCGACAAACGGCTCATGCATATACTGACAGGCTTTGTTAATAGCCACAGATATGTCCGGGCGAGTGATATGCAGATACTGTAAATCTCCTACAACACTTCTATAAAGTGTGGGGTCCGTAAACTTTTCAGAACCTTGCCTTTGAAGCCTTGTATCAGCTTCCATTGGAGTGCAAACTGGTTTGATGCCTTCCAGTTTAGTGCGACGCAAAAGATCAGCAATGTACTTTCTTTGACACAGCACCAGTGAAGTTCCTTGTTTGATAACTTCAACACCTAGGAAGTAAGACAACTCCCCCATGTCTTTTACTGCAAACTCATTACCCAACTCAGTTATCAATGTATCTACCAGTCGTGAATTTGAACCAGTGACAACAATATCATCAACATAAATTAACACATAAGTTACCGACGAACTGTCCTTCCTGATAAATAAAGAGGAGTCAGCAATAGAGGCCGTAAACCCTAGCTTGAGGAGATGATTGCTGAGTCGAGAGAACCATGCACGTGGGGCCTGTTTGAGTCCATACAACGACTTGTGTAACTTGCAGACGTGATTAGGAAAGTTTGAATCCACATACCCTGCTGGCTGCTTCATATATACGTCTTCTTCTAAGACGCCATGCAAAAACGCATTCTCCACATCTAGTTGACGCAGTTTCCAGTGGTTCATCACTGCTAGGGAAAGAACAAGTCGTATGGTGCATGGTTTAATTACTGGTGAAAAAGTTTCACCATAGTCCACACCTTCCTTTTGATTGAATCCTTTGGCCACCAAACGCGCTTTATATCGTTGTATAGTTCCATCCGGGTTTCTTTTAATCCGAAAAACCCACTTTGAACCAACTACGTTCATGCCATCTTCATACTGGACAAGGGAATATGTGTCATTGCGAATCAGGGCATTTATTTGAACATCCATAGCATCTCTCCATTCTGGAATCATACACGCTTTGGAGTAACAAGTAGGCTCCATGAAATCATCATCTTGAAGTGGATACTTGGTGGTAGTAAGACATAGCTTCTGAATGGGTTTAGTGATGCCAGCTTTTGCTCTAGTCACCATTGAATGCGCTGGAGGTACTGGTTGTTGAACAGACTCTACTTCCGGAGAGCCTTGTGGAGATTGATGCTGCGATGGCAAGACATCTGATGATACTGGTGATGGCAGAGGCGTATTATTTAAAACTGGTGCCGATGATGCTTGTTGTGGTAGAGCATGTGGTGCTTCAGTTGGTTGTGCTTGCATTGGCAATGTTTGAGCTGGCATAAAAGCAGAAGAGCCAAAAATATCCGTACTCGAACAATGAGTTAGCTGACTTACCTCAGGAGTTTGCTGTTGAGGAGGAGAGAATGGAAAAACATTTTCTTCAAACCTAACATGCCTAGAGATATACTGTCGATTTGTTTGTAGATGAAGACATATATATCCTTTATGAGCTGAACTATAACCAAGGAATATGCATGGAAGATACCTAGGTTCTAGCTTGTTAGCATTGTATGGACGAAGGCATGGATAGGCTAAGCAACCAAAAACACGTAAAAATGAGTAATCAGGCTTTTTAAGAAAGAGCAACTCTAGAGGTGTTTTGGTTTCAAAGGAAGATTTTGGAACCCTGTTTATTAGATAGCATGCTGTTTGAAAGGCTTCTGACCAGAATTCTTTTGGAAGCTGCGCATGAAACAATAACGCAAGACCACTCTCAGTAAAATGTTTTATTCTACGCTCTGCAAGTCCATTTTGAGGTGATGTATGAGGACACGAGAAGCGATGCTGGATTCCAGATGCATTGAGATATGAAGTAAACTTTTTGTATTCAAGGGCATTATCTGACTGGAAGACTTTAATTTTGTGACCTGTTAAATTTTCTACTTGTTTATGAAACAGGGTGAAGATATGTAAAGCATCAGATCTTTGGACCATCGGAAACACCCATGTATAATGTGAGAAAACATCCATTAACAACATGTAATAACGATAACCATTTCTAGAAGCTTGTGGGGAAACCCAAATATCCGAAACAATAAGACTTAATGGAGTGTCATAAACAGTTGCACTAGGAGAAAAAGGAAGACGCCGACTCTTGCTGATATGACAAGAGTGGCAAAACTCAAATTTTTTATTCTGAACAGGAAGGGAAAATTTTCTAATTATTTTGGAAACTGTGCTCAGCATGGGGTGCCCAAGACGCTGGTGCCAGACAGGTAAACTTGCAGACAGAAAAGATTGAGGAGAGATCGGTTGATTTTTGTCACCTACGCCATCAAGTACATCTAGTCCATTCTCATTCCTCCCCTTTAGCAGCACTGCTGCCGTGGTCATGTCCTTGACAACAAAGTAAGTTGTGTGAAACTCAAAGTAAACATGGTTATCTTTACAGAATTGATAAACAGATAGGAGATTTTTTTTTGATCTTTGGCACATGGTACACATTATTTAACGAATATTTACGGTCATTGTACGTAAAAGTAGAGTTACCAACGTGTGCTATTTGCAAAGTATTACCATTACCAACCCTGACTGTGTCTGTTCCATCATATTCATGAGGAATACACAGATTCTTGACATCAGCAGTCAAGTGATGAGTTTCTCCCGAATCAGTTACCCACTGAGCACCAGACGTGTCACCAGGAAAAGAGAGATAAGAAGTTGGAGGTTTTGGATGACCGTTGTTTCGTTGCTCATATCGAAACCAGCAACGATCAGCAGTGTGGTTATTTTTCTTACAGATCTGACAGCAGATGTCTCCATGAGCAGCACCTCTTGGCTGCGGCGGTTGGCGACGATTATTGTTTGGAGGAGGTGGCCCTCTTGGCTGACTGTTGAACCGTCGTGGTTTATTCCTTGGGTTTGAACCTGAACTGGATGCAACATAGTTTTCTACTGGTGCTTGAATCTGTGCTAGTTGTTGTTCAACCCGCATATCAAAGGAAAGTAGATGAGAAGTAAAGGTTTGGTAATCAATTCCTTCAACAGTGCTTAGAGCAGTAACGATTGGATCATATGTTTGATTCAACCCATTACTGATACATTGTTTCTTTTCTTCAGGTGAAACAGTATAACCAGAGGCAGCAAGCTGGTCAAATAAACGTTTAGCATCATTGAGATAGGTTTTCAAGGATTTGTTACCTTTATTCATGCAATGGAGATGCTTCTTAAGGCAACTCTGGTGAGCAAAGGTTTTAGGAGCATATTCATCCTCCAGCTTGTCCCAGATTTCTTTTGCCGTGGTGAGTTCTGAAACTACACTCAATACTTCTGGTGATAGGGTTGAATTCAACCAACCAACGATCAAGGAGTCTTGGGCTTCATAAGCAGTGAATGCTGCGTTGATTGCTTCACCACCTGGAAGATTTCTTGGTGGCTTTTCTTTTGTCCCATCCACATATCCTGTTAGATCATACCCTTTGAGAATGGGTTGAAATTGTGCTTTCCAGAGATGATGATTTGTCTCTGTGTGTTTCAAAGTGACAAGATGATGGATTTGAACTTGACGTAAGGTATTTGTTTCATCTGCCATTGGATTAGGGTTTTGATTTGTGTTTCTGGTTTACTGGGTTTTTAGTTGTTTGTTTTGTATTTTGTTTTGCTAGCGGAAACGATCTTGGATCTTAGGCTGATACCAAGTTGAGAGACATAATTGGTGAATATCTTCCACACTAACAGTGGAGATTAGGATTTGTTATTTATATTAGAAGATGAATACAAAAGGTCTAAACTTGATCAGAAAAATATGGAAGATCCTAGAGAATAGTCGGACTTAGTTAAAGACCAGACTATGTATTGGTTTTTTGAACAGACTCCTTGCATTGTGGGGATGCTTGACGTGTGCTTGTGACTGTTTGTATACTTGTGCTGACAGAGAAGATATGAAAATGAAGATTTTTTTTTTTTTTTGAGTGTTGACAAGATTTAAGGAGATAATCGAGCATGGGCCTAGATATGGGCCTCACGTGTTTGCTACCGCAGAGCGGATTGATTTTTGATCATCCCTGCACCATAAAAACATAAAAATTAGGGGTGTGCAAAAAAACCGGAACCGCGGTTTTCACCCTGGTAGGTTTAGAAAGATACCTACTTCTATGTATAAACTGCAAGTGCACAGTGTCGACAAGCAACACAGGGCAAGCACAGGTCGAACCACAGAGATTTGGAGAGTGTATAAGTTGATTCTAAATCCTGATTCAAAGAGTAACCAAAAGGGGTTTGATTTTGTCGATACGACGATATGATTTTCAAGTGACTGAAATAATAAAAGATGCAAATAACAAGATATGTAAACAATGAGAATATGGATACTGGGGTATTCAAATCCACCAATAACCTATGATATGCATTCAACTTGTAATATTATTCTTGTCCTTATAGTAGATTCAAGTCTACCTTATAACTAAGGTGTTTCTCCAATGAATAATTTAATCACAACTAAAGTATTTCTCCAAAGAATTAATTGTCTTATTAAAGCACAAATAATCTAAGGATCAATATTTGGTTAAGCATGAGTTGTAGCATAATCAACATAGAGATATTCTAACTACAATGGATACATGGCATACATTGTGAGAGCAAGATGTTGAAAAACTTGGATTAAATTATATCTTTAAACAATTCTAAACTTTCAAGAACAAGATACAAGATATGAATACATACCAATGAGATTAGGGCTTCATCTAAACCCTAGTAAATGAAATTAGAACATGAAGAACATTACAACAAAATTGAAATTTGATAAACTAACATGAACAAGCTATTCTTGGATGAGTTTTCAACACAACAACCCTCTCTATTTATACACAAAAACTCTCTCAACACTTGGATTCGAAATTTACTGTAGCAACCACTCAACAATTAAACAAAACATGTTTTCTTTAATTGATGGATGAAATGGAATACAATGGGGGTGAGGTGGATGTTTTGGAAAGAATCCAATGGGGGTGAGGTGGATGTTTTGGAAAGAATCCAATGGGGGTGAGGTGGAAATGGATTTGGGTCTTGGGTTTTGGATCATGGGTTGTTTAATCCCATGAATTTGTAAACAGGTTGCCACTGATGAGCGAGCGAGTTGCAACGCTTCCAACTTTCTTCTCTTTTGTCTTCTCAATTCTTCCAAGCTTTATTTAGTACTTAAAAACACAAAATTAATTAATACAAATATTTATTCTTGAAAATGGTAAAAATGCAGAATTTGGGATAATATATGACTTTGAAGCGCGAAAGATGAGTTAAGTGCCAATGAAAAGGTGTATGAATATGCAATATTTGGCACTCATCAAATACCCCCAAACCTGAATTTTACTTGTCCTCAAGTGAAACAAATCCGTAAATCCTAACTATACCACTGTCACTGGTCTCTCGAATGCATTTAGCGTATGCACTAAGCCTTTAAACCCCTAGGTGTCCCTAGTGGACGAGTTGTAGTCTCGTGAGGGCCTACCAAATATGTACCCACAAAACCTTCTCCAATTTCAGAGCATCCATAGAAATGTCTTCGTCTTCGGTCTTCAACTGTAGATGATGAACTTCGGAATTTCGTAGAACCATGAAAATTTGTAACCAAATTTTTCTTTTTTCTTTTTTTTAAGACCCGCTATACAGCTGGTCATCATTTTTTTTTTAGTGACCCGCTACACAGCTGGTCATCAGATAACATACTACAAAAGACCCGCTCCACAGCTGGTCATAGAAGACAACAAAAAAAATGCAAAAGACTACAAAAGATCCTACAAAAGACCCGCTACACAGCTGGTCATAAAAGATAACAACAAAAGACTCAAAAAATCCAAAAGACTACAAAGGATCCTACAAAAGACCCGCTCCACAGCTGGTCATAAAAGATGAAAAAGACTACAAAACGCCATATGCAAATACTCCCCCAAACCTAAATCTAACATTGTCCCCAATGTTTCAAAAGATGACAGAAATAACAACAAACCATGAGAACAAAACAGATTCAAAGGAAAGAGATTACCAAATGCAAAAAGGTTGGTGCTAACCATAGAAGGATGAATGCTTTGAAAGCAAACAATAAGAGTGATAAGACAAAAATTTGGTTAGCACAAAATACAACTTAACCGGTTCATGAAACAAGATTTAACAATATCTACTGGATTATATACAAAGATTCACCATACACTAGCAATCTAAAGAGTTGAGGATCAACCCAAAAGATGAAGTGCAGAAATTTTAACAATCTCACATAATTATGATATGATAGAAATGCAAGTGAGAAAGTAAAACAAAATGAGATACCCCCAAACCTAGATTTTTCAATAGTAATACTTTTGTGCACGAAATCTAACAATTGTAGGGGTTCATCACGCAGAAGGTCTAGCTCAAAATGGTCTTTGTTTGGGATGGGAAGAGAAACATTAATGCATTCCAGATATGACTTCTCATTAACAGGATATTTAGTGGACAAAAAGTCCAAAAGAATTTGAGATGCACATAACTCCAACCCTAGGTTTGGAACTGTCAACCACATCGATTCAACACACTTCAAAGGAACAATTCTTAGGTCCACTGCAAGACCATCAGTTGGTGACTTAATCAGGAGAGTAGGCACGTCTAAGTTGCTCATATGGATGAGATCAAGAGTACCATTATCATTAGTTACATTAACATCTCCTAAGTCATCTACAAGTGCTACATCATGCTCACATTCATAGAACAATTCATCAAGACCCAAATCAGTTTCATGATCATCCAAAGTTTTATTCTCATGCATAGACAAATCCAAAGAGACATCGTGTTGTGACCTAGGCATCGAATCATAACTCTCCAAGTTATTTTTATCTGTGTTACTATATGATTCATCTTTCCCTAAGTCAGAAACAAGTACAACATCATGCTCATGCTCATAAAACAAATCAATAAGACCTAGTTCACAATCATCCACTACAACTTTAGTTTCATGCATAGGAATATCACAAGAAACATCACAGTGTGACTTAGGCATAGAATCAGACACATCAAAGTTATTTTCATGCATAATATCATTGGTGTCTACAGAAGATTCAGCATTTTCTAAGTCAGACACAAGATATGTGTCATGCTCTTTTTCACAGGACAATTCCACAGGCTCAAGATCAGTATCACATGTATATGGAATACTATAAGAAATATCATTCATTAAGGTCGAGGTAGAGAAGCCTAATGTCTCTGAACCCAAAGGTTCAACAATATTTTCAGCAAAAACATGTTCTTCTAACATAACATCATCATCATCCTCATCATCAAAAATACATGAATGCAATGTCCTATTCAAAATTCTAGTGTCTCTAGTCCAGTCATTTACCTCTAGATTAGGCTCATTTTTAACATTAGCAGTAGGACTAAACACACTATTTTCAGAATGTAATTCATTAGGACTAACATTCATTTCACCCTGAAATTCCTCCCTCTCCTCATTTAGTGCATCAAGGATTTGACTCATTTTGAGTTCTAAACTTGCAAACCTTTGGTCAGTTAACGTTTGATATTGCACAAGGTTTTGATTAAATTCTAAAATTTCATTATGTTGTTCAATGAAAGGAGAGTCATCAACAGTAGGAAATTCATAATCAATGCTATATGGTTTATCATGCAATACACTCCTAGCATTATTTTGTTCGATGAGATTTTCCTCCACAGATTGAGAAGTACAAAATTGTTCAACTTCCCACTGTGGTGGATGATACATGAGTGCAGGGTCATTAGGGTCTATAAAATACTGATCACAACCTTCGAAAGGTTGATTATGGTCCCAATGACTATCAGCTATGTAATCTGTTGGAATTTCATATTTTGGATTTTCATGATATTCTCTAGATTGCCTAAAATCATGCAAAATATAGCAATTCTCAGCAGGATGGCCTAAGCCTCCACATAAGGTACAAGCATAGATTTCAGATTGCCTAGACGAATTATATGCGACAGATTCATGCATTTGCATTTCTAAAGATGCACTTCCAGCTTCTAACTGGTCCAAAAGTGATGATTGTGAGAGTTGGGCACTGTAAAGATGTTCATTTTCACCCTGTGGTGGATGATACATGTGTGAGTAGTTATTAGGGTCCATGTATTGATGCTCAGGACTGTGAAAATGTCCATAATAATCCCTATAACTAGTGACATCATGGTCTGTTGGAGTTTCATAATGTGAAGCATGCCCGTAAGCAAGCTCTCTGATGGATTTGTTTCCATCCCCACCTGTAGACCAGAATCCTGAAATTATCTCTAACTAGCACTAGGCTTGTTGCAGAGATTGGGATGTACACACTGAAAAGAGACCAATATTTTTTTTTTCATTATTGGTTTTTTTTTTTTAAGCCCGTTCTCTAATTACCTAGGGCATACATTAGAAAAACAAAATAAAAGAAGAAAAATCATAAACGGAAGGGAAGTTCTATGCAATCGCAAACAAGGATGACTCTACCACAGAAAACCTACTGATTTCTAGCAAACAAAAAGCATGATGGTTCCACTTAGATTGTTTTCTAGACCAGCTTCTAATCCTTCGAAAGGGAATTCGTTACAATTTGAGCAAACCCCTCTGGAATCAATCTGAGTTTAAGTAAATTGAATAGAGGCGAGGGAAGCTGCAGGAGCTTTGATACCCAAGGCCTCACCGCATTCCAAGGCGGTGCAGTCACACATTCAATTTTCAGAAACTATCATGAACTTCGAAGTATGCTTAAAAAGTAACCAATATTTTCCGAACGACTTTCCTACTAAGCTCGTTACCTTATAGGTCTCGTTCTATTTCAAATTTTAAAGCTTAGGTTCGCGTATGTATCGTTTTCCTAAGGCGGGCAAGAAGAGAACGGTGATGAAATCCGAACCCTTATCTTGTATGGCCACTCCTTTCCCTTTACTAGGAAAATAAAGCAGCCGTATTCAATTCCTCAACATATATACAAACGAAGGAATACAGTAACTCGCTAACAAGGGATTCGCGAGTGTTTCGACAAACTTACCTCCCGTTCCATACGGGGGATGAACCGTTGTTGTTGACTCGGGCCACGACTCCTATGTCATGAACGAACCCGAGGGGCCGAGGTGATATTGTAATCACCATCCTTCTCTGCAAACAGTTGATATTTAATATTACCCTTCCGTAGGGTTTAAAAATAAAAATAGAATGTCCAAGTCCAAAGTCCAAAATAAAGTGCAAAAGAAAAAGAAAATTACAAGAGTAGAGGAATCCTAATACAATCTAAAAATAAATAAAATAAACTCTTTTTTTTTTTTTAATTTAAAATAAAAACTTCTTTCGCTTCCTTTCCTTCGCCTTTACAACAGCTACTCCGGCACCTGTTGAGCTCAAAAGAGGTAGTTAGGGTTTTGAAGTTTTAAATAAAAAGCAAAAATTTAAAAAAAAATAACAAAAATAAGTGTAAAATTGACTGTGAATAGTTACGCTGCTACAGTGATATGTGTACATGTGAACAGTTCCAGGAGATGAAAAATGAATAGTGTCATGAGATGAAAAATGAACTACACCACTACCGAGTCCCCGGAAACGGCGCCAAAAACTTGGTAGGCTCGGAAAGATACCTACTTCTATGTATAAACTGCAAGTGCACAGTGTCGACAAGCAACACAGGGCAAGCACAGGTCGAACCACAGAGATTTGGAGAGTGTAGAAGTTGATTCTAAATCCTGATTCAAAGAGTAACCAAAAGGGGTTTGATTTTGTCGATACGACGATATGATTTTCAAGTGACTGAAATAATAAAAGATGCAAATAACAAGATATGTAAACAATGAGAATATGGATACTAGGGTATTCAAATCCACCAATAACCTATGATATGCATTCAACTTGTAATATTATTCTTGTCCTTATAGTAGATTCAAGTCTACCTTATAACTAAGGTGTTTCTCCAATGAATAATTTAATCACAACTAAAGTATTTCTCCAAAGAATTAATTGTCTTATTAAAGCACAAATAATCTAAGGATCAATATTTGGTTAAGCATGAGTTGTAGCATAATCAACATAGAGATATTCTAACTACAATGGATACATGGCATACATTGTGAGAGCAAGATGTTGAAAAACTTGGATTAAATTATATCTTTAAACAATTCTAAACTTTCAAGAACAAGATACAAGATATGAATACATACCAATGAGATTAGGGCTTCATCTAAACCCTAGTAAATGAAATTAGAACATGAAGAACATTACAACAAAATTGAAATTTGATAAACTAACATGAACAAGCTATTCTTGGATGAGTTTTCAACACAACAACACTCTCTATTTATACACAAAAACTCTCTCAACACTTGGATTCGAAATTTACTGTAGCAACCACTCAACAATTAAACAAAACATGTTTTCTTTAATTGATGGATGAAATGGAATACAATGGGGGTGAGGTGGATGTTTTGGAAAGAATCCAATGGGGGTGAGGTGGAAATGTATTTGGGTCTTGGGTTTTGGATCATGGGTTGTTTAATCCCATGAATTTGTAAATAGGTTGCCACTGATGAGCGAGCGGGTTGCAACGCTTCCAACTTTCTTCTCTTTTGTCTTCTCAATTCTTCCAAGCTTTATTTAGTACTTAAAAACACAAAATTAATTAATACAAATATTTATTCTTGAAAATGGTAAAAATGCAGAATTTGGGATAATATATGACTTTGAAGCGCGAAAGATGAGTTAAGTGCCAATGAAAAGGTGTATGAATATGCAATATTTGGCACTCATCACACCCGCAACCGTCCGTAAAATTGCGGGTGAAAACCAATCCGCAAGAGGCTAAGGACCGGACATGGTTGAGTTTTCAAATCCGCAAGGTTTAGCGGTTTGGTTGCGGTTGGATTCGTAGAACCGCGGTTTTAACCGCACCGTAAGGTAGTAAAGGCCTTAACTTCCCTATCTAGTTCCGTGGGCTTGTGTAGCCACAATTTTGGGTTTTATATATAAACCATGATTCTAAAGCATGTTAGCACAATGTAAATACCTGAAAGCCTGAAACCAACAAAAAATTCTAGTCACATGACATGGCCCAAACATTAAGAGATCAAAACATAAAACATAAATTAAATCATTTCAAGACCCATATAATTTTCATTACCAAACAGCTAAGAATAACATGCCAAGTTGTCAATGAATTAACACTACATTCTTTGTCTATCTTTCTTAACTTAGTTTTTTTTTTTTTTACTTTTTTTTTTCCAGAGTAAATCCGCGGTTGATCCGCAACCGGACCGTATCATCCGTTGATCCGCGGATGAAAAAACCGCGGGTGATTGGACTGGACACGGTTTGATTTTCCAAAACTGCAACTTTTACGGTTTGGTTGCGGGTGACCCCTAATCCGCAACCGTCCAACCGTTGCACACCCCTAATAAAAATCATAATTTTAGTCATCAATTCATATTCTTTGGAATTTGGAACGACTTGTTCGACTTCCGGCAATATATTTTAGGTTTCAACTTGTAAACATTTCTGACAAAACGTTAAGGAAATATTATTATTTTTTGAAAAACAATACATTAACAAGAGACTAGGTAAGAGGAAGATCCTCCCACCTAGCATTACAAGAAGCTAAGTTAAAATTCGCAGGCATAAAAGCGTTCCCAGATGGTCCTAGTATGTGAGTTTCCAGGATCAGATGAGCCTTATCTGGTATGTCTCGTCTTATCGGGCCATTATAATTATTACATATTATTAGTATAAAATAGGGTTTGGACAAGTTGGCATTTGTTAGTGGTGGTCAGGATTTTTTTGGTCAAAGATAATCTATGGCTGTCGTTCTCCATACCACCCCTACAACTCGCATGTGTGCATTTAACTTTTATGGGGACGAATGAACAACCTCGGGAGCCTAATCGTTCTCTCTCCCTATCCCATACCCAAATTTTCCTTAATTTCCATCCATTACTGAAAGTCATTTCACTTATCCTCACGTATGAAATGAAACATCTTCTCAGCAAAAAAGAAGAAGAAATGAAATGAAACATCTATGTAAAATCAAATCTCAGTTGTGGGATGTATAAACCAAAGAAAAAGCATTTCTCTTCTACGGTGACGGAAGTCAGGCATGATTCACTAATTTCCAATGTGATTTATTGTTCAGCCTCACTGGATTCATGTGACGGAAATCAGGTATGATTCACTAATTTCTAATTTGATTTATTGTTCAGCCTCACTGGATTCATGGTGCCTCCCACACACATATTTCAGTCATTTGTCCAGGTATTTATTATCTAGGGTATTTGCGTTGAAGCTCTGATGGTTTATGTTTGTATCATTTTTATTCGATTAATTTTTTTTATTACGGTTGGATAGATGAAAAACTGATTCATTGAACCCATATGTTCCATGGTATTTAATCTGGGAATGGCAGATTCATTGTTTGCATCATTAATCCTTCGGGGGAATACCTTAGGCTACATGAAGCGATTGGAAATTTACCTTGCAATCACAATCGATGCTCCACCTTAATGAAGCACCTGATTCATCCTACAAAGGTAAAAAAAAATTATCGGTTTGTTTTATATATTCGTGTTTAAGTAATCTTCATACATTCAGTCATTTGTAGTAAAATCAGATGATGATGGTCCAGATTTCTTTTCCTCACTTCCCTGTTTTTGACAAACGAAACGGAAATTTAGTAACAAATTTGGTAATGAGAAATCTTTTAGATTCTCCACTGTTTGGGCTTGCCTTCATTACAGAAAAAAAAAACACGCCTCTTTCAGACCACTCCCCTCCTTTTTTTCTTTCATTTCCACGACTTGAGGGATCACCTTATGCCTTATGGATTATAGAAACACCTTCTCTTTGAATGTATAAACCATTCATTGTTTTCATACCTGTTAGAGGCTAAAAGGTTTGATTTTATTTTTATGCAATTATTTCAGGAGGGCTACGGATTCTGGAATCCAATTGTGGAAGCAATTACCTGTAGTCTCTTTGCCATCTTTAATTTTTGTAATTCAAGGTACTGCTCACAATTCAAGTTTTTCTTCTACCTATGGTTTTATGGTATTATTTTAGCACAGCTTACTCAAATTCGTAGTTTATTGTTGACTACGTGCTTTATATTTACGCTGTATATAAATTAAGTACGAATTAGGAATTTTGCACATTGTCCTTCAGCTTGGAATGGACATCCATATTTGATGTGAATCTTATTATAATGGTTGGGTTTATATTGTGCTGATTCATGCTCTCATGTGAAGGTTCTTTTGTTGAGATTTTTTTTTTTTTTTAAGTAGCAGGAGGCAGTAATTCATGTAATTTTATGTTTTTTTTTTTTGGGGTTTATTGTCTTGATACAGATCCTAGAGCAATCAAAATTAGGTGAAAACCTTCGTATGTGATTGTTGTTTATCTTTTGTCTTAGGATTCTAAAGTTTAAACTTCATTTAGGGAACAAAAATAGCCAATGAATTAAAGAATTCAGTTTGAAGTGATGGACTCCCTGCCTTTTTGTGAACTGCTCCCTATGTTTGTGGTGGAAACTTCTCAACACAACCTTATTGTGAAATGAGCTCAAAATTTTCGCTTCCTTTTTGGCAAAATTTAAATAGTTGCTCAGAAATTCAACTTTCTATTTATTTTCAAAGATTGTGTCAACCCTTGTCTTTACTATACCATTGTGAGGATGAACTGGAAGAAGCTGCATCAGAGGCACAATAAGGTAATTAATATCTAAATTTGTTTGAAGGCCAATATTTTACAAGGATTGCAGGGGAGCGTTTCCGTATGCTGAACAGTCCCTTTTCATTCGAGAAGCCAAATAGGTATACTAATAGTTTCTCTATCGACAAACAACACAGATGGAGAATTTAATGAACCAAGGTTTTGTTACTCTTTTAATCTCTGAATAACATTGAGGAATTAGTGAACTACCTATTCTAAAGTATGACAATCAAACTGAAGAAAATTATTAATTTTAATATTTGTATATGAAAGGACTGCTAGGACTAATTTTCAGCTCTGAACTTTCTCTATTTCTTGAAGAGGTCTTGGCATTTCAGCATAGGTGTGAAAAACATCCAACAGCCTTGCAGATTGCAAAATCAGATACTTGAAGAAAAGGTAAGCTTCATTGTTTGTTTAGTCATGAATTGTTAACGACATTGCACTTTCTTTTTTAAGGATTTGAATTTATAACTTTTTCCAATCTCTATATAGTATGTGCTAACTCGGCGAAACATACACTCTCCTGTTTAGGATTTAACTTATATAGCATATGATTTAAGTTATATACGTAAGTTAAATGAGATTTTGCGTTCTGGTAAATGGGGTGTAGTTGCAATAACATTTGCAGAAACTTGGTACTCGATCAAAATTCCAGTTACCAAATGAATTAGCCTTGTGATATTAGTCTAATTCTCTTTGTCAACATTTTCCCCAAATTTCTTTTTCCATTTTATTTTGTTTTCCTCATTTTATTTTGTTTTCCTCACTCAATTTCGTTTGTGATTCTCCCTTTACTGGCGTTGCTGGAAATTCTGCATTTATTAGAAACTGAAAGACGCATGTGACTCTACTGATTAAATACATAATGGAGAACCTTTGAATCTGTTATCTCTTGATCAGTTTATCCACACATCAAGGAATGTATTGGTAAAATAAGGCTACCAGTCGGTTGCACTTAATCCAATATGGTATATGTTAACCTAGATTGTATATGTGCAAATGACATGAAAACACTCACTATTTCGGTTCTGACATCAATGTTTGGCAGTTTTTATTATATCTGGATTGACTAAAAGATTCCAAGTATTTAAGTTTATTTCAAGCCAAATTTTTCATTGCAGTTCCATGTTATAATTTTGTTTGCGAGGTTGGTAAGTTGGCTGGCTATCATGTGACTAAGTATTTAATTTCATTTCGGGTCAAATAGTTTGTTTTAGCTCCGTCTTGGAATTTTGTTGTCAAGTTTACTTTTGGAGGTGGGTTGGTGGTTCTCAAGCCTTCTTCGCATAGGGGAGGTTGGGCTGGGGATGGAACCCTTTAATAGCATGAATCCTAGATGAATGTATAAGTATCAGGGGGTCACGTTTCCATGTAACTAAGAAAAAAAAAGTTTTCTTGGTTGGCTAGCATGTGACTAAGTGTACGAAATGACATTTAGTAGACTGCACCACATGTATGCTTAGGGATGCTGCCAATATTATGTGCTCCTCAGTTGGATACGGTAGTTGATGCAGAGAAGTGGTTGATGATGGTAGTTGAGACTTAAAAATTGATTTTTTGCACTTGCATTATGTGTCCGCCTATATTCTTAGAACTACAATTCAATCCTACATTTACTATCACGAATTAGCCTTGATTGCAGATATAAGAATTAATACATTATGGTTTTAGTAGAAATTCATGAATGTCGAATGTCAAAGATTTACATGGATGTTTTCATATGTATGGCTTTCTTGATTTAAAAATAATTTATATATGTGAGGCAACCAAGTTAATCATCTTCAAATTTGAAGCAAGTGTACGGTTAAAAATGTTAACACTTGAGCAAAGAAATAAAAACAACATGAAACTGAAAAATTTAATCACTTGGTCGAACCATTACACAAATGTGTTCTTTAAAGCAAAGGTTTTACACTCAACACATGCTCCAAATTGTTTAGAACAAGAACCAGTTTTTTCTCTTTCTTTTTCCGAAGAGACCCGATAAATACTTTATAAATTGACAACAAGTGCTCCAAGCGTGTGTTTCCCACCAACTTCAAAGGTACTTTGGGGTGGTACATGGCAGACGTTTGCATCTTTATACAGTAGATGTGTGACTTCCATTGACTTTTTTTTTTTTCAATGAAGCATCCATTGACTCTTTCTGGACGCTGAAGGGCTACTTTGTGTGGATCCATGGAAAATTTAGGCCAGGTGTTCCATATTTAGACTAGGTGTTCCATTTGTTTTTAGAAGCCTATTATTGGGGCTTTGAAGTCAAGGGTCTTTTGGGAGCTTTTTTTAGTCATTAGTAGTAATTCTATAACCCCTTATCCAACTATTTTTAATAATGTCTAAAGTACCCTTAATTTGATTAGTGATAATTATGGTAATTAACCAAATTAATAATGATTAGTGTATAGATTAAGATTAATCATACGATTAATTTTTTTCATCAAATTTTTTTCTTCTCATTTTTTTATCCAAGACGATGATTTTAAAAGAAAAATATTTTAAAAAATTAATTTTTTTTAAAACACTCAGGAGAACCTTATATTTGATTCCCGATTCAATACCGATAAAATACAGAAAAAATCTGGGTTTTTTTGTAGTTACGGTTGAGAAAGATTGTCGACCCAGCCGTGAATAATAATTTACGGATCGGAATTGAAGATATCCTAAATGTAAATTACTTTCATGTCTGGGTCGACAAGAACTCCCAACCAAATTTTTTTCTTCTATTTTTTGTGTAAATAACCGAAATTAGACCTATGTTTGTATTTATTTTATCTGATTATCAGAATAGTTTACCGCTAGGAAAATTTAGCCGTACAAACTCTTTTCTGGTCGGGAGTTCTTACTTTCCCAACCGTACAGGTAGGTTCAGGCTTCACGGTTGGGAAACATGTAATTTCCCAACCTTAATACTGGATTCACGGTTGGGAAAGTGTGAACTCTCAGCCGTTATACAATTTCAGAAACTATTTTTTTTTTCCTCAAATTAATCGAATTGCATTTTTAAGTCAATAAAAAGTAAAAATATATGGTGGATTTTCTTGGTTTTGGTTTTTTTCTGTCATCTCCACCCGATGGAGAAGATAAAGAAGAAGAGAGGAAGAAAAATAATCGATTTTGGTTTTTTTTATGATCATCACCTTCATCACGATGAGATGAAGAATCACGATGTGATAGAGGAGAAAAAGAAGAGTGAAAGAAGAATTATAGATTTAAGTTTTCTAATAATCATGATTTCATCCTGATGAATTTGTGATCATCATTTTCGTTATGATGAAATGAAGAAGGGAAGATTAATCTTTTTTTTTTTTATAATTGTTAAATTATAATATGTTTATAGGAAAGGGTATATTTGAGTTTTACTATTAATTAAGTTTTCCCCTATCCATATTAGGACACTAGAACTCAATTAAGCCCCAAAAACCCATGGACTCTAAAGCCCCAATAATAGGCTTCTGTATTTAACCATACGCATTACCAAAAGCTAATTCATATGCTTCAAAAAAAAAGTACAAAGTTAACGCATGCCCGTGCTGTTACGGCATGGGTTAAGGGCTAGTCATTAGTATAAAACAGGGTTTGGACAAGTTGGCTTTTGTTAGTGGTGGCCAGGATTTGTCTGGAAAAGGATAAATCAAGGGCTGTGGTTCGTCTGACCACCCCCTACATCTCGCACGTGTGGCGTTCATTCCAATATTATGAATGAAACATGAATATTCAAGTCAAGATATTGGAATTTTAAAAATTATAACTATAACGGAGAGGTTCGAACTCATGACCTATTGTGTCATAAGAGTGGTCTCTAACCAGTGTTCCACCTTGGTTGGAATTGATAGAAAAGATAAATCAACAGTGGTGGTTTGTTCAACTTAAATACCATAATTGCTTTATTAATTAGTGTTTCACTAATTGCACATAATAAATAATCTATTCATTATAAAGTGTTTTATTAATTAGTGTTTCACTAATTGCTCATAATAAATGACTAAACATTTTTTAATTATAAATGTTTTCTTAATTAATTATAATATTTATTTCTATTAATAAGTAATTTTGATAAATAATATCAATAGACATTTTCTGCGACAATGAGTAGTAGAAGAGGTGGAGGCCGAAAGATAGTGGGCAGCTCGGATTGCAGATGATTCAAAGAGAGTGCGCAGCTCGGATTGTAAAGAGAGTACAATTATATTTATTTTTGTTCAGATAATAAATAATTTACCGCTGGGGTTTGTTCAACTTAAAGAGGTGGATGCTGAACGACACGAATCAATTATATTTATTTCGGATTGCAGTAAAAATAAATATAATTGTGCTCGGATTCAAAGATAGTGGTTAGGATTTGTCCTTGCCAAAGATAAATTTACCACTGGGGTTTGTTCAACTTAACCATTTTTAAACGTTTTATTAATTAGTGTCTCATTGATTGTTCCCAATGATTAATTAAATTTCTATTATAAATATCCCTTTAATAATCTAACATAAATACATAATTTTATTAATATATAATAATTTTACTAAAAACTATATTAATTCTAATGGTGGTAGTGGAAGTAGGGTTAGTATAAGCGGTGGCGGGTGTTTGTGAATGGTGGAGGCGGTAACATTACTATTGGTGGAAGAAATAGTGGCGGTGGATGGTTTTTATGGTGGTGGGTGTTGGTAATAGTAGTGTATAAATAATTTTTTCTTTTTAGTGAGTTTTATTGACCAAGTAAAAAAATAATCTTCACAAAACATGCAGCGTTGTTTTTAGCATGATTGATAAGGACAAAAACAAAATATTTCGAGGATGATACCGGAACATATAAGACAATATGATCATGACTGTTCGATCACCCGTATTATATAAAGGCAATCGGTGTACCCGCGTAAGAGAACATTATCGCTCTCTCAAGTACTATTACATTCTTTTTCCTGAAAGACCATCAATGTCGAGTTGTTTCGCGATAACTATCTACGAAGACAACAACTTTCACTCAATTCCCGATATAAAACCTTATTGATCGGGAAAATGTATTTGCATTCTAAAATATTTGTTTGAAAATTATGTTTGTTCATCAAAATCATCATAAAAAACTCTAAATCATAAATCTAAATTTCGCCTTCGATGTTTATAAGAATATTTTTTATATTTTATATTCTAAAATCATGCGACCTCTTGATGACAAATCAACAATATCAAATTACGGATCAATATGTATAGTTTTCATTCACTGGGTTAGAAGGTAGAGTAGACACATATGGGTAGATCACACAAAGCAAAAACATAACTGAGAATACTTCAATAATTTGGTCAAGAGATAAGGTCAAAAATTTAAGATTAACTTTCTATAGGACTAATTAGATTGGCTTCGATAGGAGCTGACTAAAATATGGATTAAAAATGATTTTCACGTAAGATAATTGCAAAACATAGTTTGGCTAACTCTGCCTATGTAAAGAGTGGTCAAGATTTGTCCTACCTCAATTGCTATGTTATGTGATAAGAAGGTGATATCTAAGATTGAGGTATAATTCATATTTATTAGATTCATACCATTTACAATTGATGCCTTGAAAAAAATTGACGTGTTGTTATTATTATTACAGGCAAGGGATACATTGACCACACTTGCGCAAATAGCTCACTTCGCAAATGATTGGTGTTGCATGTACTGTCTAGAATGCAACGAGGAATTTGAGGAAACAAGGCACTAGAAGCAGTGTCCGGAGTATTTTGGATATAATAACTTAGACCCGATGTAATACTTATGTTCTTTTTTTTTTTAGTTTTTCCACAATCTATTTATTTAAGAAAAATGAACATTGCAAATACATAACATCAACAAAAATTAGACAGATTGTGTTTGACAATTATGGCTACTGATGGTCCGAAAACGGCAAAATAAAGGAATTATTGTAGAAGAATTGTTGGGATATACAACGGATTACTTGATACGAATGAAAGAGGTATAACTATTTCGATTCTGAAATCACATAAAGCTCACAGTAGAAGATGACATCAAGTTTAAAGTTAGTAACAAACATAATATGGCTAACTAAAATGTTAAAAACAAACAAGATATATAAACTTAGAAAGCTGTGGACTTGAAGAAGCCAATTTTGAAAACTATAATCTTAGAAAGCAACGATCCACAATACCATAATTTTTTTTTTTTATAAATACTCAACGTAGAATATGTCAACTTTTGGTAAAGGATCTATTGACAATCATTAATTTGAAATAGGATCAGGGAGTACAATATGTGTTCAAGGTTCTTTATGAGGTAATGTGTCTCCAGATTGTATTCCAAGTAAAGGTAGGAACATACGGAAGTGACAAAATGTCCAAGACTTTTGAAGTTACCAAATCCTTCGTTAAGACGAATTGCTGGGCACAATACTTTGTTGAAGATTTAATGGAAGAGGTTCGCATATATACAATCCCTTCGAAAAGGTAATGGGTACACATTTTAAACACTGTCATCTAATAGGGGTTGAAAAATTACAGGAAAATGATGTCACATTGGATAGTTTGTATCATTCGTTCGATGCAAAAAAAAAAATACTATTCTCTGCCTATTTGGAGGATCGACAACATGACCATGATAGATGAGTCAGCTGGAGCGAAATAGGAGCATGTGGATACTTTTATGGACGATATTGATTAGTTGATTTCACTGAGATGAGCGCTTCTAACGGCACATTTCCAAAAAATATTTAAACTTTCATGTTCATGTAGAGCATTAACTCATTATAAGCAATGAACCTAAATAAAAAAGTGTCTGGAAGTTAAGATTTTATTTCTTTTGTTTGAGCAAATCTCTGGCGGTAAAATATTAAGGGAAAAAACAAAGAAAAAAAGAGAGGAAAATCCCAACTATTTTTATGAAAAACACATATTAAATCATAAGGAGTTGATAAGTATTCGGGACACAAATTATGCGATATATTAAAAATGAACGAACATCATGGACCGTGCCATTACGGCACGGCTTAAGGGCTAGTAATAGAGCTAAAGTACATAATCAAGTTTAAGTTTGACATAAAAAAGTGATTTCCAGAGTCCCTGTTTATGTTTTGGTGTTGTTGAATGAGTTGTCTTCTTACTCCGTTGTCTTCCAATTTGATATGAATCTTCTTGTATCTCTTTGTATTTGATTTAACCATAGCCACCACCACTGCTACCGATTGAGTTGTTTCCAAACAAGTTGAGACTGTTGTTACTCCTGATGTATCTGTCACAACATTTTTTTCATTAGTTATAACAATTATTGTCGCTGTTGTTCCACCGTGCCTGTTAACTGTCGAATAAACTGAGATGTTACATGTTTCATCCTTAAGGCAGAGCTGCATATTATCTCTCTGCTTCACTGATGGGTTTCTCAGAATATTTAGCTTGAGTCTTGCATTATCCTGTGCTTGTATGTGTTTACCTGTTAGCATAATGGTTGTGGTAGGGTTCAAGATAATTCCTTCAAATGTTTTTTGGCATCTACTTTTCCAAATATGCCAGCAAGATGTTGCACATTTCTCGGAGTAGTTATTTTATCTGTTGTTATCAAACCAAGAGAGGAAACATTCTCTTAGAGTACTAGAAGATATCATCTCTGGTGTGTGTATAATTCCTAGCCCAAACCATACTGCTCTGCTAAAAGTGCACTTAAAGAGGATGTGTTTAATAGTTTCTAACTGGGCATTACACATAAGACATAACGGCTCAATTTCATTGATTTTCTTAATTATTTAGGTTTATGTTACATGGAAGAATGTCATGAACAACTTTCCATATGAATATTTGTATTCTTGGTGCCGTTTTTAAATTCCAGATTTTTTTCCAGATGTGATTCCCTACATGATTTGTTGCTCCAGTTTCAAGATTTGTTTCCAAATAGGTGTAAACCTTTTTTACAGACAGATCTCCCTTCTGGTTTGTTAACCAGACCAGTTTATCGTTCTCTGTTCTGAATTCATCCAGAGGTATATTTTTCACATTTTCCGCCACCTCAGCTTGAAAGACCTGATCCAAAATACTCTTTTTGCAGTAGAGAACAAATTAAACCCAAAATACAAAATACTCTTTTTACAGTATGTGATCTGATAGACCAGGAAACTGGGAATTGGAATCATGACTTCTTTGAACGTTACTTAAATTGATATGTTGTTTTCATCGTTTTAAAGTTTATTTCTCATCTTGTTTCTAATCTTTTTTTTTTTTCATTAATATGTTTAAATTGATATGTTGTTTTCATCGTTTTAAAGGTTTCATCTTGTTTCAAATTTCTTCTTGGATCAAAACTCCGGTATGAGCTCCGGCGGAAAACTCCGGCGATTGAAAACTGGAGTTCTACAATGGATTGGTCTCATCCACGTTTTTCTCTAGTTTTGATTACTTTTCTTTTCCCTTTTCTTTCTTTCTCGCATTTTCTTCTCACCATTTTAGATTTTGTTTTGGGTTTTTACTCCCTTTATTTGCCTAGGGTTCCTGGTTTTCTTTTTAGGGTTTTTGAAGTTTTTCTTTTCCACCATGGAAGCTATAGCCTGTTCTGCTAATCGATTCTCACGGAAACCCCCTTCATCACCTCATCATCTTTGTCAGGACGATGCTACACAAGATGGGTACTGCCATTGCCCATTCAAAGACTTCGACGGCTACCGCGATGGAGTTCAGGGTAGAGGTTATGCCAATGATCTACATGTTTATTGTGCATGGGAAAGACCGCTCCAACAGTTCCGCATGTGGTTATGCTGTCAATGCATGAACCTGCATACTTGGAGGTCTCCTTGCAAAGAACTGAAGGATGTTCATGGCTTCATATCTGGCCCTTTCAATGGAAGTTCGATAGAATTTATCATCCACGGTGTAGATAGGCCTGCATAGGTTGTGTTCGTACCAGCTGAACCAAGGGTTGCTTCTACATCTACGGTAGATGATGTTTCTGTCGTTGATGAAGATTTTTATCTTTCCACGGACTTTCTTACTGCTGTTTTCCAGCGGCAGTTTCCCACTATTTCCAGTATTCCACACCAGTGTAGGTTAAGCTTCTCTCGTACCCTGCAGTGTTTCCTGGACAGTGTTCTTGTAAGCCAACAAACTTGGCTGCTTGGTTACGGTTACTACTACTTCCCATTTTCTCTTTGGCGCACTTCAGTCCCAAACTCTCTATTGATGAGAGGTCAAGTAACATAAAGCGACTACAAGTCACTGCCATTCAACATGCTCTTCTTGCTTGGAAAGAGCCTATGGGTTGTTACACTTTGATCTCTGTGCTTCTTCTCTTGTCAATCCAACAACGATCCACCAAACAGGACAGCAGAAACAAGCCAGAGGCAGCGGAAGAAGATTGATAGTGGACATTATGCGACGGCGATCTGTGTTATTTCTTCGAATGGTGTTTCTCCTTGGGACGACAATACCCTGTCTGAGCTACAATCAAAGCATCCAGCAGCACCCCCTTCTACAATCCTGGGGGAAGGCTTTGGTTGCGACCCAGTCACGGCCTATTCAAGAGCTATCTTAGGCGCCATCAAGAGTTTCCCAAGAGGCACTTCTTGTGGTCGTGATGGTTTGCGTGCACAACATCTTGTCGATGCGATGAGTGGTGCAGCTGCGGTTGTGGCAGATTATTTGTTGGCTTCGATTACAGGGGTGGTCAATCTTTGGATGGCAGGCAAGTGTCTTAAGGTTTTAGGAGAGCTCATTGACAGTGCACCGGTTACGCCCTTGCTTAAACCAGGAGGTGGGCTTAGGCCTATCGCGGTTGGTACTATCTGGCATCATTTGGTCTCTAAGGTGGCTGCTTTTTCCATTGGTTAGGTGATTTCCAATTTGGGGTTGGTGTACTAGTAGGTGGCGAAAGTATTCTTCACGTGTTAAATGGTTTGTTGGAGTTGAGAGGGCATTCGAATAAGATGTCAATGTTGCTTATTGACTATTCAAATGAGTTCAATATGGTTTGCATGTCTCATCTCATTTGGGAGGTCCCACTTCATTGTCCAGGTATTTCTCGGTGTAACCTTTATTTGCATGCTTGGTACCTTGATTATGGCACCATCATCGGAGATACTTTGGAAGTTGCCAAAGCTTTGAGAATTATTGAATCTGAAGGACCGAGTAGGGGCTTACATCTTAACATCAAGAAGACTGTGATTTTTTGGCCTAATTTTGATCCACGAAGCATGGTTGAGGGTGTTTTCCCAAAGGATATTGGTAGGCCTAGGAAAGGAGTTAAGCTTCTGGGTGGACCTGTGAGTTTGGACTTGGAATTTATGAGTGATATGGTGTTGAGTAGGGTGAACAAGACTATTCAGCTAATGTTTGCTATCAAAAAACTCAAAGGCCCTTAGAGTGAGATGTTGTTACTTCGTAACTGCGTCGGTGTATCCAGATTATATTTTTCTATGCGTACCACCAACCCTGCATCTCTTCAACATGCCTCAGACGTACGATCATTTATTTAAATATTTGAGTCTTTTAATCACGGGAGTAGGTTCTGGTTTTGGGCCGTTATAACAGAGATTATCTACCTTACCCATCCGAGATGGTGGGTTTGGTATTTACACCATGTCATACACTTGCGCATACTGTTATCTTACCTCTCAGAGTCAGACTACTTTGGTGCGGAAAGTGATTCTTGGTAGCTTATTCTCAAACGATAATGGTGCTGCTTATCAGTTGGCTCTTCAGAAATTCATTCAGGTATGTGGTTTGCCTTCCACTTGTTGCATCGATGGCACTGCCCCCCCTTCTATGCACCCCCTTCTATGCACTAATTCCATACTTTGGCAATGTAACTAGGTTAAACATGCTCAAGATTATCTGTTGGCTGCTCCCATCAATGGTTTGATTTATGTAATAAATAAGGGGTATATTTTAAATATATGTTCAATTATCAACAAAATTTTGAAAAACACAAAAAAAAAGGCACGAAATGATAGTATGAGGGTTTGGGATGTAAAATAAGTAATTGTTGTTGCTCGGTATTAATTGGACGAATAGCTACGTCCGATTCTAGGTCAGATCGCTAAAAAACTGAATAATTCGGGAATCACACAAAATACATGGACTCAGTTCGTATTTTCAATTGGATGCCCGTTTGCTTCGCCAACGACCAATAAGTAAAATTTTGCGAATGATTCGTCGAATCCCTGACTAGGGTCTGGAGTTGGATCTCCTGCATCACCCTGATTAGGGGTGAGCAATTGGTCGCGAAATAGTTCGACGAAACCCTAACTAGGGTCTAGAGTTGGATTTCGTCGATCACACTATTAGGGGTGAGCAATTGGTCACGAAATGACTCGGCGAATCTCTAATTAGGGTCTGAAGTTGGATCTCGTGGATCACGCTGATTAAGGCTGAACTATTTGTCCAATATTCACGGAGTGTCCAAATTGTTTACTAATGGATTGGAATCATTGGATGCAGCTACCAATTTATGAAATCTAGTGAACATCCGCACCCAATAAACTAAAGAGATTTATGGTAATTTTTATAAAATATGAAGTAAGTTTAGTATCTCTAATAGTCCACGAACTTATCTCCTCATTTATTTTTCTATTTGGGCTTGAGATCGAGATACAAACTTTAGTCTCTTTTATTTTCTCCGTTTTTCTTGACTAGTTAATATATGCAAGTTATATTTGTTAGTTTAAAATTTCTAGTTGTAAAACAAATCCAGTTAATACATGAATTGGATACAGACGCTGTATTTAACATCCGTAATGAATTTGGCTGGATGTTCGCAAAGTGAAGTATGAATTTGGCTGGATGTTCGTAAGGTGGAAACCGGTCTATGCATTGCATGCCCATCCTCACCCCAAAAGTACTGATTGAGACAAGGGGTAGGAATCATAGGATCCATCCTAGGCCCCGGGACCGATTAGCATTGGGGCCTATGGGGCGGGTCGGGATCGTAAGTTCTAACCCTTTGTCTCGGTCGGTATAAGTTGGATCTAACTCACGGAATACCATTGTAAATGTCGTCGTCCCCCTTTGGTTCCCGCCAGAAAGGGTTTTTGGAGAAAGGAGGGCTCTGAAACTGAATCGAAGCAGAGAAAGAGAAAAAGGAAATGGAGCTGAGTCTATCAGGGAACAGTCTAAAAACCTTCGCACGTTCAATTACTTGTCTTGCTCGTGTTGGTAATGAACTCTCTATTCAAGCTTCTCCATCGCAGGTAATTTAAGGGTTTTTTCAATTTCTCAATTGATAATTAGGGTTTTCGAAATTTGGTCCAATTGAAGATTTTTTTCTTTAAAATTTGTTGTTTGTAGCTTGGATTTCACACACTAAATACATCCCGGTCAGCGTACCAGTCTATTACATTGAAGCCTGAATTCTTCGATGTTTATACAATTTCTGAACCTCAAGTTCAGTGCAGTGTGCTTTTGAAGGTAATCCATTGTTAGGGTTTGCTTTGTGGTCTTGAAATCATTTTCTGTAAGAGTAATTGGGTTGTGTAATTTTTTTTATTTTCTGACCAGCTGTTTTTTTTAGGCTGTTTGTGCAGTTCTAAGGACTCCAGTTGCGAGTATTGATCGCCTTTGTGTACTACTACCGAAATCCGATGCTTCAAAATTGCAGTGGACTATTGATTGCACCAATGGTATTCTTTGAATTTCTTCATATATTCCTATTTAGCTTATTGAAGTGTCGAAATTCAAGTTAAGTATGTATTTTAGTTGGAATGGTGTACACATTTGGGTAATTTTAATTTTCTTAAGTATAATTGTCTCGGACCGATCGGTTATATTGGATAATTGGCCATGTAGTGTGATAATGTTTCGAATGCACTCTATAAAACGCTTTCAGGTTCCTAAATGAATAGTGTGCTGTCTGTGCGTTATCCATTTAAGGGTGTTAACTGTAAGACAATTCAGTTGTAATTATCTTTGAGAAGAATCAAAATTCTTAGTTAAATAAAACTATGTGCAGGTATGAAGAAATCCTATTGGGTTACTTGTAATGTTGAGCCTGACATACAACATCTTACCCTTGATAGGGCGAGGTTCCCAAGCAATTTTGTAGTGAGACCTCGTGACTTGAACAGATTGCTTGGTAATTTCCAGTCATCACTTCAGGAGATTACTGTGATTGCCACTGAACCAACTCCCTTACCTTCTGATGATGAAAATGAAATAGGAGGGAAAGCAGTCGAGCTTAGAAGTTATATCGATCCAACCAAAGGTAAAACCATGATATTTTAAAAAAAAATCCCGTATGTTGAATGTACATTTCAAGGAGCATTGTAAGTGTACTTGGTGTTGGTGAATCTAATATATGCGTATCAATTGCAGATGATAGTGATGCAGCCTTACATACTCAGCTCTGGATAGACCCTTCTGAAGAATTTGTGCAGTATACACACACTGGAGATCCTGTGGATGTGACTTTCGCAGTGAAGGAGCTAAAGGCATGATTGTCATCTTTCTCTACTTTCTGTTAGTGTTTTGGTTTTTCCTCAATGGCTAAGTAATATATGCCAAAGGCAACAACTGGTGGTAAACCTTACCATTTTATAATCATATAATGCATTTATGCCTCTTATGAGATTATCTGCGGTTTTTCTTCAGACATAGTGTGAATTTTGGAATATTATCAGCTTCACATGTGTAGAGTGTTTAATGCCAAATTCCTATATTTCTATAAATGCAGGCATTTCTTACCTTCTGCGAGGGATGTGAAGTTGACATTCACATATTGTTTGAGAAAGCAGGCGAGTAAGACACTCACTTACCTTATCCTCTTTTTCTCATCTTTTTCCTAAATCAATTAAGAATTTTCCTGTATCTTGTCCAATTAGCATAGTTGATTGGAACTTCAAGTTAACAGGTCGTCAATTGGTTAACTGACAACATTCAATGGTTTAATTTATACAATCTTCAGTTCTTGGGTGTCATATATTTTGTAGTCAATATGCCATTCGTCTTTGCTAGAAGATAGGGTGTCATTGCATTTGTATGTTCAATCTGAAATCTATAAACTCAAACCTGAGTAGCATCCCGAAGAAATTGTTATTTAGTTTCTGTTATTGGGAGTAAGGTTTTCAGTCGTTTTGGTTTCCTCCTTTTAAATTGTATGGAAGCTTCATGGAGTACACAATTTTAATTTCTAATTTGGTCCTTGGTAACAGGCCTGTTCTAATGGCACCAAAATTTGGTCTTGATGATGGGTCAACGTCAGACTTTGACGTGACACTGGTTTTAGCTTCCATGCTTGTATCTCAACTTCATCCACAAAATCCACCAGAGTGTCCACCTGCAGCAGACCCTGAAACATGTGGTCAAGCTGATCAGGGAACAGGCTCCGTAGCTCAACAGGAAGGTTCAAGAGCTTCTGTTTCTGAGCAGCCATCAGATCATACCAGAATCTGGTCAGAACTTTCGGGTAAAACATTCATTTCCGTGTTTTTTCTCTTTTCGTTTCATATTATTTTTTATAAGAAAAGCTGTTGTGTTAATTGTTAATTATTAGATGTGTAAAATACCGATTTGTTATGCCATACCTAACTGTCCCTAGTCACTGAACTTATGTTAGACAGTAAGTGCTACTAACTAATCTTGAACGAAAACAGGAAGTGCTGCCAGAAGTGGAAGTGGTGTTGAAGAGAGACAGGTTGAACCAAGAGGGAATCCAAATATTAATGGACAAAGCTTAATGGAGAGGGTTACAGCAATGGGTATTTCAAACAGGGCTTCTGCAAGGGAAGGCACGCTTGCTGGGCGTGATATGTATCCTGAAATTTGTTTTACAAAAGCGTATTATAGATTATTCTCTTATGCATGAAGACTATACTGCAGTAGGTCATGTGGGGAGAAAGACTAAGAGAAAGCCATATATAGTTCACCTCCAATATCTTTTACTGCCATTTATCACATAAAGCTAACACTCCATGAAAACTATGGGAACGGACTATATTGAGCTGCAAAATTTCAATTCTTTATAGTTATTATTGAAAATATTAGTATTGGCTAGACAGCATGTCATTTCAGGTTCAGGTTCAAGTCCCATAGCTACAGCACTCTTGGTTTCGTGTTTTTTCTTTTACAAATAACTGGCATGCTTCCACTTTGATAATTCATCTTCTGATCTAGACACCCCAATCTCCGGAATAATCACAAATGACCTGTACCTTATTTGGAATTACAAATATCATCAGACCCACATGAGCTCCTAAATCCACGTCTCTGTAACAATCATACAAGGGTGTCTTCCACATATATAGGATATCTAATTTCCTGCAGTAAGTTTTGGTGCAGCCATGGAATGGGAGATATAATTTGCATCGTTTTGTACTTCTCTTGTAAGAAGTATAAGTACTTTTCCTTGACTAGATACAGCACCCATCTTCCGGTGGAAACAGCCAATGTGCAAGCACCTCGAGGTATGCTAAAATGTGTTTACTACTTCACTAAGTTGAGATTTACCCTGTAAAGATGCACAACAGCAACTAACTCTACCAATCTATTGCAGGGGGAGATGAAATGGATGGATGGTCCCAACATCATCCTAGTAACTGGGTAGGTCCAGATGAGGATGACGACGAGGATGAGAATGACATGTTTGTTCAATCAACACCTCCATACTAGCAAGGAAAGCAACAGACATAGGTAATTTCAAGTCCTGTTGATATATAGTCCAGTTGCAATCTCTTCAGTTATACATGTTCATTTCTCTGTTGTAGCAGTTGAACATGCATTCCTTTCATCGTACAACTGACATCTCTTTAGCGAAGATTGGCTTTTAGGCTTTTAGGTTGTTTTACGAGTTTCAGAGCAGCTATGTTATTCTTCTGTATGTTCTCTTTGATTCACTGACTAGCAAACACTATTGCCATGTTTCTTGACAACTGTAGTTTGAATGTAGGGCTCTGTCTGTTGTTGGGCCGACTGTTAGTTATCAGAATGACAACTTTCCATGTGTTACAGTAACTGATTTGATTCGCGGCACATTTTAGATCCTTCTATCAAATGCATAAACTACTGGCACACACTGTAATGATTTTTATTTTGAGTAATTTTCTAAGATGCATCTCTAGGTCTGCTTACATATGGTTTTAACCTAGGAATCTTAGAAACTTAATCTCCTGCTGAATTCCAGGTAGAAGATGTTAAACAACCAGTTTGAAATTGTAGCAAGCCTGACTGAGTACAACCGAATTCCAGGTATATTTCCAGTTTTATGCTGGATGTAATCAGAATATTGGTTGTTTACTGATAGTTGAACATATGTCGAGTAAACTGATTATTTTTTTTTTTTTAAATTTTCATATCTAATTAGGGACCCATTGTTGTTCCATGTTAAAAGTAAAATTGATTCTTGTCTATATACTGGTCTGAAATCCCAGTCTAGTAAGTAACAGTTATAGTTTAGATCTACCATGATACTGGTTCATTTAAAAACTGTCCTACTTTAACCCTACATGCCAGTAAAGATCCTTGAAATCATCAACAAGATTATCAATTTCTTTTCTATTTTGGTAGGTGTTGAAAGGGCCCTATAAACTAATAGATTGTTCTTCTGCACCTTCTTACTGACCTTGCTAGAAGTAAAAAAAAAAAAAAATGCTATTTCACAGTAGATTTTCTAATTATTGTAAGCAGAAATTCTCCTTGAACTCTCTTAAAACCGTCCGTTCACATAAGATACGATGGAATCCAACTCATCCGAAATTGGCCTCTTGCTTTTGGAAATTAGAGGGAATGGACATCAGATGCATTCACTCTATATTAAATTTCTGTGATAGAAATTGACAGATGAGTCATGAGGGGAAATTCAAAAACACAACTTCTTTATTATAATGGCTGCCAAAATGTGGGTACAAATTTACTTGGGGGCTAAAAATCCAGTGGTGTTAAGATGGGTATGTTTTACGTATACACCAAATTTTCATGTCTGCTAACGGGGGTATCATTTTGTTTGGGTGTGTACCAATCCCTTACCAAAATGTCCTTTGTCTTATATTAAGTTGGTACACCCCCAAATAAAAAGGTAACCCCTATTAGCAGCATTGCAAATTTTACCGGTTTATAAAGAAAAAGGTTGGAGCTGTTTACCTCTCTTTATTAAAGTGAGACCAAATCTGATAGGGCCAAAGATTGAGACAACTACTGAAAATTACTTTAGGATTGTAGGTTTTAGGGTAATTTAGAGAATGTCGTTATAGGTTTAATTCATTCTTTATTTAGCTTAATCGCTAAAAAGTTTTTGGGGGAACGTTGCCAAATACTATTAAGATAGTAGCAGAGATTTGAAAAAAGAAAAAGAATGATATCACATCGTTCTTGAGATTTGTGCAGTTAGATCTACTGGCTGTTGTTGCTGCTGATGTTTGAGGAACCGACAATTTTGACCAGTTATTAATTAGATTAAAGTATAAAATTAAAGTTTTGATCAGTTTCTAATTAATTGGTTGATGATAAAAGAAAACACCTTTATCTTTTCTCACCAACCATTTTTACTCAACTTGACCGGGTCTGGCTTCCTACTTGCAATTTTCTCAACCATTTTTACTCAACTGCATAGAAAATCTTGTTAGTAACAAGATAAAGGGTAAAAAAATAAAAAATAATGAATTCAAGATAATATGTTTATCTTAATCTAAGAAAATTGGTTTCTCCATGTATATATATATATATGGTCCGGAGAGAGTATTTATCTTAATCTAATATATGCAGTTGTGTGCTAAAGACTCTGTAGTCGATAGTGGTTGGCCGTCGTAAGATTAAAAATTTATGAATCTGACATTTTCAATAGAGTAGGTTTAATTTAGGTGGAAAAATGAAAACAAAATCAAGTGGAAGTTCTTTAGAACTTTGCCCAGCCAAGTCAATTATTTCCTTCCAAACTAGCAGACATCTCTTATAAATGAACCGTAAATAACAGAGATAGGCTCAATTTTCAATCGAAAGAATAGAAATTTGAGTTATTTTTTGGCAATGGCGAAAACCCCTCTTACTTACATCATCCTGATCATAGTTTCTACAATCTATTTTGTCCATTCAGTTTCAGTCATCGAGGCTTATTCCGGTGGTCATGAAATCGGTTTCGGGTGGAAACCAACTACTTGTGATGGGTCTATAGGTGAGTGCCAACTAGAAAATGAATTCGAAATGGATTCAGAAATTAGTAGGAGAATTTTAGCGACAACCAAGTATGTTAGCTACGAGGCACTGAAGAAAAATACTACGCCGTGTTCTAAGAAAGGTGCTTCTTACTATAACTGCAAAGACGGGGCTCAAGCCAATCCGTATAATCGTGGTTGCAGCAAGCTCTCTAAATGCAAGAGTTGAGATTATATATATATTACTATTCCCTCTCCTTCTCTGTATGTTTTCAAGTGTGATTTTTGTTCTTTCTGGCCTCCATTAAAATATCTGTCTTATGTCTTACGGAAGTGATCTCTTGAGTTGCTAAATAATATTATTTCTGTTTCTGGATTTTTTTTTATTTTTTTTCTTAGGCCAAATTCAAAATAGAGCTGCCACACATACCGGGGGGGGGGGAAAACTCCCCTAAAACGGAACCCTCACAATTTAGTGGGTCTCTGGGGAGTTAACAGGGGAGCCGATTAAAATAATGGTGAGATCCACAGTAAATCTCTCTCACCCCGGTTTAAGGGTGGTCTGTTCGTTTATCTTTTTTGAATTCAAAAACTGAAGAGGCTCAAAATAATTTCACCTCACGAGATTCTCCGACACCTGTCTAGTGGCCTTACAGTAAATAACATTACAATTTAATGTCAATTTAATTCTCTCCAGCACTTATTATAACACGCAAACGGTTCTCTCCCAGGCTCCCATACCTCTTTGTCAGAAGAAAGACAACAAACACAGACAGAGAGAGAGATAGTGGAAATCTTTAAAGAAAAAGAACAAAAAAACTCAAACAGAAATCAAAGAAATTCCAACTCAACAATGGCGAACATAAATTCAGTTGCAACAACTACTACTGCAATGCTAGTATTCTTCTTCTTCACCATTTTTATTACATCAACAACATCATTAATGGAAGCTTACTCTGATAGTAGTAGTAATCATGAAATGGGTTGGATTTCAGCAACTACAACTACTAGATCGTCATCATCATCAAGATGTGAAGGTTCAACGGTAGGTGATTGTGAAAATGAATTTGAAATGGATTCAGAGATAAGTAGAAGAATATTAGCAACAACAAAGTATATTAGTTATGAATCGTTAAAGAAGAACAGTGTACCTTGTTCTCAAAAGGGGGCTTCTTATTATAATTGTAAACCAGGTGCTCAAGCTAATCCTTATAATCGTGGTTGTTCTGCCATTACTAAATGTAGGAGCTAGATTAATTTCATTTTAAGATCATGCTTAGTTATCTTGTTAAATTTTGAGTGTTTCTTGTATCAACCTCCCAATCTTAATGCTATTCTTCTAGTATTTCATTGATGTGGTATCTTTAATGGGTTTAATTGTCTCAATTTTCTTCAATTCTTTTTTTTTTTCCATTTACATCCTATGAGATCTACCCTTGCTACTGATTTTCTGAATTTGTTACTTGGATAAAATGTTAATCTGAGAGAGTGTCAACAGACTGGGAGTGGCAACTGAAGTAGGGATAATTGGGTTAGAAAATCAGAGTAACCAATTGAATAATAGAGCCAGAACCAATAGCCATTTCCAAAACATTAGCACCATGAGTGGAATCAATTGGGCTCAGTGGATTATGTCAGACAATATTACATTAGGTAAAAAATGGAACACCATTGTAAAATGAATTTCATACAGAAAATCGCAGCCGAAACTAACCATTTTAAATTCCTTTCTTAGTTTTTTTTAACTGAATGGAGATCACAATTCGTCCATTAGCCGTACTGCACCACAGGAAGCAAATGTAAAATAAAAGAAAGAACTTGGCATAATGTTAGGAGCCAAATCTGTTAGCTGCTTTTAACATGAGGACTTGTCTCTTGAGTCTTGACTATTCAAGAAGCAATGTGAAATAGACGAATGAACTTCGCCATAATGTTAGGAGACAAATCTGTTAGCTGCTTTTAACATGAGGACTTGTCTCTTGAGTCTTGACTACTCCTCAGCTTCAATATCTGAAATGTCTCCGTTCAGGATTGGTGAGGTTCTTTCACTCCATCCTCTTTAACTCCAACACAACCCTGCAGTTCAATATTCAGTAAGTTTCTTCAATTATCAATTACCGAATTGTTAGCTGGGAAGTCTATTCAATAAATGCACTGGATCAAACTCTACATGAGGTTGATGACCAAACAGAAGTTTGTCACTAGCGTCACAATCATACAAATCAGATCATCAATGGGGGTGGTAGAACCTGTTGAACCATCCAGTAGCTGTTTCACTCCATTTGGGATGGATCATTTTGCCCAAAACATTACTGGTTATCATACCAAGCTACACTTTTCTTATACCGTGCAAATGACCCAAAAACTTCAATAATTCAACATCTTTCCTTTCTGCGGGGATAATCCTGTCAACGTTTACAGGCCATGAAAAGTTCCAAAAATCTTGGGTGCAAAAGAAAAAACTCTCTGGGGTTACTGGGGTAACAGGTGTTTTAGTGATATTAGTATTGTTATTTTCAAGGGTGGATGACTAACATCAGAGATTCACTAGACCATACCTATGTGAGACATACAAATACACGCAGGCTAAAATCTAGAACAAGTTCAGTCTGACAATGTAACAAGAAAAGAAGTATGAAAGGTAGGGTGCAACTGTGCAAGCATCAAGTTTTCAATCAGTTGTCCAACATTGGTCCAGTGGCAGGATTGTTCTGTCTCACCCAAAGCTACATTCGACATCCACATTTCCTCTACAATCTAACTAATCCAATTCCAGTGCTAATTTCCCTTAATACTAAGTAACAGTAGCATCAGAAAACTTATTTGTGATGAAACAGCAGTAACCATGGAAGCAAGTTCCACACAACTGTCCGCTAGTGCCAGCCCTTACACTATCCATGCTCGTGTGTCCTCCCTAACATATTTAAGCTCTTTACACACACAAAACAAACATAACAATAAAGATGCTGGTTAACACCAATAGAGTCTTCCAAGGTACCTTAAGATGCCATCAGATTGTTGCTTAGCAATACCAGGTGATTCCTCAGCTGGTCGACCAGGTCTAACAAGTAGTGAACAAACTGGAGGCATAGGAAAGTCAATAGCTAAGCAACCTCATCAGGTGAATCTGTATACTGTTCAACAACAACAACTTATATATATCTGAAATCGCTATTCAGAAATTAGTGAAGTCCCTCCCCCCTAAACATTGCAAGGCCAACACAACCCTGCAGTTCATTATTCAATAAGCTTCTTCATTATCAATTAGCAGATAGGTAGCTGGAAACTATTCAAGAAATGCAAATAAATGGATCAAACATGAGCTGAATGGAAGTACAGAGTTTCATCATTAGCATCATGGTTATATAAATAAGTCTATCAATCAGGGTGTTAGAACCTGTTGAACCTTCTAGTATGCTGCTTCATACGGAGGTTTCCTTCTGAGATAGATCCTCCTGGGTAACAATTTACTAGAAGTTATCATGCCAAACTACAGATTTTTTTATATCGTGCTAATGAACCCAAAACTTTAATAAATCAATCGGCCTTCCATTCTTCGAGGATAATTGTCTCATCTTTCAAGGACATGAAAAGTTTCAAAAATCTTGTGGTGAATTGGGCGTTTAGATAAACATTACCTCTGGTTACGATTTTTTTTATCTATGGATTAACAGGTGTTAGTGATATGGTTATTTCGAGGGTAGATGACTAGCATCTGAGATTCCTTGGACTACATCTATATGCGTCATACTAATACATCCAGGCTAAGTTTAAGAACAAGTTGGGTCTAACAATGTAACAAGAAAACAGTTCCTCCAATCTCATAAGTATGATAGCATGGAATGCCACGGATTAGGAAAATCAGATGCTTGTAAAATCTCCTTGATACTCTAAGAAAGATAACAGGGTGCAACTGTGCATGCATCTAGTAAGTGAAACTCGATAGTAAAATGCTATAAATTGATGAACTTGTGAGGAGAAAAACAAACCTGAACTACTCATGTGGAGGCAAGCAAAGGTCCACCAACTTTGGATAGGAAGATTAGACAAATCCAATGCCTCCTTAACAAGAGTTTCCATGATGGATTCCTCCTGAGTGATAGGGTCTGCCAAGATATAGTTCTAGTGAAGAACGCATGTCAATTAGAATGGAACACGGTTCAGAGTAAGTTTCCTCCTTTGTTTATAATTCTATAAATCTTAGGAATGGAGTTTCCTAGCTACAGTTGACTGCTTTTGTTAAAAAAAAAAATACATTTTTACCCCTTCGATTACAAGAAGTAGCATCGCACTTCTTACATTTTGCACAGCTTCATAAAATAGAACCACAAGGAATTCCCTATTGTTATCAGGTGTAAATGCAACTATTATAGAAGATTCTGTTGCCTTGGATTTAAGGTCACCAGTCGCTGACTACCTTTGCCGACAAACTTAAAAAGAAATTTCAGTCTGTTTCCTGATGAAAACTTCAACCACCATAGATCGACGGAGCCGAAAGGTACAATATTTGTACCACTATGAAAACTTTGAACATTCACATCTACATCAGTCAACAATTTCTCATGAGAGTTCATTGACCTGTAAGAGACATCATAGAGAAAAGTTTAAATGTTATTATCAATACTCTAAAAGTTTGCATAAGGCATCGATGTGTTAACACGCAGCTTTCTAAGCATAAACCTAAGAGAGGTTCTTATAAATTTATGACAGCCATAAAAATCTCAAAATTCATGATGTGAACTACATGAGAGAATGTTACTAGCCACAAATACAAAGAGAGCTTGATAGTAGCCAAACGGTAAAATTTGATGTATTGAAAATTTGATAAGCTAATAAACTTACGAAACCAAACAATAAAACACAGATATCCCTATCCTGAAATGTCAGTTCCATCTAATCTAGAGCTAAAATTTAGTCATTCAAATTCAATACTCAAGTTTCCAGACAAACTAAGATTTGGTAGAATTCATAAAACAACTACGCCGTAGAAATATATGCTTTTGTTGTCAATCAATACATACGTAACAAAGAGGCTGGTACAGAACATGATTTTCATATTGAAGAAAACAAAATCAGGCTAATAAGTGAAATAGACCCAGCGTAAGGAAAGACAAATGTAAACTATAATTTCACTACGAACATGTTCAAATCTCTTTAATTTGATTCAGACATAGTACATCGTTAACTATGGTTTACCTTCAGTAGTTCAGGAGCTTCTTGCTGATACTTGATCACATACTTGTCAAAGAAAGACTTCTCATTTATGCATAAAAGTGAAGATAATCTAATTTTATCCTTCTTAATGAGACCCTTGTAGACTAAATTTCGATAAAAAGAACACCTAGGTATAATCCTCTTCTCCAAGCTATAATTCAAAATCTGCGGGCATCTGGCAATAAGCAAAGAACTAATACCCATTTGATTCACAAGGTAATCCATAGTCCCTGATATCTTCTTCTCCGAGTACCTCATACAGAAAGGATTTAACAGAAATGCATACTGAGTTTGTTCTTCTGACCAACCCCAGTTCCTGTAAGCATTCAATTTCGCTTCCCAGGTTGATTTAGCCATCGCTTTAAATACCCCAATAGCAATAAGAAAGGCAGTTTTGTTAGGATCAAAACCCTTACCCTTAACCTCTTGTACAATGTCCTTGAACTTAACAGTGCATATCATTAGCGACATAGGTTGGTGGATTAGAAACTTGACAATATTTGATTGAGGAACATTTTCATCTCTCAATACCTGAATGTTGTGCATTAGTTTCTCAATTTGTTCTACAGGATGATACCTTGTGCGTCCTATAACCGCAAAAACATATTTATCAGTACCAACAATGTTCTTGACGAAATCGAATACAGGAATGATATTGTTCTCTAAACTTCTTTCTAGAATTGTCGGGTTAGTAGATATGACCTTGATAACTTCAAGTCTAGAAATATCTTTAGAAATGAAATAATCAAGTTTGGGTTTAAGGGTTTTTTGAGTATCAGATGAAAGGATGCGTGGCACTCTTATAATGAGTTTTGAGATGTCAGGTTTAGTGAACCCGTAATCTTGGAAGAAGGTAAGAACAGTGTCTGGATTTGATGTGATTTTGAAATTAAGTCTCTTAGAAGCAGAGAGAGCTTGTTTTTCAGTTAACCCACATGAGTTCATCAAGTAAGAAACTACAAATAACGAAGATGAAGAAGAATTGTTGTGATCTATGGAGGAGGAAGAAGAAATAAATCTTACATTGGTATGAACAATAAGAAAATAAGGGTTTTGTGAGGTGAAATGTGAACATAGAGAAAGGGGTTTTGGATCTCCCCCATTGTTGTTCCTATTTCGAATCAATTTATTGCATAAAGAACGAAACATTGAGGAATTGGAAAATAAATTAGGGTTTCAGAATCGCACTTACAGGGTTTTGGGTAGCTGCTGAACTGGTTTCGCCCGAGTTCACTCGGTTGAGAGAGGATACGAAAATGAATTGAAGATTCAGTGGGAGTGTGGGCAAGATTTGAGAATGCATCCGAGAATGGACCTAGATATGGGCCTAATGTGTGTGCATGCCCATATCCAGATATGAGAGTTTGTATGGGGGTACTTGTTTTTTTTCTTTTTAGTAGAAGTAACCCTCTATCTGAGTGATTGATAAGATAAAATTAAATACAACGACCTCAGATCCTAGTTAGTAATTCTCCGAATCATTCCCGAATGATTCGCGAACGTATCCGAACTGACCGAATCCGAATGATATTTCCGAGCTCCAAACCTAGTTCCAGGATTATATGGACCTCACGAATGATTCGCGAACTTATCCGAACTGACCGTATCCGAATGACATTTCCGAACTAGAACTCCCATAGGTAACTCTCTCACCATAGTTCTGTTGATTGGTTTTTATTTGATTTTGTATATACTTTATATTTAAATACAATTATTCAATTAAATTTTTCTATTGGTAGTTGTTTAACCAGTGTTTTATGTGTTGATTTTTATTTAAAAGTCTATAAGTTTTATAATACATTTATGCGATTAAATTGTTTATTTCTTGTTAAATAATCACACTAAAATATTTTTTTCCATCTTATAAATCATATACAAATCAAATTAGTCTCGTAATAAGGTCATAATACTTATCAATTTATCATATATGTTAGCCGAATTTTAACTGCCGAACTCACATTTATAAAACGAATAGGCACGTACGTATGCCGTTCTGAACTACTGTCCGAACAATGAACCGTTGACCGGATTTTTGATCGAATCCGATCTATCTGAATCCGTATAATTCTCGTATGTATGCGGTCCCGAACTACTACCCGTAACCCGAATTGCTAACTAGGCCTCAGATACATCAGAAGTGATGTACACGCTAAAATATAAAGGTTCTTACTATTTCCCATCCCATTTTTCCTATTTCCCATCCACATAGCTTCCCATCTCCAATATCCATATGTATCATCTCTCCTCCTTTAAAAGACTAAGTCATATGAGCTCCCACATTGCACAGTGAGTGCGACACCCACCTCAAATTAAATTAGATAAAAGCTCTCAACTACAACAATTTTGGAGAAGAAAAGTGTCGTAACGTTATTGGTCGAAGTTTTTTTTTAAAACACCCCCTTAGTAGAGAACGTTATTGGTCCAAGCCCCCTGATTTTAACGGCCTAATACTAAAACCGTTAGCAACCGTTAGTAGAAACGTGGGTGTATAAAACTTATGTGTTGATTTACACCTAATTAAAAAATTACACCGGGTTTACACCGAATACTTAGCTGGACGTTAAGTAACACCGTCAAGTTGAAAAATGCTCCCGTTAAATAAAAATCAGGGGAGCCTCTACTAACTTCTCTTTTAACTTTTGTGAAATCCTAATGGCCTAACTCGAGCCGCAATGCCGCACCGACCCCTGTTTAAAAATGGAAGCTGAAGCAACCGTGGCCAAAAGACAGTTTGGTGGTGCAATTGTGGAAGGGTGTAAGTAACTCAAACTTAAATAAAAAATAGCAAATTGAGAAAACATGACTTTATCAAAGGTATTCCTGTAATAAAAACACAAACGCAAGGGTATCTTCATACTTATTCCATACACTAAATATAAAACCCAAGAGCCTCTCCCCAACCCCGACCCTTGTGACCGACTCCACCACTTTCTCACTCTCAAAGTCTCCAACACCTTTTATCTCCATTTCCATGGATGCAGAGGATGTTCTTACACTCCTTGACCATTACTGGTTCAACCTAGAAATCATCACTAAAAAACCAACTTTAACTCATTCAAAAACACAATTTTCTCCTCCTGAAATAATAATACATATGGTTCCAAATCTCTGATTATAAGAACTTACAATAATACATAAGCGACGGGGAGAGACGTAGCCGAGTCACACCAAATAAAAAATCCTAAGCGACGGGGCGAAGCGAAGCCGAGCCACACCAAATCAAAAATAGATGGTTTTTGGGTCCGCCTGGTGCGTAGCACACTACAGGAAAATGGGCATTTAGTAACAAATATTTTTGTCACAGAACTACCTGGTTTAGTCGCCGAATAAATTTTGGAACAAATAAAAAATTGTCGTCTAATCATCGTCGTGGAAACTTCTTTTGGTCGCGGGAGATAATTTTGGTGACACCAAATATTATGTCGTTGTATATGTCTTTCAATGACTAACATAAATTGTCTTCAAAGTACAAAATTAACTTCGAAAAATTCCGATATCAAAATCAATTTTGGCGATAATTTTCTTTCCTCATTAAATAGTTTCATGACAATTTAGTTTTGTCTCAATAATAAGTTCCGGCGACAAAAAACTTTGTCTTTAAATCATACTTTACCAACAAATGTGTTTGTCTCTAAAGAGAGCCTTGCATGATCGTCACTGCCGTCTATAAAGATGGTTTTTATGACAAATAACTCAGCCAGTAATAATGAGTTTTATAGACAATGAAAACTGGTCTCCAAATAAGTTTTATCGACTAATGTATTTAGTCTACAAAGATGCAATGTGTAGACAATAAAATTGGTCACGAAATAAAGAGAAATATTGACAAAAAGTATTGTGTCAGTTTTTTTTTTTTTGGAGTCTGGTATATTTGTCGTTGATAAAACTTTCACAGAAAAATTCAATTGTCCCGTAATAAGAAATTTTCTAAGCAAATATTGTTTGTGCATAAAGAAAATTTTTCAGGGATGAAAGACACCGTCTTTAAAATTATCCTAAGGAGACTATAATGTTTGTCATTGAAAAAAAAGGTTTTATCGACGATGAAAACTGGTCTCCAAATAAATTTTATCGACTAATGTATTTAGTCTACAAAGATACATTGTGTAGACAAAAAAAATTGGTCTCGAAATAAAAATAAAAAGCGATAAAAAAATATTGTGCCAATTTTTTTTTTTTTGGAGTCTGGTATATTTGTCGTTGATAAAACTTTCACCGACAAACTCGATTGTCCCGTAATAAAAAATTCCTAAACAAATATTATTTGTGCATAAGGAAAAAATTTTAGGGATGAAATATATCGTTTTTAAAATTATCGTAAGGAGACTATAATGTTTGTCATTGAAAAAAAAAATCTTTACAAAGAATTTGGTGTCAGAGTAAATAGTTTCAGAGACAACTATATCTTTGCTCCAAATATTAAAAATTTGGTGGCTAATATATTGTCTGTGACAAAAAAGGGAAGGCAAACAAATTCTTTTTTCTCGTCTCCAAATATTCTTTTTAGGGAGGAAAAGTTTTGTTTTAATTTTAATTTGGAGACTAGTAGATTTTCTATGAAAAATGATAAACCTGACCAAATTCTTTATTCCATTCATCATATAAAATATGAAAATAATATTAGAACGGAAAACCATTTAAACAAAATATTAGATATACCAACAACTTAAGCAGCGATACTCATGAGTACTAATTGAACTATTCAAAATACGACCCTTCGGCTGCTAATTAAACTACTCAAAATATTGCCTTACTGAAATATTTAAAAAAAAAACTAAATAAAATTAATACTTCTGTAAAAAATAAGGAGCAATATAAAACTAAGCACTAAACAGCTTCTGGATCTTCATTAGTCGGAGCAACAACTGGATCAAGAACCATATTGAGTGCATGCTTCCTGAAAGTTGCATTGACTCCCTCTGTTTGTTCCATTTTCTTTATGTATAGCTTGATTATGTCGTCCCGTAACATATGCCCTTGAAGCCTTTGCCTTCCCTTGAACGACCTTAAATGGTCGTGGCGATTACCACGTTTCTGAAATTTAAGAACAGAATTGAAGTTAGTACCTGCAAAAAGATTAAAATATATACATCACCTATATCATTAACCAATAACGTCACCTTAATATTCTCCATAGCAAAGAGGTCGCACAAACTTGACCAACTTGCCAGTGAGATGTTCCCAAAAGGATTACCACGTGCTTCTTCAATAGTTGCATACTTTCTGAAATGCATCAACATCTTATGCTTAAAGCAGGCATATTCCTTTGACATACGATAGTTCAGGTATCTCTTAACAGATGGTCTGGTGGTATCTAATATGAAATTATCCTACACCATCATGACAAATAAGAGTTGAGAATCACATATTTATTTCAAACATTAATTAAGAAATACCATAGAGATAATTTTGCTTTATTGGGATACCTTTAATTGTTCGATTAAGGTCTCCCTATCTTGGAGAGGAATTTTTGTCCATGACTTATATCCTAAGGGAGAGAAAGCATGAAGAATCGTATCACATTCACCGGCCAAATGAGATCCATATTCCCCTACAAGTGCACCAGATTGTTCATCAATAATAATTGGTATCCTTCCGTTTTGAGCTACTCGTTCCTGCAATCGTATTCTACGTTGTTGTCCCCGAATAATGGGATCTCCTAGTCTGAGTCCTTCTGTAAAATGAACAGCAAAATAGTCCCACACAAGGTACTGCGCTATTTTCCTTTAAAACCAAGATTGCAGAGATTATATGCTTCAAGGCATACAGCTGCTGATATGAGATGGCACAAGGAACATGTTGCTCCCGAAGGGGTTTTAAGGCATCCTTCTGATGCTGAAGCGTGGAAGGATTTTGATTCGCGATATCCACAGTTTGCAGAAGATCCTCGCAATGTAAGGTTAGGCCTTGCTACTGATGGGTTTAATCCCTTTGGAAATATGAATAATGCTTACAGCATGTGGCCAGTTATAGTGATGCCCTACAAGTTACCCCTTGGAAGTGTATGAAACAACCTTTTTTCATGATGGCATTACTTATCCCTGACAAGAAATCACCTGGTAACGATATAGATGTGTATCTACGACCCTTAATAGATGAGCTAAAAGAGTTGTGGGAAGAAGGAATGGAAACATATGATGCTTCAACAGAAAAAACTTTTCGTATGCACGCAGCTGTATTATGGACCATAAACGACTTTCCAGCCTATGCTAATTTATCAGGATGGAGTACAAAAGGTTATTTAGCGTGTCCAGTATGTAATGATGATCCACTATCTCGTGCATTAAGGAGCAAGATAGGTTATCTACGTCATCGTAGGTTCTTACCTCCCCGACATCCGTGGAGGAGAAACAAACTTCATGATGGACACGATGAGCTTGACAGTCCACCGAAAGAGTTGACATGCATTCAACTTTTACAACAAATGAAAAAACTGGGAGTTAAAAGTTGTTTCAGAAAGCATACAGATAAGAGAAGCAAGAAAAGAAGTCGTGCCAAGAAAGAGTTGAGTTGGACAAAAAAGAGTATTTTCTACGAGCTTCCATACTGGGCACATCTTAAAATCAGACATAAAATTGATGTTATGCATGTGGAGAAACATATATGCGATAACATCGTTGGAACATTGTTAAATCAGGAATTGAAGACCAAAGATACTTTTAAAGCTCGCTTGGATCCGGAAGACATGAATATTAGACCAGAATTGCACCTTAACCGTAAAGGAGAAAAAATTGTAAAACCTCCAGCTTCCTATGTATTAACAGCGGAGCAAGGGAGAGAGTTTTGTAGGTTTTTGAAATCAGTGAAGTTCCCAGATGGATACGCATCTAATATAGCGAGGAGTTCTAATGTCGATGATGGGAAGATATCAGGTTTGAAAAGCCACGACTGTCACGCATTGTTACAAAAAATTCTTCCCGTTGGAATTTGTTCATTTCTGCCCACAGATGTGTGCACTTCCTTAATTGAGTTGAGTAATTTCTTTCATGATTTATGTGCGAAGAAATTGAATGTGAGTCACTTGGAAGAAATGGAAAAAGGTATAGTTTTAATTCTTTGTAAGTTGGAAAGAATATTTCCACCGGCATTTTTTTATGTCATGGTTCATCTGTCTGTTCACTTACCCCGAGAAGCTAAACTTGTTGGTCCAGTTGGTTATAGTTGGATGTATCAATCGAAAGGTGCGCTTAACTTTTATTACGTGCTTATTTCATATGCTTGTGTTTAAACTGTTTATATATGCTTGTGTTTTTATTCTAGTGGAAATACCGTTTTGTTGTTTATAGAAAGAAAAAAACATACATGTTTTAAGAGTTGTTGTTTATATAGGTACCTTGGAACACTTAAGCGTTACGTGAAGAATAAAGCACGACCAGAGGGTTCAATAGCGGAAGCGTACATTATTAATGAAGCTTTGACATTTTTCTCATTGTATTTACGTGGGATTGAAACTAAATTTAATCGTCCAGAACGAAATGATGATAAATCAGATGATAGTCAACGACGCAAGGGAAAGCTGTCTGTTTTTGCTCCGGATGTCCGTCCCTTCGGTGCAAAAGCTATAAAATCACTGACCCTAGAAGAACGAGAATATATACATTGGTATATACTCGATAATTGTGACGAGGTGAAACCATATATGGAGTAAGTGCCTCATCCTATCTTCTAATAATTATTATTGTTTTGTTGTACACTAAAAATTTTCATTAACATCAAAAAGTTTTCTTATTTATCTTTGCCAATACAGTGAACATTTAAATGTGCTGAAAGCCGAATCAAATGACAACTTGTTACAGAGACATCGAAAACTCTTTCCTAGGTGGTTTCGAAATCGGGTAAGTAATTGATTTTTACTATTAAGGATCCTATATTATTATTGCAGTACATTTTTTAGTTGGTACTATGTGCTATGTAGTCCTCTAGTGATCAGCATACCTACTTCCACTACAATTTGTGCTCTGCAATGCATCAAAGTCATCTTAACTATATACTAGCGAAGTTTGTTTGGTGTTCGTTGCTTCTTAATTCTTAAACATCACTTTTAATAATAAGATACATATTTATTCATTTCTGATTGAAAGGTCCCTGCATTAGATGATCTCATTTTCTATTCATTTCGTCATCTAGTTTAACTTCAGATATCTGTCCTATAAATATGACCTTGTACTCTTTATTGACGGGATCAAAACCAAACCTATAACGGGGTGATGGATGAATAATGGAATTTTTTGGGTCTACTACATCAAAATATTCAAATTCCATGAATGGGGTTAGAGTCCATGGTGTCATCTGTCCAGTAGTAGGATTGTATATGCATACTTTTCCATCATAATCATACAAACATGTTAAACCATTAACAGTGGTAAAATTGAACTAAATATCTTCAAAATCACCTAAAGGGGATTCGTCTCTTATGAACCTTTGATTTTGCACGGACCTTTAACGATTCTCTGCCATTATTGTTTACAAATAATAATTTCATTTTCTTTATTTTTTTTAATTTTTTTTCTAAAAATGTGCAGATCGGAAAAATGTATTATGAAAAGTCTCCAGGTGTTAGTGATGAATTGCATTCGTTAGCACAGGGTGTTGAATCTCGCGCAAAATCATTTTCTGCTTGCATCTATAATGGAGTTCGATTCCATACCAAACAACGTGAACTTCGTCGAATGACCTAGAATAGCGGATTGGTAGTAGATGGGGAACACAGTCGTAAGCCAATTGAATTCTTTGGTAGCTTGCAAGATGTTATTGAGTTAGACTTTTTGTATGGCTACCGAGTTGTGTTATTTAAATGTGATTGGTTTGACGTAACTCCTGGAAGGACAAGAATTCGAAAGGATTATAATTTGACGTGTATAAATACCAGTGGAGTGTGGTACAAGAGTGATCCTTTCGTTCTTGCATCACAAGCGCAGCAAGTGTTCTACCTAGATGACTACAAGCATGGAGCAAATTGGAAAGTGGCTCAGAAAATGCATCATAGACACATATGGGATGTTCCTGAAATGGATATCAATGAAGTACAACCAGAAACAGAAACATGTTGAATATTCAACACCAACTTAGTCAAGTGTTCACATCTATCTAAATTAACCTAGAAATATCTAGGATGTCTAGAGTCAATGTTAGACAATTAACATGTGTAAAATGAGTGTTCTAGGGTTAGACAAATCAAACAAGAATACTAGATTGTCTAGTAGTTGGTTTGGTTGGTGTTGAATATTCAACAAAACAACTATTGACGAGGCATATCACCAGAATAAAGAGGCTCCATTGCTATTGTCCACTGTTCAGGAAGATGATAATGAGGCAACTGTACTTCATAGAGATGATGATGTTGAACTCGAAACCATAGATGCAGATCTTGTTTTAGCTGAGGATGTCATAGATGAAGATGATGATGATGATGATGAGGAGGAGGAGGAGGAGGAGGAGGAAGACGAAACATTGTTTAACTATAACAATGATGTGGTAGATCCTGAGGATATTGTGCCAGAAGAAGATGACTCGGATCTAGAATATTAGTTGGTTACTGTTATTTTATTTGAAACTTAATATTCATTGCTAGTTTACTTTGAAACTCAGATATTCATTTTATGACTAATTTTTGCTTGAACCAGTAAAGTAATTTGTGGTTTTGCCTTATTATTAGTTTGATTAAATAATTTTATAATAATTTCGTCTTGTTTTTGTTTTTAAATATTTTCATTGAATTGTGATTCGATTTTACTGTACGGATTGTAATATTCGTATATTAAGTCTGAAGCAATCCCTGAATGGAAAAGTATACAAATCATTAATATTTGATGAATTCTGTAGAGATGACATTGTTGAACGCGTGTTAAGGGTGGAAGTGTAGAATGGTACTTGAAGATTGATCTTCAGGACGCGCATCCTATAACCAGATTCAAGAGCTCAAGACTTTCTCATCCTACTGGGAATCCCAAGTTCTACAATACGAAAATGCAAATTTGGAGTTACCAGAGGAGACTAGGGCACATCTAATTTGGTTTTCCCGTATCTTAAACATGACTGCCAGTGGACCCAACGTTGGTATTCCAAACAACTGGGTTACAGCAGCTGATGGTTGTTGTAACCTTTAGAATTAACCTTATTAGCATTTCAAGTATTATCTATCAAACAAACATCAGCATGAGATTTTGATAAATACTTACCTTATCATCCTACGATGGCAGATGTCTCAAGGAAGAACTGAAAAAGCGAACTCGGTGACATCTATTCATATATTTGATATCTATAAATCATGCCAAGAAAACTAAATCAAATAAAAAGGAATTATGTAGTCTGGTTAACAGAATTTCCTCTTGTCTGTACCCACAAGAATTAGAGAGATTTGCACATACTTCCTACCCTGAAATAACAATCAACCCTGCTTGTGCTAGCACACTATAGTTTAAGGCACTTGGGGTAAGCTAAATCGACATACTGCTACGAAAAGGAACTAGGATTACCACCGTGACACACTACTTCCATGTGGGGGGACCTACATTTGCATGACTTGTTACGATAACAACAGTAGAAGACGCATCAGATCGGGAACATACGATAACTACGATTGTACATACAAGAAGAAAAATCAGGTCAAGTTGTAACGAAAGGAGTCAAGAATCTCTTAAAGTGGTAGGCCAGGTCCTAAACTGAAACCTACCACGTTGGCCGAAACTAAACTCCAATGATATTAATAATCATTTGAAATGACTATTAGGGAAGCCCTGGTGTTCATGATAGGTAGTAAATTTATCACTATAATGTCCAAAATTTTCTCCGTTCTAAATAAATTTTCACCAACAACTATTTTTTTTTCAAAAACATATAAGTAACCCTAACAACAAGCTATTTTGTCGGCGGAAATCTTCTGTTGTGTCTAACATTTTATTACTCTAAAACATTCTTTCGAGCGACTATTCTTGTTCGTGGCGGAAAAAACATGCTAGCGTTAATATTTTATTTCTCACCTAAAGTTTATATCATGGCGAAGTAATTTAGATGCAAAAATAGTATGGCGACAAAATCTTGTCCCGTCGCAGTTAAAAGTTTTCAACAACCATTGGATATTGTCACCCTATATAAATTTAATGAGAAATGAAATAGTAGTTACAAATTATTATTTTTGTGACGAGCATTTATCATTGTCAGTATAAGTAAAATTGGTGACTGTCGAAATTCTTGCCGAAAAAATCATCAGTGACGGAGGAAATCACGACAAGTTTCGGTTGTCATCTATGCTTTCGGTGACAATTGTAAAGACAATTTTTTTTTTTTTTGCCGCAAAAAGAATGTTTATACTAACAATTTTTATATTCGTCACAAGTGAATATGTTTCCTGACTAAAAAAACTTTGATGGGAAAACATTTGTCACTAAAGGCCCATTTTCTTGTAGTGGCACGAGCACAAAATCTAGTCCATATAAATTTTTACATCTCCAAAATCCCATTTTTTGACTTTTTATTTACAACCATCGAATAAAATCACCAGATAACTAAATAGGAAAACCCAAATAACTTATTCTCCATCTTCATCACCATCGCCGACCACTACAACTTCTTCTTCCCCACCTCCACAAACCACACCTTCAATCACCTTTTTTTTTTTGCCACCTTTTTTTTTTGCCACCATGGCTGTACGATTTACGCACATTTGTTCTAACAACAAATCGAATTTTGTATTCGGTATTATCGTTAAAATTTTAAATAAAAACTTGTATTTCCAAAAAGATTGGATTTGGTTGGATACTTGAAAAGACCATTGTGCCCTTATATTAAAAAATCATTTCCTATTCTAATAAAAATCGAGGTAGAGGTCATGGGATCGAATCATGTCCACCTCCTATTTTAGCTTTCTTTTTTGTTTGCTTCCTCTTCTTTCTCCTTCGATTTTTTTACCCCAAACATTTCGTGCTTCTTCGTTCACCACCACAACCAGCAACACAATTACCGCCATCTGAAAACCACCATCACCACTATCGTAACCATCGTCGTAACCACTAACAACATCACCACCACCACTTCTGCTTCTCCTTCTCCTCCTCCACATATTTTGGTCACTGTTTCAGAATGAAAGATTTTGTGAAGTTGAAATATTTTCTTGGACTAGAGGTGGCACGGAGTAGACAAGGATTTTACATATGCCAGAGGAAGTATGCTCTTGCTATTATCATGGACACTGGATTATTGGGAGCAAAGCCTGCAGAATTTCCACTCGAAACAAATTATAGTCTAGCTTTAGGAAAAGGAAAATTACTAGAGGATGTGGATAAATATAGAAGATTAGTGGGTCGTTTGATATACTTGTCAGTGACGAGACCGTACCAGATCTTGCATATTCTGTGCATATGTTTTCTCAATTTATGCAACAACTAAGAGTAGAACATTGGTAAGCAGCACTGCGTGTAGTTAGATATTTGAAGAAAAATCCTGGCCAAGGTATACTTTTACGTTCTGATAGTGCTTTTCATTTGAAAGGAGGGTGTGATTCAGATTGGGCAAGTTGTCCATTGACAAGGCGTTCATTAACTAGATGGTTTTTTCTTCTTGGTTTCTCACCTGTGTCTTGGAAAACTAAAAAGCAACATACAATCTCTTGTTCATATGCAGAAACAGAATGTAGATCGATGGCAGCTTTGACATGTGAGTTAAAATGGTTAAAACAATTACTTGGTGATTTGGGGGTTCATCATACTCAAGGAATGAATATATACTGTGATAGTCAGTCGACATTATACATTGCACAAAATCCAGTGTTTCATGAAAGAACAAAACATATTGAAGTAGATTGTCATCTTGTCAGAGATGCAATAACAAGTAAGATCATATCACCGTCATACATTCCTACAACGGTGCAATTAGCAGATATTTTTACAAAAGCTATTGGGAAAGATCAGTTTAACTCTCTCTTGTCCAAGATGGGCATTCTTGATCTACATACTCCATCTTGAGGGAGGGTATTAGGAGAATACATCTTTTTATAGTTAGGAATTTGATATTTATGTATACTGCGTTATTCTAGGAAAAGAATTCCTTAAGAGTCAAGGAAATGTGCCGACTATTGTAACCTATTGTTTATAGGTAAAAATAGCTTCTGCTGATTTTGGTAATTGCAGGTGTGAAGGTGAGAAACTGTTTAAACCCTAAATAATATACCGGAAGGGAGTACTTTTAGGTTCGAGAGATCAATCTGTACAAGTCCGTCCTAAACCAAGAAATGGCCGTTCCAGACTTGCTTCGGTCACAAAGAGGAGGAGAATGAGTTGGTTTTGGGGAGGGAAGCAAGGAGAGTGTGAGACCAGAATAGTTTATTCTGGAAGAGCAATTGGGTTTCTATAACTTGTTTTCAGAAAAGTGGGAGAGCCCACGAGGGGAGCTAACAGGTAAGTATTCTATGTGTTGTCTTATCCGAATGAACTTATTGTCCAAATGGAAATAGGTAAGACATATTTATAAAAGACGTAGTAGAAACGTACCCTGGTCTAATTAAGGAGTGAGGAGTAAATGGGAGGAGTTGGTAACCGTATGCATGGACTTAATTGTTCCATAAAGTGGTTAACTCATGAAATTGATTTTCATGAAACTGTTAACGTTATGGAATTGATATTCCATAAAGGTTGTTAAATCACGGCTTTATGTCCCATGAACATTTCCCACTTAACTCCCGTATTTACAAGGAGCCTCACTCTTATGACACTTCCTTATGAGGGGCGTAGTGTATGCCGCACGTTGTAGACCACCAAACCAATACCCAAAAAAGATCCCCCAGTTTGTGTTGATGTCTCGAATGTTCTTGGAGAACATGTAATACATTGTTGTGGATTGGAAAGTCGAGCTCGGGGAACTTGATAGCCTGGTGACCTTCGACGGTCGAGATTTTGCATCTTGAGAGGTGTGTTGCACACCTTAGTATTGGTAGTGAGGGCCATCGTGGTGGCGCGACTAGGTTGGCATGCCATGGTTTGGCGTGGCCAAACTTAGATTTTCGGACCCAAAAGTCATGAGGTGACTTTAGACGGCCATGATTCGCTCCTAGGTTTGAAGGGTGGCCATTGATGGCCGCATGCCTTTGTTTTGGTGGTCGCATAGGGAAGGTGCGACCAGGGTGTTGTTTAGACTTGGCGCGTGGGGCCAATGGTCTGCCATGGGCGTATGGCATGGCTAGAGCCAAGGCAAAGGCGCTTGGCTTGGCATAGTGGGACTAGCATAGCTAAGGACAAGGCATGTGTGTTTGGCTTGGTGCGGCTAGCTCGGCTAGGTACGGTTTGGCTTGGCGCATGGTTCCATGGGTTTTCCATGGTCGCTTGGCTTGGTGCGGCTAGCTTGGCTAGGTACGGTTTGGTTTGGGCACGTGGGGCCGCATGGCATAGCTAGATTTGGTCAGGTGCGTGACCAAGTTATGGTTTTTTGGGCCAAAGTCATGAGGCGACTTAGGGTGGCCAGGATTTTCTCCTGGGTTTGAATGTCAACCATTGATTGGTGCATGCCTTCTCTTTAGTAGCCGTGGGGGAAGGCCTGGAGGGTGGCACGGCTAGGGTGTGTTTAGACTTGGCATAAGGGGCCAAGGGTTTGCCTTGGCCGTATGGCATAGCTAGGGCCAAGGTGAGGGCGATTGGCACACGAGATGTGGCTAGCATAGCTAGGGCCATGGCATGGTGCGATTGGCATGGCGCGGCTAGCTTGGAATAGGTGTGGCTGGCATGATTTTCCATTGGCACAACGGTGCGGTTAGCATGCTTTGGCGCGGTTGGGTTTGGCTGGCATGTTTTTCCATTGGCACACGAGATATGGCTAGCATAGCTAGGGCCATGGCATGGTGCGATTGGCATGGAGCGGATAGCTTGGGCTAGGTGTGGATGGAATGATTTTCCATTGGCATAAGGGTGCAGATAGGATGGTTGGCATGCTTTGGCGCGGTTGGGTGTGGTTGGCATGATTTGGCATTGGCATACGAGATGTGGCTAGCATAGCTAGGGCCATGGCATGGTGCGATTGGTATGGCGCGGGTAGCTTGGGCTAGGTATGGCTGCCATGATTTTCCATTGGCACAAGGGTGCGGCTAGCATGGTTGGCATGCTTTGGAGCGGTTGGGTGTGGCTGGCGTGATTTTCCATTGGCACACGAGATGTGGCTAGCATATCTAGGGCCATGGCATGGTGCGATTGACATGGCTCGGCTAGCTTAAGCTAGGCGTGGCTGGCATAATTTTCCATTGACACATGAGATGTGGCTAGCATAGATAGGGCCATGACATGGTGTGATTGGAATGGCGCGGATATCTTGGGATCGGTGTGGCTGGCATGATTTGGCATTGGCATACGGGGGAATTAGGGTTTGGTTTTTCGTAACCCTAATTTGAAAAATATACCCCGGTAATTATTAGAGACATATTACAAGTTTTTTTTATTAAATACGCCTAGTAAATGCTTGTTTTAAATGTCTTCTAGGGTTTAGCGTTTTACAATTTTAACCCTAAACTAAAAACCACCATCAACATTAAGTCCCCTGCTTAGCTCGGAACAGGTGCCTTGGAGGGCGGAGCAGGTGGAAGGCTTGGACCGAAAGGGCCGAGAGGTGGCATGGCCTTGACCACAACAATGAGATGGTGGAGCATGCAGGGGCGGCTATGCGTTGTGGGGGCCGCGACAATGGAAAGATGGCTTGGATCTGGGAGGGCCAAGAGGTGGCGTGGTCTTGGCCGCGGCAATGGCTTGGTGGAACACGTCAGGGGTAGATAGGCGCCGTGGGGCCGTGGTGATGGAGCGAGGGCTAGGGCCGTGGCAAGGTGAAGCATGGTTTGATGAGGCGTTTTATTTCGAGGCTGGTTTTCCGGGTATGATTTTGGCATGTTCCACTTAATCAGCTTGCGCTTCTCTTTCTTTCCTTAGGGTTTCCATGGTATTTACGCCCGGGGAAGTTACATCATATTCCCAGTTTTCAACAGAGATCTTTTCTTGTCAAGTCCAACTTCCCTCATGTCGATCAGAAGTGAATTTTCCTCGAGTCGATCAGGTTCTTCAACAAAGCGTGTTAAGCTTGATTATTGCGATAGCTCTCCCATTCGGGTTAAAAAATTCATACCAGTATGTTCTCATTAACCAGCATACATTTTTTTTATTTGTTGCTGAATAATGGAAATTTTCTTCTATGTATAGGTATCCAGTTGGAGCATGCGTTACCGTCATTGATGAAGATGACTCGGTTACTCATTTTCCTTCGATATTGATTCTTCCGGCCGATGCTGGTCTGGAAAACGCGGACTTAGGGATTTCTTGCCATGAGTATCCCATCGTGGGTTCATTGTTCGGAACCCACATGAGGTGTCTTTCACCTAACTACCAGAACGTTGGGGGGTTCCTTGTTCCAAAAGAATTCGTAACCCTTTACACGAGAATATGGAAAGTATATGGTCATATTGCCACCAGAGAAGTTATACAGTATTATTCGTCCACCTTGGTTTCTGTCGTGAATTGTCTCCTGCCGATGATTGTAAAAATCGAGAATGTATCTATTCGCGCCGTTGCAGAAGCAGTTATTCAAAAGTGGGAGAACATGGTGTCTACTTGCGAATCTCTGAAGTTCAATGTTAGTTGGTTGCGCCATCGTCTCGAAATTGTGAAGGTTGACATGGCTGGTATTCTTGCTGGCGTGGTCCCTGCCATGAGAGCTATTCTGGAAGAGGAGAAAGCCTTGGCCGCGGAGTCACATAAGGTAGATGAGTCGGTCTGGAATTTGAAAATCAGGATAGAGAGGTACCAAAGTCGCTTGAAGATGATATTTTCTAGGGATTATCACCTCTTGGATGGGATTTTCTGAATCATGTGGTTTTGATGTGTTTAGGTTTCTTTTATGGGTTTTCAAGATTTTTTTTTTTTTACATTTTTTTTTTTTTGAAAGAACAAGAGAATTTTATTGATTTTCCTTAGTCTAAATGAAAGGAAAGAAAATGAAAACTCAATACAGTATGGAGGAAAGTGGAGAGATTCCTGGATATCCGTGCTTGTGATATGGTGGGATGCGGCGGTTCTCAGGCGTAATATGCCTTTATCCATTTTCCGTTGATGACCGTTTCCAGCTTTCCTCTGTCTTCCTTAATGACTTTGTAGTACCCACTGCTGTATGATTTAGTGACTATGTAAGGCCCTTCCCACTTTGCGGAGAATTTTGGTGCAGATGCGTCTTGCTGGATGTGTTTAGCAGTCTTCAGTACCAAGTCTCCTACTTAAAAGATTCGCGGTTTCACGGTTTTATTGTATGCTCTGGAAACCCTACTCCTATATGCCTGTGCATGTTCTTCCCCTTTGTCCCTCCTGGAGTCTACAGTGTCCAACTCTACAACCCTGGCGTTTAGGGCATCAGCTTCATTCCATCGAACTCCACTTGCTTCGGCGATCTTGGCTGATGGGATTTTAATTTTGGCTGTGAGGATAGCGTCTGCACCATAAACAAGAGAATTAGGGGAGACTCCGGTGGAACTCGGTGACGTCCGGTATGCCCAGAGCGCAATGGGAAGTTGCTCATGCCATGTTCGATTATTATCGTGCACTGTCCTGCTGAGGATTCAAATTAGAGTTTTGTTGGTGCTTTCAGCCTGCCCGTTCCCTTGAGGGTAGTATACGGTGGAGAAGACTTTCTTAATCCCGTATTCGTCGAGTAACTCTCGTACTTGTCTGTTCGCGAAAGGGGTGCCATTGTCAGTGATGATATGTTTAGGTACACCAAAACGGCATATAATGTACTCCTTAATGAACGCCGCGATTGTGGTTCCGTTCGTCCCTCGTAAAGCTATGGATTCGACCCATTTGGTAAAGTATTCGGTCGCCGTTATTATATACTCATGTTGTTTTGAGGATGGTGGGTTGATCTTCCCAATGATGTCGAGTCCCCAGCTATGAAAGGGCCATGAACTACTATTGTGTAATCTTCAATGGTTGGCCAGTAGTACCTCTCGTGTATTTGGAGAAACAACTTTCTCTTTCCTTGGTTTTCACCTTCATGCATCTATTTAAGTATGATTGGGACCTCTACCTCGTTCAAGCATCTTAGAAGACTTCCTCCAAAACTTTTAAAATACAAGATCCCTTCGTGAAATACGAACCTCCTGAACCTTTGTTTCACCTTGGACGCCTCCTTCTCATTGGTGGGGAGCTTCCCGTCGCGAAGGTAGCTGATGTATGGTATCTGCCAGTCCCCTGTGTGACCAACGTTGAAAATTTCTAATTGATGCGGTGGTTTCTGGCAGTTGGGGCAGGTTTTCTGAAATCTCTGGCCAATAATAGCCGAGGCGTTGTAAACGGCGATAGAGAGTCACTACCAACATCTGTCCATAGACCTCACCATGGATACGATTGATATATTGCTGTGCTTCCTCTTCTTCGAGGCATCTTGACAAGGAGCCGTCTGGATTCTGATGATAGAGTACCCCTCGAAGTAGGAAGAAATCGTGCAAGGTTTTAAGACTGAACTTTCCTCGAAAGAGCGAGCTGCTAAGATCTTAGATGATCGGTGTCCTCCAGTCACCCACTTCGTCTTTCTCAGGTTGTGAAAGCCACGTCGAAGCCACAGTTATTCTTTTTACTGTCAGGGTTTCCTCTAGGGCCTTCAAATCGTAACTTTGATGCTAAGGTTGCTAGGCAGTCAGCATGTTGGTTGTCTCCGCACCCGATATGGGCTACTGTTGCATCGGCGAAATATTTTAGCAACTTCTGCGCCTCCGCTCTGTTTGGGGACAAGGTTAACTCCTTTAGTGCGTATACTCCATTTACTTGGTTGACCAGTGGTTTGGAGTCCCCTCTTATTTCCATACGTGTAGCTCCAACTTGTTTAGCCAAGGACAAACCAACGAGGAAGGATTCGTACTCTGCTGAATTGTTGGTGTAGGGGAAGTCTAACTTTAAGGAGTATGAGAAAACTTTGCCTGTCGGTGATACTATAACCACGCCGGACCCTCCTGTGCCATTGTTGGGGGTGGCGGGTTCGTCAAAAAATAATATCAAGGTTTCTTCTTGGATGAAAGAGATTTCCGGAAAGTCCCCAGGGAGATCCTCGCGCAATGTTACAGCGTTTTCTCCTAGGAATGCTGCTAACAAATCTGCAACCGCTTGTCCTTTGATGTCCCTCAGGGAAGCACATGTTATGTCGAATTCTAACATTTGGAGGATCCACTTGGCCGGTCTTTCTATCAGAGTAGGCTTTGAGAGGAGGAACTTCACAGGATCATATTTGGATATTAGCACCACTTTGTTGGACAACAGGTAGTGCCTGAATTTTTTAGATGGAGTAGACCAAGGCTAGGCATGCCTTTTCTACCTTGGGGTACCTGAGTTCGACATCTCTCAAAATTTGACTGAAATAGTATATGGGGTACTCAATCCCTTCGTCATCTTCCGGGGCAAGGAGGGCTCCAACAGTAGTGTCACCGAAGGCCGTGTAGAGGTGTAGCGGTTTTCATTTCATGGGTGATTTCATAATAGCTGGGGAAGATAATGTTTATTGAATATTCCGAAATGCTTCCTGTTGTAACGAGGTCCAGACAAAGCTCGCTCCTTTCTTTAGCAATGGGGTAAACGAGGCAATAAGTTGGGCCAATCCGGGTATGAAGTTGCGGATTTAGTTTATTTTCCCCATGAAGCTCTGGAGTTCCTTCACGTTCCGTGGTGGTGGAATCGTGAGGATAGATTGAGTTTTGGTTGGGTCAACTTTGATCCCTTCATCGGTTACTTGGAAGACCAAGAACTTCCCCGAGGAGACACCAAAATCACACTTTAACTGGTTCATTTTTAGCTTGTATTCACGACACCTTTTGAACACCTGTTCCAAAACTTCTGTATGAGTCGCTCGGGTCCTTGATTTGACCACTATGTCATCTATATAATCCTCAACCTGCTTGTGCATCATATCGTGGGAATGGTGGTCATGGCATGTTGATATGTAGCGCCAGCGTTCTTCAAACCGAAAGGCATCACGGTGTAGTAAAAGTTTCCAAGAGGAGTCCGAAAAGCGGTCTTGCTTGTATCGCGCCCGTACATATTTATTTGGTTGTATCCGCTATACCCGTCCATGAAAGAAAACATACCATGTCCACTGGTGGCATTTACCAACATGTCAATGCTGGGGAGCGGAAAGTCATCTTTAGGGCAACATTTATTTAGATCTCTGAAATCAACGCAACACCTGATTTGGACATTCTTCTTCTTCACTGGAAATACGTTTGCTAACCAAGTGGGGTGATGGATTGGTTTGATGAAACCAGCTGCCAGTAATTTCTGAACCTCCGCCTTAATCTGTTCTTCAAAATCGTGCCGGAACTGCCTTGGGGTCTGCTTGACCGGCTTGGATCCGGGTATCACATGCAAATGGTGAGTGACCAGCTTCTCGTCCAGGTCAGGCATTTCCTCGTACGTCCATTCGAACACATCTTGATACTCCTTGAGGAGGTGAACCAACATTTCACGTTCGTCTGCGTGTAGCGTCGAGCTTATAGAGATGGGAATTGGAGCTTCCTCATTCCCTATATTGATAATTTCGAGCTCGTCCGTAGTTGAATTGGTGCCATCTTGTAGCTGTTGTGGTGCGTCAGGCACCTCATCTCGCGGCTCATTACTGAGTCGGCATTCCATTGGGCGGAGAGACCGTGTGGTGGTCTCCCTTGTTAATTGCTAACAGCGGCGCTGATATACAGTTTTCCCCTTCTCGTCGTGTCCCGCAACTAAAGTTCGTTCTCGCTTGGTTGGAACCAGGCTCTGGTTCTGTGGATGGAGGGGATTGCGCCTCTCTCCTGAAGGTGTGGTGTGAGGTCTATTTTCTCTTCGGGGTTGTGCAGGACTATCGCTTCCTTCAATGGACGTATATTTCGGCAGTGGGGTGTGGTGAGACTTATTGGTTGTGGCTTATGGCCCCTGCTTTGGCTCAAAAACTTTCATAGGGAGATAATGACGCTGCGATGTGAACAACTTCTCCATTTAGCGTAGTCTTCAAGCATTGGTGGTACGTTGAAGGAATGATCTTGTTATCGTGGAGCCATGGTATCCCCAGTATCATGTCGTAGTATGGATCCTTTTCAATCACCTCAAATCTTACTTCTGACTGGACATGTCCCACCGACAGATTCAAATTGACGTACCCATAGGTATTGGTTTGGTTACCTTCAAAATCTGTCATGGTAGTAGGTTGTCGTATCACCTCGCTTGATCGTACTTTATCCTTCCTGAGCGTCCTAAGGGTGACAACATTGGAGGAGGCTCCTGTGTCGATGAGGGCCCTTTTGAATTCCACATCTTGTATTCGAGCAGTGACGTGTAAGGCGCGGTTATGGACTTCTTAGGCCATCATGTCATCGTTGGTGAATGTGATATTATGAATGGATGAATCCTGTGTTCTTGTTGTTTCTGAGCATGTAGGAACCAAGGGCATACTTTACGTTATTCGGTTGATGGCGGAGAACGTCTCCATCCGTTGATCCCTTGAAAGATGTAAGATTTCACATAGGTTTTCCAACAGTGAGTCCGCTTCTTGTCTTACGGGTCTCTAGTTGGCAGTGAAGCTGTTGGCTTGAGAGTGCCCCTTCGGGACGTCAGTCCCCAGCTCTGAAATTTCTGAGGCAGGTGAATCGCTTAGCTCTGTCGTCAGATTGATGAGGAAATCTAGTATGGCATCGATTGTGTCTTTTATCAAATCCATGTTTTTTGTGTGAATCCCCTGGACCCGTGCTAGATCAATCAGCCTTGGAACTCCTTCGTCGGCCGCGTTGTTGGGCGTTAAAATACTGTCGTTTTCCTGAGTGGGATCCTAGGGCGCAGATTCAGTCCAAAGACCAAACATCATTCCTTGTTAGAGGGACGTATTAAGAGACTAATATTGGGACCGATAGATCAATCCTCCCACTGTGGTCGCCAATTGTTTATAGGTAAAAATAGCTTCTGCTGATTTTGGTAATTGCAGGTGTGAAGCTAAGAAACTGTTTAAACCCTAAACAATATATTGCAAGGGAGTACTTTTAGGTTCGAGAGATCAATCAATACAAGTCCGGATTAAACCAAGAAATGGCCATTCCAAACTTGCTTCGGTCATAAAGAGGAGGAGAATGGGTTGGTTTTGGGGAGGGAAGCAAGGAGAGTGTGAGACCAGAATAGTTTATTCTGGAAGAGCAATTGGGTTTCTACAACTTGTTTTCAGAAAAGTGGGAGAGCTCACGAGGGGAGCTAACAGGTAAGTATTCTGAGTGTTTTCTTGTCTGAATGAACTTATTATCTAAATGGAAATAGGTAAGACCTATTTATACAAGCCATAGTAGAAACGTACCTTTGTATCATTAAGGAGTGAGGAGTAAATGGGAGGAGGTGGTAACCGTATGCATGGACTTGATTGTTCCATAAAGTGGTTAACACATGAAATTTATTTTCATGAAACAGTTAAATTTATGGAATTGATGTTCCATAAAGGTTGTTAACTCATGGATTTATATCCCATGAACGTTTCCTACATAACTCCCATATTTACAAGGCGCCTCACTCTTATGACACTTCCTTATGAGGGGCGTAGTGTACGCCGCACGCTGTAGACCACCAAACCAATACCCAAAAAAGATCCCCCAGTTTGTGTTGATGCCTCGAATGTTCTTGGAGAACATGTAATACATTGTTGTAGCTTGGAAAGTCGATCTCGTGGAACTTTCTAGCCTGGTGACCTTCGACGGTCGAGATTTTGCATCCTGAGAGGTGCGTTGCATACCTTAGTTTTGGTAGTGAGGGCCATCGTGGTGGCGCGGCTAGGTTGGCATGCCATTGGCATGACATGGTTTGGCGTGGAAAAACTTAGGTTTTCGGACCCAAAAGTCATGAGGTGACTTTAGACGGCCAGGATTCGCTCCTGGGTTTGAAGGGTGGCCATTGATGGCCGCATGCCTTTGTTTTGGTGGCCGCATAAGGAAGGTGCGACCAGGGTGTTGTTTAGACTTGGAGCTTGGGGCCAATGGTCTGCTATGGGCGTATGGCATGGCTAGGGACAAGGCAAAGGCGCTTGGCTTGGCATAGTGGGACTAGCATAACTAAGGCCAAGGCATAGATGTTTGGCTTGGTGCGTCTAGCTCAGCTAGGTGCAATTTGGCGTGGCGCGTGGGGCCAAGGGTTTTCCATGGTCACCTGGCATAGCTAGGGACAAGGATAGGGCACTTGTCTTGGTGCGGATAGCTTGGCTAGGCGCGGTTTGGTTTGGGCGCGTGGGGCCGAGGTTTTGTATGGCCGCATGGCATAGCTAGCTTTGGTTAGGTGCGTGACCAAGCTAGGATTTTTTGGGCCAAAGTCATGAGGCGACTTTAGGTGGCCAAGATTTGCTTCTGGGTTTGAAGGGCAACCGTTGATTGGTGCATGCCTTCTCTTTAGTATCCGTGAGGGAAGGCCAGGAGGGTGGCACGGCTAGGGTGTGTTTAGACTTGGAATGAGGGGCCAAGGGTTTGTCATGGGCGTATGGCATAGCTAGGTCCTAGGTGAGGGCGCTTGGCTTGTCATGATGTGACTAGCATGGCTAGGGCCAAGGAAAAGTGCGTTTGGAATGTCGCAGCTAACTTGGCTAGGTTTGGTTCGGCTTGGCATGCGGGGCCAAGGGGTAACCATGGGTGCATGACATGATCTTGGCATGTGGGTCCAAGGAGTAGGCATGGGCGCTAGGTGCAGTCTTGGCATATGGGGCCAAGGAGTAGCCATGGGCGCATGTCGCGTTTTTGGCATGTGGCGCCAGGTAGTATCCATGGGCGCTAGGTGCGGTCTTGGCATGTGGAGCCAAGGAGTAGCCATGGGCGCATGGCGCCTTTTTGGTATGTGAGGCCAAGGAGTAGCCATGGGCACTAAGTGCGGTCTTGGCATGTGGAGCCAAGGAGTAGCCATGGGCGCATGACGCGTTTAGCTTGGGCTAGGCGCGTAACCAAGCTAGGGTTTTAAGCTAAAGGTTGTGAGGGGACCTTAGACGGCTAGGATTTGCTCCTGGATTTGAAGGGTAACCGTTGATCGTTGCATTCCTTCACTTTAGTAGCCGTGAGGAGAAGGCCAGCAAGGTGACGCGACTAGCATAGCCAGGGCCATGGCATGGTGCGATTGGCATGGCGCGGCTAGCTTAGGCTAGGTGTGGATGGAATGATTTTTCATTGCACAAGGGTGCGGTTAGCATGGTTAGCAAGCTTTGGCGCAGTTGGGTGTGGCTGGCATGTTTTGCCATTGGCACACGAGATGTGGCTAGCATAGATAGGGCCATGGCATTGTGTGATTGGCATGGAGCGGCTAGCTTGGGCTAGGTGTGGCTGGCATGATTTTCCATTGGCACAAGGGTACGGTTAGCATGGTTAGCATGCTTTGGCGCGGTTGGGTGTGGATGGCATGTTTTTTCATTGGCACACGAGATGTGGCTAGCATAGCTAGGCCCATGGAATGATGTGATTGGCATGGCGTGGATATCTTGGGCTAGGTATGGCTGGCATGATTTTCCATTGCGCAAGGGTGCGGTTAGCATGGTTAACATGCTTTGGCGCGGTTGGGTGTGGCTGGCATGTTTTTCGATTGGCACACGAGATGTGGCTAGCATAGCTAGGGCCATGGCATGGTGCGATTGTCATGGAGCGGTTAGCTTGGTCTAGGTGTGGCTGGCAAGATTTTCCATTGGCATAGGGTGAAGTTAGCATGGTTAGCATGTTTTGGCGCGGTTGGGTGTGGCTGGCATGTTTTGTCATGGGCACACGAGTTGTGGCTGGCATAGCTAGGGCCATGGCATGGTGCGATTGGCATGGCACGGCTAGATTGGGCTAGGTGTGGCTGGCATGATTTTCCATTGGCATAAGGGTGCGGCTAGCATGCTTTGACGCGGTTGGATGTGGCTGGCATGATTTTCCATTGGCACACGAGATGTGGCTAGCATAGCTAGGGCCATGGCATGGTGCGATTAACATGGCGCGTCTAGCTTGGGCTAGGTGTGGCTGGCATGATTTGCCATTGGCACAAGGGTGCAGCTAGCATGGTTGGCATGCTTTGGCGCGGTTGGGTGTGGCTAGCATGATTTGCCATTGGCACACGAGTTATGGCTAGCATAGCTAATTCCATGGCACGATGCGATTGACATGGCACGACTAGCTTGGGCTAGGTGTGGCTGGCATGATTTTCCATTGGCACAAGCGTGCGGCTAGCATGGTTGGCATGCTTTGGCGCGGTAGGGTATGGCTGGCATGATTTGCTATTGCCACACGAGATATGGCTAGCATAGCTAGGGCCATGGCATGGTGCGATTGGCATGGCATGACTAGCTTGGTCTAGGTGTGGCTGACATGATTTTCCATTGGCACATGGGGGAATTAGGGTTTGGTTTGTCGTAATCCTAATTTGAAAAATATACCCAGGTAATTATTAGAGACATATTAAAAGCTTTTTATTAAATGCGCCTAGTAAATGCTTGTTTTAAATGTCTGATAGGGTTTGGCGTTTTACAATTTTAACCCTAAACGAAAAACCACCATCAAAATTTAGCCTCCTGCTTAGCTCGGAATAGGTGCCTTGTTGCGGGGTAAGCATATGATGGTTATAGATAACTCAAATCATTGCAAAAATGGTCAGGAGAGTCCGACTAACCTTTTAAGTGGTAGAGCGAGTTTTGTCTTTTCATGTTGGTAGTCACGGCAAAGGGGGCGCTGTCTTGGAGTGTGGATCAGGTGAATAGCTTGGACCGAAAGGGACGATAAGTGGCATGGACTTGACCATGGCAATGGCATGGTGGAGCATGCAGGGGCGGCTAGGCGTGGTGGGGGCCGCGATAATGGAAAGATGGCTTGGATCTTGGAAGTCCAAGTGGTGGCGTGGTCTTGGCCGCGGAAATGTCTTGGTGGAACACGTCATGGGTAGCTAGGCGCGGTGGGGCCGTGGTGATGGAGTGATGGCCAGGGCCGTGGCAAGGTGAAGCACGGTTTGATGAGGCGTTTTATTTCGAGGCTAGTTTTCCGGGTATGATTTCGACATGTTCCACCTATTCAGCTTGCGCTTCTCTTTCTTTCCTTAGGGTTTCCATGGTATTTACGCCCGGGGAAGTTACATCAACTTCCCAGTTTTCAACAGAGATTTTTTCTTCTCAAGTCCAACTTCCCTCATGTCTATCAGAAGCGAATTTTCCTTGCGTCGATCAGGTTCTTCAACAAAGCGTGCTAAGCTTGATTGTTGCGATAGATCTCCCATTCGGGTCATTCGGGTTAAAAAAGTCATACTGGTTTGTTCTCATTAACCAGCCTATATTTTTTTTATTTGTTGCTGAATAATGGAAATTTTCTTCTGTGTAGAGGTATCCTGTTGGAGCATGCGTTACCGTCATTAATGAAGATGACTCGATTACTCATTTTCCTTCGAGATCGATTCTTCCTGTCGCTGCTGGTCTGGAAAATGCTGACTTAGGGATTTATTTCCATGAGTATCCCAGCGTGGGTTCATTGTTCGGAACCTACATGAGATGTATTTCTCCTAACTACCGGAACGTTGGGGGGTTCCTTGTGCGAAAATAATTCGTAACTCTTTACACGAGAATATGGAAAGTATACGGTCATATTTCTACCAAAGAAGTTATATAGTATTGTTCGTCCGCCTTGGTTTCTGTCGTGAATTGTCTCATGCCGATGATTTTTGAAATGGAGAATGTATCTATTCGCGCCGTTGCAGAAGCATCTATTCAAAAGTGGGAGAACATGGTGTCTACTTGCGAATCTCTGAAGTTCAATGTTAGTTGGTTGCGGCATCGTTTCGAAATTGTGAAGGTTGACAGGGCTGGTATTCTTGCTGGCGTGGTCCCTGCCACGAGAGATATTCTGGAAGAGGAGAAAGCCTTGGCTGCGGAGTCACATAAGGTAGATGAGTCGGTCCGGAATTTGAAGATAAGGCAGAGAGGTACCAAAGTCGCTTGAAGATGATGTTTTTTAGGGATTATCACCTCTTGGATGGGCTTTTCTGAATCATGTGGTTTTGATGTGTTTAGGTTTCTTTTCTGGGTTTTCAAGATTTTTTTTTTTTACATCTCTTTTTTTTTTTTTAAAGAACAAAAGAATTTTATTGGTTTGCCTTAATCTAAATGAAAGGAAAGAAAAAGAAAATTCAATACAGTATAGAGGACAGTGGAGAGATGCCTGGATATTCGTGATTGTGATATGGTGGGATGAGGCGGTGTTCAGGCATAATATTCCTTTAGCCATTTCCGGTTGATGACCGTTTCCAGCTTTTCTCCGTCTTCCTTAATGACTTTGTAGTACCCACTGCCGTATGCTTTAGTGACTATGTAAGGCCCTTCCCACTTTGCGGAGAATTTTGGTGCAGATGCGTCTTGCTGGACGTCTTTAGCAGTCTTCAGTACCAAGTCTCCTACTTGAAAGATTCGCGGTTTCATGGTTTTATTGTATGCCCTGGAAACCCTTCTCCTATACGCCTATGCATGTTCTTCCGCTTTGGCCCTCCGGGAGTCTACAGTGTCCAACTCTGCAACCCTGGCGCTTAGGTCCTCATCTTCATTCCATCGAACTCCATTTGCTTAGGCGATCCTGGCTGATGGGAGTTTAATTTCGGCTAGGAGGATAGCGTCTGCGCTATAAACAAGATAATAAGGGGAGACTCCGGTGGAACTTCTCGGTGATGTCCGGTATGCCTAGAGCGCCATGGGCAGTTTCTCATGCCATGTTCGAGTATTATCGTGCACTGTCCTGCTGAGGATTCGAATTAGAGTTTTGTTGATGCTTTCAGCCTGCCCGTTCCCTTGAGGGTAGTATACGGGGGAGATGACGTGCTTAATATCGCATTCGTTGAGTAACTATCGTACTTATCCGTTCACGAAAGGGGTTCCATTGTTAGTGATGATATGTTTAGGTACACCAAAACGGCATATAATGTACTCCTTAATGAACGCCGCAATTGTGGTTCCGTTCGTCCCTCGTAAAGCTATGGCTTCGACCCATTTGGAAAAGTATTCGGTCGCCGTTATTATATACTCATGTTTTTTTAAGGATGGTGGGTTGATCTTCCCACTGATGTCGAGTCCCCAGCTATGAAAGGGCCATGGACTACTTATTGCATGCATCTCTGGCCAATAATAGCCGAGGCGTTGTAAACGGCGATAGAGGGTCACTACCAACGTCTGTCCACAGACCTCACCATGGATGCGATTGAGATATTATTGTTCTTACTCTTCTCCGAGGCATCTTGAAAAGGAGATGTCTGGATTTCGATGATAGAGTACCCATCAAAGTAGAAATAAATCGCGCAAGGTTTTAAGACTGACCTTTCCTCGAAAGAGCGAGCTGCTAAGATCTTGGATGATCGGTGTCCTCCAGTCACCCACTTCGTCTTTCTCAGGTTGTGAAGGCCACGTCCAATCCACGGTTCTTATTTTCACTGTAAGGGTTTCCTCTAAGCCTTCAAATCGTAACTTTGATGCTAGGGTTGCTAGGCATTCAGCATGTCGGTTGTCGCCGCGCCCGATATGGGATACTGTTGCATCGGCGAAATAGTTTAGCAACTTCTGCGCCTCCTCTATGTTTGGGGCCAGGGTTAACTCCTTTAGTGCATATACTCCATTTACTTGGTTGACTAGTAGTTTGGAGTCCCCTCTTATTTCCAGACGTGTATCTCCAGCTTGTTTAGCCAAGGAAAAACCAATGAGGAAGGCTTCGTACTCTGCTGAATTGTTGGTGTAGGTGAAGTCTAACTTGATATAGTGTGAGAAAACTTCGCCTGTCGGTGATACTATAACCACGATGGCCCTTCCTGTGCCGTTGTTGGGGGTGGAGGATCTGTCAAAAAATAATATCCAGGCTTCTTCTTGGATGAAAGAGATTTCCGGAAAGTCCCCAGGGAGATCCTCGCGCAATGTTACAGCGTTTTCTCCTGGTAATGCTGCTAATAAATCTGCAACCGCTTGTCCTTTGATGTCCCTCGGGGAAGCACATGTTATGTGGAATTCTGACATTTGGAGGAGCGACTTGGCCGGCCTTCCTATCAGAGCAGGCTTTGAGAGGAGGAAATTCACATGATCAGATTTGGATATTAGCACCACCTTGTTAGACAACAGGTAGTTCCTGAATTTCTAGATGGAGTAGACCAAGGCTAGGCATGCCTTTTCTACCGTGGGGTACCTAAGTTCGGCGTCTCTCAAAGTTCGACTGAAATAGTATATGGGGTACTCAATCCATTCTTCATCTTCCTGGGCAAGGAGGTCTCCAACAACAGTGTCACTGAAGGCCGTGTAAAGGTGTAGCGGTTTTCCTTTCATGGGTGATTTCACGATAGCTAGGGAAGATAATATTTGTTGAATCTTCCGAAATTCTTCATGTTGTAACGAGGTCTAGACAAAGCTCGCTCCTTTCTTTAGCAATGGGGTAAACGAGGCAATAAGTTGGGCCAATTCGGGTATGAAGTGGCGGATTTAGTTTATTTTCCCCATGAAGCTCTGGATTTCCTTCACGTTCCATGGTAGCGGCATCGTGAGGATAGATTGTGTTTTGGTTGGGTCAATTTTGATCCCTTCATCGGTTACTTGGAAGCCTAGGAACTTGCCCGAGGAGATACCAAAAGCACACTTTAACTGGTTCATTTTTAGCTTGTATTCGTGGCACCTTTCGAACACCTGTTGCAAAACTTCTGTATGAGCCGCACGGGTCCTTTATTTGACCAATATGTCATCTACATAATACTAAACCTGCTTGTGCATCATGTCGTGGAGAATGGTGGTCATGGAACGTTGATATGTAACACCAGATTTCTTCAAACCGAAAGGCATCACGGTGTAGTAAAAGTTTTCGAGAGGAGTTTGAAAAGCGGACTTGCTTGCATCATACTCGTACATCTTTATTTGGTTATAGCCGTTGTACCCGTCCATGAAAGAAAACATACCATGTCCACTGGTGGCATCTACCAACATGTCGATGCTGGGGAGCGGAAAGTCATCTTTAGGGCAACATTTATTTAGATCTCTGAAATCAGCGCATCACCTGATTTGGCCATTCTTTTTCTTCATTGGAACTACGTTTGCTAACCAGGTGGGGTGGTGGATTGGTTTGATGAAACCAGCCGCCAGTAATTTTTGAACCTCCGCCTTAATCTGTTCTTCAGCATCGTGCCGGAACTTCATTGGGGTCTGCTTTACCGGATTGGATGCGGGTATCACATGAAAATGGTGAGTGACCAGCTTCTTGTCAAGGCCAGAAATTTCCTCGTACGTCCATTCGAACACATCTTGATACTCCTTGAGGAGGTGAACCAAATTTGCGCGTTCGTCTGCGTGTAGCGTCGATCTTATAGAGATGGGACGTGAAGCTTCCTCATTCCCGATATTGATAATTTCAAGCTCGTCCGTGGTTGAATTGGTGCCGTCTTGTAGCTGCTGTGGTGCGTTAGGAACCTCCTCTCGCAGCTCATTACTGAGTCGGCATTCCATTGGGCGAAGAGACCGTGTGGTAGTCTCCCCTGTTAATTGGTAACAGCGGCGCTGATATACGGTTTTCCCCTTCTCGTCGTGGCCAGCAACGAAATTTCGTTCTCGCTTGGTTGGAACCAAGATCTGGTTCTGTGGATGGAAGGGAGTGCGCCTCTCTCCTAAAGGTGGGGTATGTGGTCTATTTTCTCTTCGGGGTTGTGCAGGACTATCGCTTCCTTCAATGGACGTCCATTTCAGAAATGGAGTATGGTGATCCTTATTGTTTGTGGCTTGTGGCCCCTGCTTTGGCTCAAAAAATTCCATGCCACAGATTGGCGCATAGGGAGATAATGACGCTGCGATGCGAATAACTTCTCCATTTAGCGTGGTCTTCAAGCATTGGTGGTACGTTGAAGGAATGATCCTGTTGTCGTGGAGCCATGGTCTCCCCAGTATCATGTGGTATTCTGGCTCCTTTTTAATCACCTCAAATCTTACTTCTGAATGTACAGGTCCCACCGACAGATTCAAATTGACGTACCCATAGGTATCGGTTTGGTTACCTTCGAAATCTGTCATAGTAGTAGGTTGTCGTATCCCATCGCTTGATCATACTTTAGCCGTCCTGAGCGTCCAAAGGGTGACAACATTGGAGGAGGCTCCTGTGTCGATGAGGGCCCTTTTGAATTCCACATCTTGTATTCGAGCAGTGACGTGTGAGGCACGATTATGGCATTCTTCGGCCATCATGTCGTCGTCGGTGAACGTGATATTATTAATGGATGAATCATGTATTCTTGTTTTTTTCGAGCGTGTAGGAACCAAGGGAATACTTGACGTTATTCTGTTGATGGCGGTGAACGTCTCCATCTGTTGATCCCTTGAAAGATGTAAGAGTTCACATATGTTTTCCACCAGTGAGGCCGCTTCTTGTCTTACGGGTCTCGGGTTGGCAGTGAAGCTGTTGGCTTGAGAGTTCTCCTTCGGTACGTCAGTCCCTAGCTCCAAAATTTCTGTGGCAGCTAAACCGCTCAGCTCTGTCGTCAGATTGATGAGGAAATCTAGTATGGAATCGATTGTGTCTTTTATCAGATCCATGTTTTTGGTGTGAATCCCCTGGACCCGTTCCAGATCAATCATCATAGGAACTCCTTCGTCGGCCGCGTTGTTGGGCGTTAAAACACTGTCGTTTTCCTGAGTGGGATCCGAGGGCACAAATTCAGTCCAAATTCCAACCATCCTTCCTTGTTAGAGGGACGTATTAAGAGACTGATATTGGGACCGATAGATCAATCCTCCCACTGTGGTCGCCAATTGTTTATAGGAGAAAGTAGCTTTTGCTGATTTTGGTAATTGCAGGTGTGAAGGTGAGAACCTGTTTAAACACTAAACAATGTACTGCAAGGGAGTACTTTTAGGTTCGAGAGATCAATCTGTACAAGTACGGCCTAAACTAAGAAATGGCCGTTCTAGACTTGCTTCGTTCACAAAGAGGAGGAGAATGGGTTGGTTTTGGGGAGGGAAGCAAGGAGAGTGTGAGACCAGAATAGTTTATTTTGGAAGAGCAATTGGGTTTCTACAACTTGTTTTCAGAAAAGTGGGAGAGCTCACGAGGGGATCTAACAGGTAAGTTTTCTGAGTGTTATGTTGTCTGAATGAACTTATTGTCCAACTGGAAATAGGTAAAACCTATTTATATAAGCCGTAGTAGAAACGTACCTTAGTCCCATTAAGGAGTGAGTAGTAAATGGGAGGAGGTGGTAACCGAATGCATGGACTTGATTCTTCCATAAATTGGTTAACGCATGAAATTGATTTTCATGAAACTGTTAACGTTATGGAATTGATGTTCCATAAAGTTTTTTAACTCACGGCTTTATGTCCCATGAACGTTTCCCACATAACTCCCGTATTTTCAAGGCGCCTCACTCTTATGATACTTCCTTATGAGGGGCGTAGTGTACGCCGCACGCTGTATACCACCAAACCAATACCCAAAAAAGATCCCCCAGTTTGTGTTGATGTATCGAATGTTCTTTGGGAACATGTAATACGTTGTTGTGGCTTGGAAAGTCGAGCTCGGGGAACTTGCTAGCCTGGTGACCTTCGACGGTCGATATTTTGCATCTTGAGAGGTGCGTTGCACACCTTAGTTTTGGTAGTGAGGGCCATCGTGGTGGCGCGACTAGGTTGGCATGCCATTGGGTTTTCGGACCCAAAAGTCATGAGATGACTTTAGACGGCCAGGATTCGCTCCTGGGTTTGAAGGGTGGCCATTGATTCCCACATGACTTTGTTTTGGGGGCCTCATAGGGAAGGTGCGACCAGGGTGTTGTTTAGACTTGGCGCGTGGGGCCAATTGTCTGCCATGGGCGTATGGCATGGCTAGGGCCAAGGCAAAGGCGCTTGGCTTGGCATAGTGGGACTATCATAGCTAAGGCCAAGGCATTGGTGTTTGGCTTGGTGCGGCTAGCTCGGCTAGGTGTGGTTTGGCTTGGCGCGTGGGGCCATGGGTTTTCCATGGTCGCATGGCATATCTAGGGCCAAGGCAAGGGCGCTTGGATAGGTGCGGTTTAGTTTGGGCGCGTGGGGCCGAGGGTTTGTATGGTCGCATGGCATATCTAGCTTTGGTCAGGTGCGTGACCAAGCTAGGGTTTTTTGGGCCAAAGTCATGAGGCGACTTTGGGTGGCCAGGATTTTCTCCTGGGTTTGAAGGTCAACCGTTGATTGGTGCATGCCTTCTCTTTAGTAGCCATGGGGGAAGGCCAGGAGGGTGGCACGACTAGGGTGTATTTAGACTTGGCATAAGGGGCCAAGGGTTTTCCATGGGCGTATGGAACATCTAGGGCCAAGGTGAGGGCGCTTGGCTTGTCATGACGTGACTAGCATGGCTATGGCCAAGGCAAAGTCCGTTCGGCATGGCGCGACTAGCTTGGCTAGGTTTGGTTCGGCTTGGCATGCGGGGCCAAGGAGTATCCATGGGCTCTAAGCGCGGTCTTGGCATGTGGGGCCAAGGAGTAGTGATGTGAATCAATAATGTTGTAGTAAAAAGGTTCTTTTGAGACTTGTGAAAGCAATAAAGTTTAGACTTATAAAACTTTAAAATAAAGAAAACTTAATTTAAGATTGATTTCAAAATATTAAAGATATAACCAAGACACTAGAATCCACTATTACACAAGAATGAATGATGCTGAATATTTCATAACTCTAATTAGCCTTTAAATCCTCTATTTCTTAATTCACAAATAATCAAACATATTATCAAATATTAATTGTATTCCCTAAGCATAGATTATCTTAGTACAAAGTATAACCAATCTAATTGAATCACAAGTAATTAAGAAAATTATGTAAACATTTAAAAACTCTGCAAAAGCAGTGATTGAGTGAATTTTAATTAAATATTAGAGAAAATGAAATAGTTACCCATTATTCATGTGTAGATAGATTCATCCATTGCCTTGGTTGTGCGAGAATTTAGCCTCTCATCATGATGGAAACACACTCAAAAGTTGATTTCATTTATGCTCAAAAATGGTTTAAAAATGATGAAATGGGAGAAAAATGATTAAAATCGGGTTTTGTAACAATTATATTTGTTATAAACCAACTGTTATAGAGAACGATACAAGATAAGTGTCACTGTCGCTGTAGCAAAAACGACGGTTCAGCAGCGTCTAATGTTCTTCGCAGCAGCATAAATGGTGATTTTGCAACTCAATTTTTCTAAGCTCTGTAGTGTTCTGAATTCTCCCCAAACTCTCTATATCCCTTGTACGCATCCCCTACTCCTCTTTTATACTCAACAGGACAAAGAAATCACACGTAATAACTCCAGATAATCTTCATAACTTCGGCAGTAAAGAAAATATTCTCGAAATATTTTCTTTCCTTCTTACTCTCATGCACGCATCTGCCAGCTGAAAACTCTCCTTATTCATATCTTGCACGCTCCAAACTGTTGCTCGAGTCAACAATCATGCACCAAGCACTTCCAAATCTCATGCAAACTCGTTAAGAGCTTCTCCCGTGTATGTGCAGCTCTGATTTTTTTCTTTCGGATTATCCAGCCAAATCTAGTCAAACAAAAGGAATATACCAACCCTGTTTAGCTAAGAAGAACAAACCCAATGAGTTTCAGTCATTGAATCTCACTAGAACATCTTCAAAATTCGAACCCTAATTCTGCCAGTTTCAAACACATTTTTCCCGCCAATTTCTGTTATTCAAAATGGTGAAGATGGTGTGCCCTGATCTAAAATGCGGGCGCCTTTAACAGCTGGGGTGCCCTGAGGTGCCCCTTATCCAAATTGAGGGTGGCTTTAGTAATTTCTCCAGGGGTCCAAAAAGCACTTTTCGAGCAACTTTTTCCACACAAGTGTATTTCTCCAATAACACCTACACAACATAAAAACACCAAAATTAGTATAAAAATCGAGACTAACAATAGAGACACATAGGATAATTTAAACACAAAAATGTGTCTATCAACTAGCCATGGGCTCTAGGCGTGATCTTGGCATGCGAGGCAAAGGAGTAGGCATGGGCGCTAGGCGCGGTCTTGGCATGCGGGGCCAAGTGCGGTCTTGGCATGCGGGGCCAAGGAGTAGCCATGGGCGCATGGCGCATTTTTGGCATGTGGGGCCAAGTAGTAGCCATGGACGCTAGGTACGGTCTTAGCATGTGGAGACAAGGAGTAGCCATGGGCACATGGGGACTTTTTGGCATGTGGGGCCAAGGAGTAGCCATGGGCACTAGGTGCGGTCTTGGCATGTGGAGCCAAGGAGTAGCCATGGGCGCATGGTGCGTTTATCTTGGGCTAGGCGCGTAACCAAGCTAGGATTTTAAGCTAAAGGTTGTGAGGGGACCTTAGACGGCCAGGATTTGCTCCTGGATTTGAAGGGAAACCATTGATTGTTGCATGCCTTCACTTTAGTAGCCGTGAGGAGAAGGCCAGCAGGGTGGCGCAGCTAGCATAGCTAGGGACATGGCATGGTGCGATTGGCATGGCGCGGCTAGCTTGGGCTAGGTGTGGCTGGCATGATTTGCCATTGGCGCAAGGGTGCAGTTAGCATGGTTAGCATGCTTTGGCGTGGTTGGGTGTGGATGGCATGTTTTTCCATTGGCACACGAGATGTAGCTAGCATAGCTAGGGACATGGCATGGTGCGATTGGCATGGAGCGGCTAGCTTGGGCTAGGTTTGGCTGGCATGATTTGACATTGGCACAAGGGTGCGGTTAGCATGGTTAGCATGCTTTGGCGTGGTTGGGTGTGGCTGGCATGTTTTGCCATTGGCACACGAGATGTGGCTAGCATAGCTATGGCCATGGCATGGCGTGGATAACTTGGGCTAGTTGTGGCTGGCATGATTTTCCATTGACACAAGGGTGCATCTAGCATGCTTTGGCGCGGTTGGGTGTGGCTTGAATGATTTTCCATTGGCACACGAGATGTGGCTAGCATAGCTAGGGACATGGCATGGTACGATTAGCATGGAGCGGCTAGCTTGGGCTAGGTGTGGCTGGAATGATTTTCCATTGGCACAAGGGTGCGGCTAGCATGGTTGGCATGCTTTGGCGCGGTTGGGTCTGTCTGGCATGATTTTCCATTGGCACATGAGATGTGGCTAGCATAGCTAGGGCCATGGCTTGGTGCGATTGGCATGGCGCGGCTAGCTTGGGATAGGTGTGGCTGGCATGATTTTCCATTGGCACAAGGGTGCGGCTAGCATGGTTGGCATGCTTTGGTGCGGTTGGGTGTGGCTGACATGATTTTCCATTGGCACACGAGATGTGGCTAGCATAGCTAGGGTCATGGCATGGTGCGATTGGCATGGCGCGACTAGCTTGGGCTAGGTGTGGCTGGCGTGATTTTCCATTGGCACATGGGGGAATTAGGGTTCAGTTTGTGGTAACCCTAATTTGAAAAATATACCCCGGTAATTATTAGAGACATATTAAAAGCTTTTTATTAAATGCGCCTAGTAAATGCTTGTTTTAAATGTCTGCTAGGGTTTAGCGTTTTACGATTTTAACCCTAAACTAAAAACCACCATCAACACCTATATAAATAGATTGCGATTAATGACAAAAGGACATACGATCTTATTAAGAATTTAACAAAATCGGGATTTGGGAATTGATATCATTGGAATTCATATTAACAGAAGATAGATATGAAAGATTGTGAAAAATGGGAAAACTTGGATTTTCATTCTAATGACGTATCAATTCATCAATTACTATCTCAGATCAGCTTGGATTTTCATTCACTCGTGTAGAGTTTGACTGAAGCTTGACTTGGTGGTAAACAACATAGTGACGTTACGTAGCAGTAGTGACCAGTTACAAAGGTGTCCACGACTGATACATGTTTTATAGGTTAATTGACATATGATCTGAGATTTCGAGTGGACATGCTTGGTCGAAAGACCTACATGTGCAGTCAACAGATGAAAACATGTGGGAATTATATTAATACCCCTTATTTTGATGGACTTTATAAATATGCTTATCATATAATAAATATACCCCTCTCCATCTATAAGCCCAGCAGGGGTCCATTAACATTTTTTTTGTTTCCATATTTACCCTTTCGCTTTCAATACGGTTTTATAGAAAATTGTTACTTTATTTTCATTTTTTCCAGATCTAAACTTTCTTTCTCCTTCTCTCCGGAGAACAGCCACGCCACCGTCACCATCACCGCCGCTTCTCTAGCATTTTTTCGCCGTCGTTATGAAATCTATGAATAAAGATTTTTTATAGAGAGAGATGAAGTAACTATGTTACTGAATAAAAATCAATTAGTAATCTCTCTGAGTCTGAATTTTATTCCTCTTTCAACCACCTCCAGCACCTCTGCAACTTCCACCACTATCTTCGTCGCTGCCACCACCATTCCTCCACAATTAGGAGTGGATCTGTCTACATATGGTATATTCCATAGTTACATCTTGATCAATTTTATCCAGAAGACCTCGGTATTCACATACTACCACTACCTGTCTACATATGGTATATTCCATTTTATATATAGTGTGTTTGATTTTCTTCCTCAATTTTCTTTCTTTCAAGTAAGTGTTCACTGATTCTTTCTTTCTTTCTTTTTTAACTTTTTGAATCAGGGGCAGCAGAACATCATGGGTTGGAAAATGGTTGCAACCCCCATGTTGGATTTTGTTATCTTATACAAGACAAGACGCAGCAGAAGTTTGGAGGTGGTGCTGGCTGGAGTTTGAGGCTATTGTTGTTGGTGTAATTGTCACTGAGAGTGGTGAAGGAGGTGAGATTGGATTATGGGTGACGAGGGTAATTTTTTTTATTTCTTTACATTACTTCCTTTAATGAATGTGGGTGTTATTTAGTTCAAGGCTAGTACCATGTCTATGTTGACAACATCTTGCTTTTATATAATTGCTTCCAGAAATTGCAGGTTCCATGCGAAGGTACAGATATAACTAAGCTCAAGTAGGCTATTGCATTTAAGAAGCATTGTAACCCAGAATCTTATCTAGAGTTCCATTTTTGTTGCCTGGTTGTTTTCTGAAATGATTGCACATGTTTATCTGTTTTCCAGGACGATCAAGCTGAAGAAGGCATAATCTAAATATACGGTCCTGCATTCCAGTCGTGGTTGCAGGTCTGCTAGATTATGTTACCGCTTTATGTATCTACTACCCTTTATGTATTTACTACTCAAGATACAGACATTTAAAGATACCTCTAGTCGGTTTTCATTTATGGTTCTATTTCTCTTGCTATCCCTCTTCTTCTTCTTCTTTTTTGCATATTTATCCTGCAATATTTTGTTTTATCCAGGATTAAGGACATATATGCTTTGTTAATTCCTATATGTAGAGTTGTTGGAACGGAACTTGGAGGCTTTAAAAGAGTTAATAATGATTCCTTAACTGCAACAATTTGTCTTGCAGGAAGACGTACCAAATGTTTATATACGATAGACTGGTTTCTATCTGTTTTATTTATTATTGAAAGTATTTTCTTATTTGGTGTAATTTGTGTGTGGATACATGGATGGGTCAGTTGTCTGATTTTAAGTGGTATCTGTGTTGTTGTGGTTTTCTGATGGGTTGGCAGTTTTTGTCGGTGTCACAATCTCTAACTAGTGCTATGGAGAATCTGTTAAAGCGTATTGAGAGCGCGAGGAGGTTTAGGGCGTCACAGTTTGATTTAGTAAAAGCAGGATTGATGGCTGAGGGTGAGGTCGTTTCAGTGAATATGGTCTTCTTGAAAGCTGGAACACCAACTCCAACAGTAAGTAGAGATTAAAATACTTATACTTACTGCAAGAGTTATATTTTCTTAAGTTTTGTTAAACGATCTAGTTGTTAACTGAATTGTGCACTAAGTGGCATCGTCTTGGACCAGGAAATGTAGAAAAACTCTAATACATTTTTAGCGATAATAAAACTGCCCTCCCAAATACGATCTCGCAAACATGATTTTTTACATCTTAAATCATGTTTAGATTTCTAACTAGTTAATGTACACTCCTACCACCTTATGCTAATGCACTTATCTTCCATTAGGGCTTCGTCATGAATCTGCAGCCATCTGAAGCTTAGTAGTGGTGCTGTTGGAGTTGGAGTCGGAGTTGGTGGTTTGCTATTGATATTGTTGATGAAGCGAGAAGGTGACTTGCTCTTGGTATGTTTAACTGACTATTGACATATTTCTGTTGGGATTATCATGAATAAAGTAGTTATTTGAAATTGTGAATCATAAACTATTGTTATTGTTTGGTTCTTATTTGTTTTCAGTCTTTTATTTGGTTCTTGTTTGTGTATCAACAATATAAATGGTAGTCAACAACCAATATTTGTGTATCAACAATAGAAATTGATCTTAGTGTAAGGAGTCAACAACAAATATTTGTGTATCAACAATAGAAATTGACCTTAGTTTAGGGAGTCAACAACCAAGGTTTGTGTATCAACAATAGAAAAATGGTATCAACAACCAAGGTTTGTGTATCAACAATAGAAAAATGGTATCAACAATCAATATTTGTGTATCAAAAATAGAAATTGATCTTAGTGTTAGGAGTCAACAACAAATGTTTGTGTATCAACAATAGAAATCGACTTTAGTTTAGGGAGTCAACAACCAAGGTTTGTGTATCAACAATAGAATAATGATATCAACAACCAAGGTTTGTGTATCAAAAATAGAAAAATGGTATCAACAACCAAATTTGACAAATATTTTTGAACTTTTGATTTTTTGGATCTTCAGTTGTTGACACCTAACATTGATGGCGGCGGCGGTGCTGTTGGTGAAATGGTTGCGGCGAAATGGTGGTGGCGGAATGGTGGAGGCGGGATGGTGGTGGCGGCGGGATGGTGGTGGCGGAGTGGTGGTGGCGGCGGAGTGGTGGTGGTGGTGGCGGAGTGGTGGTTGTGGCAGCGGCAGAGTTTGGTGGTGACGGCGGTGGTGGGGGAGTGGTGGTGGTGTCGGCGGCGGTGCTGTTGGTGGTGGTGAAATGAAATAATAGAAAAATATATTTTTTAATGGATAAAATTTTTAAATGTAAAATAATATTGTAAGTGAGGGTATTAAGGTAATCTATATTTTAATGGATAAGGTATTTAAATGATAGGGGTATTTATATTGTTGTTTAAGGGTATTTGTGTTGGGCCTCTATAATAGGGGCATTTAATAAAGGGAAAATTAGGCTAAGGCTCAACCCATGGATAACCCATAATATGAGGCCCTTAATTAAAAGAAGTTTAAATCTAGGCCCCAAATTATTAAAAGACTTTAATACCCTTATGCATATTGTCAAACCCATAATTAAATAAAATTTAAATTTAGGCCCAAAATTATTAAAATAGTATGTGATGATATTCCAACCACCGCCAACCACCTCCGACCACCACAACCACCGCCAACCACCTCCGACCACCACAACCACCGCCAACCACCTCCGACTACCACCGTCGGCCAACCACCTCCGACCACCACCGCCGGCAACCACCTCCGACCACCACCGCCACCGCCAACCACCTCTGACAACCACTGCCGGCAACCACCACCTCCGACCACCTCCGACCACCTCTGATCACCACCGCCGGCAACCACCACCGCCACCAACCACCACCGCCACCACAACCACCTCCGACCACCACTGCCGGCAACCACCTCCGATAACCACCGCCACCAACCACCTCCGACCACCACCAACCACCGCCATCGACAACCACCACCGCTCACCACTACCTCCGACCACATTGATATTACAAGTGTAACTGGAAGTTACACATGTATAAAAATTACACATTCATGTTGTGTATTCAATAGTGTGTAACTAAAAGTTACACATCCATATAACATGTGTAATAAGAAGTTACACATACATATGACAAGTGTATTCAACAGTTACACAACAGAAAAATAAAAAATACAAAAAATACATCTATCGCATTAATATTCATTTACAATAATATCTCTGTTTACCAGCTATAGTAATCGGTCGTTACTGAAGACAATAAATGAGTTAAAACACTAGAAATAAGCCACTGAAACCTATACTAGAGAAGTTTTGCCTTTCTTTCTTGTCTTCCTCATTCCAAAATGCTTGCATATCTGCAACGAAATAAACATCCATGGATTAGGTTGGATGAATAAAAAGCAAAAAAATAAATATTATAGGAGAAATGTAAGGCAAAATTATAAACAAAGATCACAGAAAAGACACATGATAACCCATCTTAGCATGTGTAACTTGGAGTTACACATGCATCTATCATGTGTAATTGACAGTTACACATGCATATGACTTGGATACCTAGCATGTGGAATTTTTTGGTTGCAAGTTTGTTCATTTTAGCATGTGTAACTAGGAGTTACACATGCACTTGTCTAGTGTAAAGAAGAGTTACACATGCATATAATATGTGTAACTGAGAGTTACATATGCACCTGAATTGTGTAACTATCCATAAAAGCTTGTGTAGCTGGCATGCGTAATTTTTTGGTTACAAGGTTTGTTCATAATTGGCATGTGTAACTAGAAGATACTCACTCTTGCATCTGCCTAGTGTAATTCAGAGTTACACATGCATCCTACTTGTGTAATTAGGAGTTACACAAGAACATAACATGTGTAACTAGAAGTTACACATGCATCCTACTTGTGTAATGTGAATAAATGCGCAGTTTAGCCATAGAATTTGAAACTAAAAACAACAAGAAGGGGATCTAAAAAGGTGTACCAGCAAGCAAAGAAATGTCGTCCCCCCCTTCCCGTCTTCAACAAGCACAACTACGATCTGAGGATCAGCAAACTCTCCATCCATGATATGAAGCTCAAATTTTCCTATCTGCGATACGAAGTTAACGTCAAAAGATGAGGAGTTACATAGAACAATTGTAAGGAAAAATTATAGAACAAAGATCACAGAAAAGTTAATGATAACCTATCTTAGCATGTGTAACTGGGAGTTACACATGCATCTTTCATGTGTAATTGATAGTTACACATGTATATGACTTGGATACGTAGCATGCAGAATTTTTTGGTTGCAACTTTGTTCATTTTATCATGTGTAACTAGGAGTTACACATGCATCTGTCTACTGTAAAGAAGAGTTACACATGCATATATCATGTATAACTGAGAGTTACAAATGCACCTGACTTGTGTAACTGAGAGTTATACATCCATATAAAAGCATACATTTTCAACTATAAAAGAGCTAAGAATCATCACTTCTCACCTCGTTATTCAAGAGTCTCACTGACACCAGCAATCACCTTAAATATTTGAGAAACGGAGCTGTAAGAAATTATATGTCCATCACTATTTAAACAGAGCTGTAAGAAATTTCACAATTGATTAGCCAGGTTACCAATAGGTGAAGTCAAGCTTTACCAAGGAAAACAAAAAGGAAGAAGATAGAAGCAAGCATAAAAACAGATAATTAACTGTATAAAAAGAAGATAGAAGCAAGCGTAAAAATAGACAGTGAACTATACGCTCCTTTACTTATATAAATAAACATGGGAAACTAGCACACCATAAGTGAAGCAGGTCCAGCTGCAAATCTGCCAGACCTGAAGTCAGTTTATGGACACAATATACATATGATGTCTCGATCTAAATCCTACAAAAATCAGTCGCTATTCTCGGATGCATCATTTGTATTTTTTTCTAAGAGTTCTTGAAGTTTAGGGAGAATCATCGCACAATAGTTGGGATTTGACAAAATAAGCAGAATGGCGCATGCCTAAATTTTATACAGAAGTTTATACCAAGCTAGACTGAGGCATGAAAAAAGTAAGATTCTTACTTTCCATATGTTCGTATCTAGGTCTAACTCATGTTTACCTGACATATCAATTGAATCCACGTTTACAACTGGAGAGGAAAAGAGAACAACAAACCAAAGGTAATTGATAACTTAGAGCTGGATATTTCATTAACAACGAAATTTGCTGATTTGATGTAATCTTGAAAAGTAGAGAAGAAAAAGAAAACCAACTAACCATCACAAGGCAATGAAGGTAAGGTCATGTTTATATGGATTGGAAGATTTTCTCCACGCTTCAAATATACAAACATCTGTCCATAATATCTTACAGATTCTTAGTAGGTATACATGCATATGGATTATGTAACCGGCAGTTAGAAACACAAAGGACTTGTGTAACCTGTAGTTACACATGCATATGCTTTTGTAACATGCAGTTACACATCCATAAGTCCTTAAAGTATTTTTTTAGAGATACACACCCCAACCATGTGGTATTTCTAGTTCAAGGAAATATGGAAGTGAATTTCCTTGTAATTGCAAGCCATTCTTCATCGTACTGAATCTCATAGGGTCCAGGCTCTGATGGAATATCCACAAACTAAAGAATAATGCAACATCAGCAAATGAAATGTATAAGATTTTGTCTTACAAAAAAATTTAAAACTGAAATGTTAAACGCATGAACATAGAAAGGTATACCTGCAAAAATTTGCGACCTGGGAGACACTTATCAAGTGCAAGAACTTTGCAACTGAAGCCTCCTTACGCATGAACACAAAGTCACTATCTAGACCACTCTCCCCATGCTGGACCGATGCTGTAAATTTTCAATGCAGATGAGAAGCAAACCAGTAAGGAGGCTTCAGTTTCTCTAGCAGATCTGCAACGACTTTACTTCCCAAGGTTTTTTCCTGAATTTGCACATAATACATAACAATCATTGGCTGCCAGAATTAACCGGATGCGCAACTTGTGCCGACGTCCTAGAATACATTTTCATTCAAGTAATACAGATTATAACTTCGCAAATGATGTTTGCCTGAATCCTAATCAAGAGAGTGCAAGAGTTAATGGACCGGAATATCCAACTCCTTAAGATACGACGAGCTACGGTTCTAAAATGAACCCTATTTTCAGCATAGAAACATCCCATATCATTACTATCAACTACATCTATATCTACATATAAGACTTACCTGCTGTTACTATCAACTAGCATTATGTGCAACTGATATGTATACTACCTGCTGTTCTTCATGGTCTCAACTAGTTTTCTGACAATTATACCAAACTTGCTTTTGGACTTTGGGCAGTATTTAAAATTCCAAAGAATTGATACAAGTTGTCTTATAATCTTCACTGGTATAACAACCTACCATTCCTTCCATGACAACTAAATCTGCTTCACTGGCCAAGTACGCAAGTTCTTGAGACACACTTGAAAGATCAATAACCTGTAAATGAGATGACAAGTGAGTGACGCATTACTGCAGCAAATGCATAACCACAATAAATATTATTAAATATAGATAATTCTAAACTGGAACTAATTTACTTATAGTGAAATCGTTTCCAGAATTGACGATCAGTAAATTGGAAGTATCAACACCAACAAGTTTCCCATTCTCATCTTTTAACTGCATAAAAAGCACCAAAAGCACTAGAATAAAAAATAATTGGTATAAAAGCATTTTTACAATCCAATGAAACTGTCCCCACCTTTGCAATGATCTCCACCAATTCAGAGTATGTTACATCATTGATTGAAGGTAAGTCATTGGGTGCTAAAACAACCTGCATCAAACAAAATCTTTACACATGTCAAGCGAAACATAATAGCATCTTCCTTCTCGTATATGGTATAACAGACTCACTCACAACATTCTCTGTATAAATCTTACCCTAATTAACTATGCTAAACAACCAAAGTTCCAATAGGATCATAAATTTGAACTGAAATCACAATTTTAGGTTTTAGAAAACCGAATTTATTTTTCTGAAATCTCAAATTGAGAAAGAGAAGTTAACAACTACGATTGAATTAGAGCAGTAAAGAGAGGTTATACTTATCTTTCAGTTCCAGTTTGTTACAAAATCTTCATATTCATTTATCGATGATGATTCTCATCAACTCTTTCCATCAAATCTCCATAAAATCTTCAAGGACAAACGGATTAGAGTGAGATTATAACAGATCTAATGATTATGAGTTCAATAAAATGATTTTTAAGATCCACAAAACCAATAGAATCAGAAGAAGAAACACACAAAAAAATCGTCAGAGCTCTGATCTTCAGATGCAGTTGATCTTTTCTAGTTGTAATCGCATCAAACAAACAGAGAGAGAGATGAGAAACAAACAAACCCTAGAATTTTTTTCTCTGCAACTGAGAGAGAGATGAACCGAGAGAGAGAGAAGAGAGAGAAACAGAAATGAAAAATGAAAAATATCTTCTGGGATTCCTCTCGTATAAATAGTAAAGGGTAGTTTTGTTATTATTAAAATTCATAATAATTAATTATGGGCCAGATCTAAAGAAATATTGATATTCTGGGCCTAGTAGTAACATTTTATAAAAATATGGAGTTGACAATATATGATCCATTTGGTGGAGCTTCAAAATATTGAACCCATATAGTAGGGTGGTTCTAGTATTTTTCACTTTAATAAATTTACCCCGAAAACATTTCCTTTAGCTGGTTACGTGCATGACAAATATAGCAACGAAGCCTGTCAAATTGTTTGGCTATTATTCAAACTTCCATCAAAATCATGGGGTAGTAAATTCTATTCTTTTGCGTAAAGAGAGATATCCTAATGAGCATTTTCTTCGACATTTGTTTTCCAACAAACGGACAAAGTGGGACTGAAAGTCTTAAAATTTTGTGCGGTCAGTTTTTTGCCCGCAAAAAACATTTCGACGTACAAAATGGGGCATCTTTACTTTTCTCTGTGGACTGCCGCAAAGAATAAGTTCGTGCAACCCAGTCTCCATCTTCGGATTTTTTTTTTTTTTTTTTTTGGTTGGTTGAAGATTTATATCAATGATATTTCATTGAATGTTCATAGTCATGCAACTTTGCCGAGTAAGTTATCCGTAGAACAGACCGTTATCACCGAAAATCAGCCCTTGGGGACCCCAAAATTAAAATATAACAATATGTAGCAGTTCACCAGTGCATATGATTCACACGTTCAGCATGGTTCTGCTAACCTTGGTAATGGTGAGTGTCTCTCCTTTCACTTCTTTGTAAGGGAAGTGTAACTTTGAGTACTACTAATTTTGAATGCACGATGCTAGATGTCACACCCGCAAATGCACCTTGCAAATTTTCTGCGCAAGTGTAAAACGACGGCACAATGGTTCCTTGAATCAAGCTTCACCCACCTGCACTTCATCCTTATAAGTTTGCACCAATACAAATAACCGACTCTATGATGAAAATAAAGTTATAGAGAGAGAGCAGAGAGGAAGAAAGACGGAAACATCAGAGAGACTACATTGTGTTTACTGATTTTCACATTTTTCATTAACCAGAAATCATGCCTTTATAGGCTACAGTATATGAAATAATTAACCAACACTAACTCAAAAGCACGTTCGCAATAGCTAACGATCCTAATTACTGGGACACACGATGGCTTAGAGAACCACTTCGTATACCCACTAACTGACTAGTGCATAAACAACTTATACAGCCCTTAAGACCAGGACTACTAGTGACCCAGTAATATCATTACTCCGTAGTTTGTGTTTAACCAAAACTCCAACACTCTAAAGTTCCACGGCGGAAGTCTTTTGAGTATATGTAATCAGGCACTAATGATGTATACTATTTACATATATATCTTGATATGATGTCTCTAGATATCCCAGTAAGTGTAAGCTAAATTAATATAGAATGTAGATAGAACTCCTCTTGCAAGTTAAAAGAGAGGGAGATTTTCTCTCTTCACCTTCATTTAAGTTTTGTCTTGCTATATTAAAAGTACTAACTTTAACAAGTAGGATTGGAGGGATACGGGCCATCAATTTCCTTAACCTCTTTTCTGTTGAAGTACCAATCTCCCACCGCTTCTGCAATTGTCTGTCCAAAAGAGTGAGAGAGAGAAGGTTTAAGCACACTAAATGATCTCATATCACACCATTTCAAGCTATAGTGAGAATTTCTCTTATTTTCTTATTATTTGGCTTCGAAATATAAAAAAAACATTGAGTTTATACTTTATATATCCATTATTCTCTACTAGAGGTATGCATATTTAAGCCCCCTAACATGATGCATTGAACTGGAAAAGCATAACAGCCTATGGCATGCAACTCTATGTCTAGAAATGGAATCAAGCAAATTATCACCTTGTTGTTGATTCTTGGAGAGTCCACCGAATGCCATGTGTTAGTTGTCGATGTCTGGCAATGCGAATAGCATGCGTTTATGAACATACCCATGTTCCTGTTATGTTGGACTTGGTTCAGCTCCTTTAGCATAGACATGCGGAATCCTGTGAATGGTACGTAAATCAGTGAGTAAGGAAGAATACTACGTACCTCGCCATATTTCAACTTTGTATGTAAGTAGAGTTATTACCGTGAAGTATCTTAGTTTGATTTGGACTACAATCGTTAAGATTCGATTTACATTTTAACCAACCATTATCTGATGTAGATGGTACCAAAATGTTCTCTATCTGATCATAATCAAACCGTAACCATAAGACGTACAATTTTAAAACAGAATTCGGAGAAACAAATGACCATATGTACACTTGGTACCTGCCAATTATCGTAAGAAGGATTCAAAAGAAAAACTGGTGTCTTTATGTACTTCACAAAATTTTGGGGGAACAAACACTGTACTGATGATTTCATTTTCGAGATACAGTCCTTCGGTAAACTCTTTGTCACTCCCTGAGAAATGATAAGAACACAAAATATACTGATAAAAATGTGGATTTTTATTCCGATGCCAACATAAGATCTTATTCATACGAAAAAGCACACCTGAAGATTTGATACAGCATGATAGAAAGATCGCATGGTGCGCTTTCCAGAAACGTCTTTCCTGAAAAGGCAGCAACACGATGTGCATATATACAGCATAAGTTACTGCAAAGAGATGAACAGGATAAAGGTTTGAAATACATAGTCATATCGATCCTATACATACTCATCCAAGAAAAATCCTGCATCTGAGAGACATTTGACAATAACTTCTCTAGGCAGCATTTTTTTTAAATCATCACAATGTATGAGAGTTGCCAATCCTCCAGCAGAGCAACCGGAAAGAAGAATCTGCATGCATATTCTCTATTATTACGTGAAAATTCAAAATATAGGAACCTAAATATGGCAGATAATTCCCAAAAAGAAACAGTGGATGCAAGCATCGAATGCTTACTATCCGCTGCCTCACTCACTCACTACAGAAAAGTAAATGTATGTTTTCAAGTACAGACCTGTTGAGAATTAGCCAAACCTAATGAAAGGAGCTCCTCCATTACTGCATCCCAGATGAGCTGACCTCTAAAGAAGAGTCCCGTACTACTCTGCAAAAGAAAAAGTAAGACGAAGCGAAGTAAAACATGTTCAAGTAATGCTCCACATTTTCCAGTGAACACACCTCGGATTCACTTTGATTCCCAGCAAATGATGCCCCATCACAATAGCGTATCTTTACTCTGTTCCAGTTAAAGAAATCTGAAGAAAAAATACTCGTCATAGAAACATACACTTAACTATCACAATGCTTGCGGATGTAGATGTATTACCAGGATTCTGTGACTTGTTATTGCTCAAAATGCCAGTAAAAGAAACTTTAAGATCCATGAAATTTGAAGATCCTAACGAAGTCTCCGCACGGGAAGCACATGACTCCAGTGTAGCGCACCAACCACCGCCCCTGACAAGAAAGAACAACATAAATAAGTACACAACGTAAACAACAAACAACTTTTTTTCGTTTTTAATTAAGGAAGACGTTAGCCCGTTGTGTCTTATCCGAAAAAACAGAAAGTGAATTCTCCTATCATCAACATTACTGTGTGTACGTACCTCGATGAAAAGAAGCCAATTCTGAGAACCAGAATCAAAACCCTTGCTCAAATGATACCCAGGTGAACTTCCATCTAAACAAACTAGCTCCGGCCAACATCCAAAAATTAACTCAAATTTTCAGTCATGTAACTCAAAATAAATTACAAAAAATTAACTGATATTCACTAATTGGGTTAAGAAATGGGATTACCAGCTCCTTTTTGCTGAGCATTTTGCAATAAAATCAAATCAACAAGTGATTCATCATCGTTGACAAGAGGAGACTGAGGAGTCGTTATCTGGTTTTCATTAGGAACATGATCGGTAGTATCAGGAAAACGGTCTTTCTTTTGATCGGTGTCAGTAACAACATCTTTTTTTGATGAAAATAGTGATGAATTAACGATCAAAATAATAGCTAATGAGAAAACAGTGAATCCAATGACTGATATTATAATCCATTCTTTTTTGCCCCATTTCGACCGGAGAAAACAATTTTCCATGGATGATGATAATGACTTATTAATTGTAGTATTGTTGGTGAAATGATCTTATCAAATCACTACTACTCCGGTCTCTGACTTCTAGAGCTGTGTGGAGATTACGCCAAACCTTGATCAACTCTGCCAGACTACTCACTGAGACTCTCAGAGAAACTGATGTTATATTCAAATTCAAATCACCACCATTTCTTTACTTATATATATATAGGATCCTGCGTTAGTCCATTTGATTCAACTGAGAGTTATGGGATTCAACGCGTAAACCAATCGATACGATTCAACTGAGAGTTATGAGATTCAACGCGTAAACCAACTGATACGCATAAGCTATTCGAGGGGCCTGAGGTTACTTTTTGTTTAGTGTTTTTCCTTATGCAGGTGGTCAATGGTTCGGAAATTCAACATTGGTGTGCCATGCAGTAGTTAAGAGTTTGTAAATCGTTATAAACATTCAAAAAAATAGATTAACAAATTATTTACTCCGTACAAATCAAGATGTTAACAATTTTGAATCCAAATCGTTTTAAGGAGAGAAAAATTTATAGAGAATAAATTTTTATACGTTTATAATGGTATCTTGACTAAACACACAAATCCCTGCATACCCCCCAATCACATCCCACCCTTTTCCCACATGATGTGGCATTCTCTCATTAGTTCTGGAACAAACAGGGGTCCATCAGTGCCGACCTTGAAAATTTATTGCCCGGAAGTCAAATTCCAAAATGATGCCCCATGCACATTAAAGAAGAAAAATAATCCATAATGTGAAGCTTAAACAACGGATGTACATTACATTTGATCAGTTGATCATGCTTCAGGATAAAAATTTAATCACTTGTGTTTAAATAATCTATAAAAGTCAAAATAACCATGAAGAAGAACTGAGATTAAATTTTGGTCGACCTTAAAATGGAATCATTTTTTGCGGACCATGGTCTTTTTGGGGACCATGGTTTTTTGGACATAAGTTCGGTTAGTTGCAAAAAACATTTACCAACCGAACTTATGTTCGGTTAGTTGTAAAAAACATTTTTCCAACCGAACTTATGTTCGGTTAGTTGTAAAAATATTTCCCAACCAAACTGGTTAGTTCGGTTAGTTGCAAAAAACTTTTCCTACCCGAACTGGTTAGTTCGGTTAGTTGCAAAAAACATTTACCAACCGAACTGCTTAGTTTGGTTGTTGCAAAAAACATTGAGCAACCGAACAATAGTTCGGTTGGTTGCAAAAAAACATTTCCCAACCGAACAATAGTTCGGTTACGTCGCAAAAAAAAATTCCCAACCGAACTTTAGTTCGGTTACGTCGCAAAATATTTCCCAACCGAACCTTAGTTCGGTTACGTCGCAAAAAGTATTTCCCAACCAAACACGTCGCTGAAAAAAAACCATGGTCCCAAAAAATGATTCTTAAAATGAACAATCACGTCCTTATCTTGGGCCAAATATATTTAGCACATTAACTAACATTTTTTTTTTGCTAACAGTCTAACACGTCTAATGTTCAACTGTTCGAAAGTTTTTGATGTATTGTTGACTTATCTTGGGGAATCAAACAGACTCAAACCCTAAAATTCAATAACTCGGCAACTTCCGAACCTCTGCCATACCCTTCTCAACTGAACCCATCTTGCAATTTCATTCTTGATTTCGATTAAGTCTTTACACACCCAAACCCAAATACACTTCGTTGATTTTTCATATTTAACAGTTGCAGCATCAAATTTTTATAAGATTGATTGTTTCTTCTGACACAACAGGGTCTTCTTCCCTTCTTTAAAATTGAGTTTTAGACACAACCCATCTCTCTAAATATTGTCAATATGATACGGGAAATCCTGTAATTTCTTTAATCTTATCTTGGAAGTTTAAGATTAACGAGATGTTGGAAGTTTGTTTGACTGATATCAATCAAATAACAAGATATCAGATGATTAGCATAGGAATTACAACACACAAAAAATAAATCATCAGCAAATTTGTTGCTACAGAGAATAGATCTTCATCTTCATATAGTCGTTGTAGTTGTGATTCTGCGAATTGGATAAGTATAAGAAGGATTGATTGAAAAAGAGGCGCAGAAAGTATCACTTTTCCCAAAACGGAGAGAAAGTATCACTTTTCCCCAAACATGACGAAAGTATTATTTTTTTCCGAAACGGGGAGAAAGATCACTTTTCCCTAAATGGGGAGAAATGATCACTTTTCCTGAAACGGAGCTAAAATATCATTTTTTCCCGAAGCGGGATGAAAGGATCACTTTTCCTGAAACGGAATGTGAAAGTATTTTTTTTTTCTGAAACGGAAAATTAGTCGATCCATAAACCAAAATATGGTTGCATGAAGTGTTATGCATCCTTTGTGGTGGTTTGTATAATGGCTATGCATTTAATTTTTGAGAATTGTGCATAAAATGAAAGTATCACTTTTCTTGAAACGGAGGGAGTACATCGTTTTATTAGTTGTAACAGAAAATTAGTTGATGCATAAACCAAAATATGGTTACATAAAGTATTATGTATCCATTATGGTGGTTTGCATAATGAATATACATTTAATTTTCTAAAATTGTGCCTAAAATGATAAATACCTCCAAATTTTTCGTAAAAATTCAAAATTTGATATTATTGTTTGTACTCATTGCATAGCTTTTTTAATACCTTTCTAAAATTCCAAGGCACGGATTTTTAGATATGTTATATTAAAGTTTGCTTTCCAATTATACCCCTAAAAAATATGATACATAAGGAGTTATAGTAATTGGACTAAAAAGGAGGGATAATTGTGTCAAGTGAAAAAGACCAACCATGGACACCAATCCAATCTTTTTGTATCAATTGATGACTTAGGATTTACAAATAAGTGGCCATATAACGGTCCTCTCTCGCTTCGCTCGGTCGGCCCAATAATTCACTGATGGTATATCAAAACAATGTTTATCTTCCCGCTGATTTCTATATACCTTTTCAGTTTTCATCTGAATGAAAAGCAGGTTAATGAATCATAATCTAAGACGAATTCATCTTGCTCTTTTCCTTCACTACTGTTGATGTTTGTTAAACCAAGATATAGTGGTTTGGTTCGTGGGTAAACAAGTGTTGTTGACACATTGCATGGATCAAAAAGTATTGTTGACACGGTCTGGGGTGGATCGACATACGTTGTTGACACATTGTGTAATATTTGAAAGCCGAGCTAACTTGAGAAGCAAGTTGTGTCGGTTACTGATTTTAGATTTTTACTATGTTTAGAGTTTCTTTGTGTTTCTAGAAGTGTGTTTTATTTAGAGTTTGATTTTATTAGGAATGTACGTTGAGTGATATGACACTACGGGAAAAACATTAGTCTACAACCCCAAAAATCAGTTGTCGTACATGTACGACAACGTTTGGGGGGGGGGGGGGTTGTAGAAAGTCCACAAATATTTACAACTCTTCAGATAGAGTCGTAAACATAGTTGTAGTTTAGTTTTGTACAATGCTTTTGTAAGTTGTCAAAGGCTTTCGAAATTTACTCTTAATGCCTAACACAACACTTACCTAGGTTGTAAAAATAACTCCTACACTACACTTGTTGGGATTGTAAAAACCTCGTTGACAACTAGGGTTAGAGTTGTATGTGAATTCTTTGACAACTATGATTAGAGTTGTATTTCATTTGCTTGACAACTTTTGTTTGGGTTGTATGTCACTTGTTTGACAACATTTCATACCAGTTGTGGTTATTTTTTATTTGTGAAAAAAATAAAATGAAATGGGTCACATCATTCAAAATATACCGGCATTCATTCAATGTAAAGCATCAATGTTACAGCATTCAAACAGTTAATTATAGAGAAAACTATAGAATCTAGATTTCTACAAATGATTTAGTTACTTGCACGAAAAACATAGAGAGACAAGAGATTGATATCATAAACTTAACAAACTAAGAATCCTGGACTTCAGCATATGCACTCAAAGACTTGACCATATGCTATGTGTTTTATCTTCAAGCTTTGCTTTTCTGCCTTGGGATGCAGCATGTTTCGACTGCACAAGAGTAAGGTCAAAAGAACTATTGTTGCGCCCTCATGGTCCTTTACCAGCTATACTGCACAACATTCTAGCTATTTCAGCAACAGCTTCTTAAACTTTTACCAATCAACTCAACCAAAGACAATGAATCCTCTTATTGACTGAAATCAAACCCTTCAGTCCAGCTAAGTCTTTTGTAGCTGCACCTATTGAACCAACAGCAACACCACCAACTCCATCTAAGCTGCAACAAACAACATCTCAGCCTTGCAATCTCCTATAAATTCACTGCAACCAACATGGAACCAGTTCCATCTGCAATCCCATCTAACCATAGTCATAGTACTTCTCCATATAACCATTTTCACTTGTCATTTATGCATCTTCCCTGCAACTTGCACAACAACAACAAATCTGTTAGAAATGAACACTTCATTTCAAATACTTCGAAAGAAAGAGATAAACTGCAATTGGTCTATAAAGATCAAAAAATCAAGTAAAGAGATATTATATACATATACAAGGATTTACCTGCCCGCGGCCGCGCTAATTGCGCGAGCTAGTTCATCGATCACTTGATTTCTGAATAAGAGAATGTGTCGTGAGCGTTCTCTTTCTTTTGCTTAGTTTAAAATTTACTTGTTTTTGCCCGTAACTACGTTTTCCTGAAGAATTCTGTTCAAAAAAATGCCAACAACAGATTTATATAATAGTTGCTCGTAGGCGTAAACAACTATTTTGTAGAGAAGATCAGAGATTATCTTGATCTGATATTCACCAAGTGATATCTAGCATTCTTAGTTGCAATTTTAGTCAAGAGTCTTCTCCCCACAACCACTGATAAAGGAATGTGCGGTAAATACTTACCAAACCGCTGACAAAATTAGCAAGAGTCTTCTCCCCACAACCACTGTGCCGGCATCCGAACGTTATTAGTATCCTGTATATCCTTCATGGTTCAGGTGAAGCTTGAATGGATGAAATCCAATATGAATATGAAATAATCATTAAAACAAAAATTATTTTAACATTACTTTCTAGATTTCTGAATCCTCACCTCGTACCAAACACCTGACATTTAGGACATGTATGTGTTGGAGGGACAAAGGTCAACACATTATATACTAATCCTATATAAAGAAATTGGTTAATAACAATGCAATGAATTCAATTCGGAAGCAGCTGTACATAATCTGGAACCATTCACATCGAATTAGTAAATCATTCAGGCTGACACTCATTGTCCAATTTGGTTCTTGAAGTTGCATCTTACGTTTACAGCTCACCTATTTTTGGTATGCAAACCACCGCATAGAGTTACACCTGATGAAACAAAAGATTGTATAAGTTGGAAGTTAGCCATATTTCCTAAATTTTATAACAAAAAGTTTTAAATGAATACAAACTTCTCCTAGCCAACCAATTTTAGCATTTAAAACAGATATATCCATCCGTATATTACACAGAAAGATCTTTCAGGGGATGTTCTTAGATGATCTGGTGGCATGCCTGCGATTTTTGGTGATGCTACGAAAATTTAAGGAAATTGTGGTTACCCATTTTAGCATTTAAAACAGATATACCCATCCGTATATTACACAGAAAAATCTTTCAGGGGATGTTCTTAGATGATCTGGTGGCATGCCTGCGATTTTTGGTGATGCTACGAAAATTGAAGGAAATTGTGGTTTACTTCTTGAAATGTAACAAAAATTCTTAACATAAAAACATACTCCTGAAATTCTACCAGCATCATTTCTTTGCAGACTACTTTCAATGATGAAATCGAGTTTTGATTCCTAAAACAATCAATGAAGCAGTAAATCTGGTTTGAGAGTAATTAGATATATGCTCTCAACAGATATAACTCATCATGTTTGAAACAGATGATACCAAAATATAAGAAGGTTGTTCTTATTTGACCCACTGTCTGCAATTCATTCAATTTTGTTGCCACAATCAAATTAAAGAAAAAAACTTCAAAAAATCCTAATTTTCCCACAGTTCAAGTATAAGAAGAGCAGGAGACTGACAAAATCAATTTTATGTTCAACGTACGCCAGCCTTTTGCATAATTGGAAGTCCTATATCATCATGCGCTTTCTGACTAACATCAATAGATGTAATCTGCAAGATTGTGCACACACACCATGCTTAGTTGGGAAGATGATGAGAAACATGAATCTATAAAAGGAAGCAACTGGATAAAATGAATTACCCTGGATAATCCGCAGTAGCATCTCTCAATTCCTTGAGAAATCTTAATTCGCGTGGGTATACAGGCCCATTCACTGAACCAGCTCAACCAACTAATTGCAGGCCCTTAGCCAACTCCAGCCACATAACACCTCCACTTTGACCTGCTTCAGTACCTAATACGAATCTCTGGAACGGATTCAAACAGCACAAACATTAAATAAATCACCACAAGCAGTTATTACCACAATCTGTACTACACATCACCACTAGCTTCAGTCAATTCCATCTCCAATCTCGGCTATAATTTGCATCTAAATCAAACCCAATCTTCGTTTTCCAACCAAGACTCGAAATCTCTTTGAATCCACCCAAAACTTTACTCAATTAATCAGCAGGAACGAGATCAGTTTTCTTCCCTTCTCTTTAAATTATATTTCAAGAAGAGAAGAAATTCACCATATAGAGAATAAATTCACCGTATTTGCATTCTATACTCATCTTCACAACAATCTTCAAAAACAAAACCCACATCATTATTACGAATATCACAAAATCAAATCAATAAGCCGAAAAATCAAATCAATAAGCTGAAAAATCAAATCAATAAGCCAAATTTCGATTGAACTAGACCTAATTTCGATTCACATAAAACCCTAAAAATTCATTGTTGTTGATGTTGTATAATAATCACCGAAATTCCCTTGAATATCCATATTATTGGCAGCACAGCTTGAAGTGAACGTAATCTTTTCCTTGCTCTTCTCTGATTCTTGGCTGAATCCAGTCCCTATACTTCAATAAATCGAACTCCTAATCTTTGTTGATTGTTACCCAGATCAGTGATGGGGTTGATTAGAATTTGGTTCAGATCTGGATTTGATGAGACTGTTATGGATGAGAGAAAGGGAGAGTTAACCAGAGAGATTGAGAGAAGATGATGAAGAAGCGGGATCGAGAGAATAAGTGGAATCGAGAGAAGAACAGGGCGGTGATGAGCGCCGAAGGTTGAGGAAGGGAAGAAAGAGTTCGAGTGGTTGCAGAGGGTTTGGTTACAACAAAGAACGGGTAAATGGCAATGATGGACGGACCAGATTTAGGTAAATCACTCTAAAATGTAGATTTAAATCACTCTATATATTACATTTTATACTTTGGTTTGCTATGCTATATTGTTTACACAGTGTCTATATTTAACAATGCCTTGTATGTTTCAGGCAAAGTGGCGCATTTGTTGGTCTTTTTTTTAAGGCTCAGTTTGAAATTTTCTTATATATAAAAGCAGATGTAAAATATAATAATATATCTAAATGTGAAAGGATGGTTGAAATACCTCAATTGGACATAGGAGGCTCAGGTTCGACTCACCCGAGCCTCACTTTATTTTTAATTTTTTTTACAACTCTTATAAGGGTTGTGATAGTAATAATAATAAAAAAAGGACAAAACTACCAATATTGAGAGGAAGGAAGGATGGTTCAGGGCTTGTGCTAACACCTAGTAGGCTTGTGTTCGAACCTCTCAAACACCAGTTCTCCAAATGATATTTTTTTTTATCTTTAACAACCCTTATAAGTGTTGTACAGTTATTCACTACCTTAACAAGATGAGTTGTTAAAGTCTAAAGGTGGTCACTACACTTTTCAAAAAAACGTTGTGATTTTGATTCTCTTCACAACTCTTTGGTCCTAAGAGTTGGACGTTTTATACTTTGACAACTTTTGTCAAACAAAAGTTGTCAAACATACCACCTTTCACAACCTTAAATATACGAGTTGCGAAGTTACAGTTGTAGATTACTGTTTTTCCCGTAGTTATCATCAAGTTTGTGAGACTATAAGTAGGCTATTGAGTCATAAGAATTGTACAACGAAACTGATTAGCAATGTAGTAGTTTATTGATTCCGCGTGTGCTCTCCTCTCTCTTGCTCGATCCTACATATACTTTTATGTAATTCGATATACAATTATATATATATATAAACGAAGTTTACACTTTCAGTAAATGAATTGGTCATAATGGGTGAGAAATGTGAGAGTAACCACGACCAATTCATAAACAGCTTCAGCAGATTTGAATTTTGATTTCCTAACTAAAATCTCCGACGAAGTTATCTATTAGCATTTCTCTTAGTAATAAATCAAAAAAAAAAAGCATTGCTCTTAGTTCTTCATTTAAAAACAAATGTGATAATCTAAACATTTTTTTTTTTGGCCTCTTCTTTTCTTTTGGAGTCCAATAATTGAATCATCGTTTTATAAAAACTGTCCTACACCAATGGAATGTTTTGCTAGCAAGCCTGGCACATTTTTTGCTTCACTGGAAAATTAAGAGCATAATCAAGAATCACTACAAAAATGTTGACTTTTAGCCAAAGACATCTTGCCACGGATTCATACTAGTCGTGGCTATTAATAGCATGTTGCCACGGTTGAGCATATGGCGTGGTAGTAGGTCGTTCATTTGCCACGGCCTGTAAAGTATTTGCTTCGGGACCTCTGTTGTCCGCTATAAATATCGGTAACATTTTAGTCACACGTGGTGGGTCGTGGGAACAGGTGGCCGTCATTCGCGTCTATACGGGCAGCCGTCTATACAAGGAATTCCCGAAAATTTGGCCCATGTTCTAAGAATAAAAACTGAAGTGAACCCACCCACTTTCTCCTTCTTCTATTCTACTCGCACTACCATTTACCAGAGAGGCTCAAACCACCTTCAAAAATTCTAGACTTCAATAAATCAATTTCTACTCTGTTTTCAAACCGCACAAGAAAATCATTGCCACTTTGCTATCAATTGTTCACTTTTAATACCTAAATCGTGTTACCCCTAAATATCCATTAAAATCAAATCAAAACTTAACCATATGTCTGAGATTTCCTCAATCTTGACAATGAAAAGATCCTTTTACAAACACTATATACTAAAATCCCATACAGGTAAAGGATCTTCATCTTTGTTTCCTTCTCTCGAAAAATTTGGATGGTTCTATTTTTATGTCTTAAATTTAATTGCGTGTTTATTACAATTTTGTAGTTGATTCTTGAAATTTGATCGGATTAATTCATCATTCTGATCTACGTATATGGAATTTCGATATTGATTGAGTCGATTTTAGAGGGCAGAAGAAGAAAAAGAGAATAAGAGAAAGTGGTGATGGCAGCGGTTCTTCTTAAAATTCATCAGAGGAAGATGAACATCTGAGATGAGATTTCTAGAAGGATTACTGGTATGGGTTTTTGCGTTTATTTTATTATGTCATTTACTGTATGTATTCATGGGTTGTTGTTATTGTTAACGCAATTTGAATGAGTTATAGTTTGTGGTGTAATTTTATTTTGGATCTGTATAGGTTAATCTGACAGTACTGGATAGCTACATTAAAATCGATTTAAGCAGATTTGAAATAAGGAATCGAGTACTTTCCCCGAACTGGTAGGAATTTTTTTTACTTGTCTGTTGGATGTCCTGGCAAGTCATACATTTAGAAGTACTTCAAACCCAAAATTTTAAATTCGGTGATGTTGCTTTGATATATTCAATTGTAGTGGTGATGCCCATCTCTTCTTCTTGCTTTAGATTTTTTTCGAGTAGTTTTCCGTTGTTCTACATTTGGGATCTTCCTAGTGAGGTGATAACCCACAAATCATCACATATTAACTGAAATCCCCATATTCATTTTCAAGTTAATTATGAAGGTCTTATATTTAGAATTTTGTTAATGAAATCTTTGTTGGTGTATTTTCTATTACAGGCTAGGCATAGTCGATAAAGACAAAGCGGTACCTTAATAGCTTGTGAGGCAGAAACCTATTATCTAAACAGGTATGAAGAAAGCTTACAACAGGTTTTGTAATGGACATGGCGAAAAGCTTTGGGCACCAGAAAACAATGTGAAAAGTTAGCTTAGAGATTTCTAGTTCAAATACATCTTCCTTATTGGTGAGTAGATTTTTTTTGCATTTTGCAAAGGTAGAGCTCTAAATAAGGGTGGGAAAAGTAACTTGTTCATGCATAATAATCGTCTTTATTGAAACTTGTGTACCATTTTTTCTATAACAGCTCTAAGGTACCATTATCTGCATGGGTTTGCTTTTCTATCCTGATGATTATCCCACACACAACTTCATTGTTAATTAAACTATTTTGTAGCTCGTGAGGTTCGATTTTTTTTTCCTGTCACCATTTAAATACCTATTATCTATGATGTGTTTATGACCCTTTATTAGTCTTACTTGAATTTTTGTTTAGTAATTCCATGCTCTTCTTGTGGTTTTGTCATGGTTAGTTCTGTCATTTCTTTTTTTCCAAGTTTTGAAGTAACAACTATTCTTAATTTATCTATGATATGTTCCATATTATGTTTTATATCCCTTCTACAATTATTGATTTTTCCTTCTTGTTGTGTCAGAAAACGCCAAATCAAGTCAAGTGATTCTAAAAGGGAACTAGCTCGTTAGTAAAAAGATCAAGGTTTGCATGTCTGATTATCAAGCGTAAGAATAAATTATGGTTCTGAGATTGTGAAACATGTAATAGTTATATATTCATGATGATTCTAGAGTGCAGACGTCCGTAATGCATTTTTTTTGTAGTTTTGATCACAACATTTACTAGGTAAGATAGTGTATGAAATTATTAATTACCCATTGCCACTAGCATTGAACTATGTGGGATTATCATCTGTCGTTTTAGGTTGCTTGCTTTCTTGCTGATGTTTATCTTTGCAGGTAAATTCTCATGAAGTTGTCATCCACTTTTCACGCATATACTACATGAAGATTTTGGGATACCTGATACAATCCTCCATTAAAGTTTAAAGCGAAATGCGATGATGTCTTATAGGAATCTGTTAGAGTTCCAGAGAAACCAGTTCATGTCAGTCATGTTTTTTATTTTGTTTCAATATCGCGAACTTACTAGTATTATATTATCCGATTCAGAAGCTTAATTATGTTGGAATCTTCTTGATGTATTTAACTTTCTTTAATGAATGAATGAAAGCTTTTCATATTTTTTCTTGCATGTATTTTTGGTGAATGATTTCAGTATGAAATGTTGATACTCAGCTAAAAATAAATCCATGAAAACTACAACGAACTGAGCATATATATCAAAGAAAAAGAGTTGACTAGTGACCTTTTGCCACGGCCATAAAATGTGGCAAAAACGGTAAATCATGGCACACATGTGTGCTAAATAGTGACGGCTAAAAGCCGTAGCAAATGGTTATGTGAAATTTTCCATGATCATAAACCGTGGCTAGCATCATGGAAAATAGTATTAGCCACATGACTATTTGTTACGGGCAGTTAGACGTGGCAAGTTATCTTTTGCCACAGATTTTTGATCAATTTCCACGACTCTTCGGCGTGGCTAAAACTCAATATTTTTCTAGTGAATCTTGATTTTCATTCACAACATACAACACAAGAGGTACTACTTCTGCTGAGGGATCATGGGATGACGTATGTTCATTTTCTCATCTTGGCATATAAGCTTTAGCCATTTCGCATGAGGCAATAAGAACCACAAAGAAAAAGGTGACGGATTGGAGAGCCTAGAGAATTGAATGGATAGATAAATCTAATACCTGCATCAGAATGTCTTAGAGTACAATGAATGATGTTGTTGTTTGTCTAATTTCTATATGTTTGCTGATCCAATGGTCACGATATATTATCAAAGATACCTTGCCAGCCTATCTCAGCTATACGTACAATTTCTTTATTGTTCTGTTGTTTTTATTTATTGAGTCACATGTATTCTGTGTAAGTCTTGTCTATATAAAGGACCCAATCATGTACTTCTCTCTTTAACTTTGATAACCAATACAATCACTTTCTTACGTGGTACCAGATACCAAAAAGAGAATTCTGACTTTTCTCTGATCCTGAAATTTAACCGTTAAACCTGCAACTTTTTCAAATACAAGAACTACTCAATCTCATCAAGCATCTTTCACTGTATCGCACGCATCAATGATCTCAACAACAGTTACACAATCATGATTTGTTTCCACCTTTACCTTCTACGAATCGATCACAACAACCTGTGATTTCTTCTCAACCTTCTACCTCTTCTCAACCACCACCACCATCTTCATCTCATTTACCTACTCCACCTCTTACATCTCCAATTTCACCTACTGTTTCTCCACCATCACCATCCTTACTTCAACATACACCGATTCGATTTCCATCTTATACTTCAGCCTTTTACATTTTTTCTCAACAATACATACCTTTACAACAACAACTACCTAATTTTGTGCCTTCTCAACAATCACAACATCAACAACAACATCATCACCAATAATATCCTCCTGAATTTCAACACCAACCTTACAATCCTTTTCAGTTTCAAAGAAATTTAGCATTCCTTTTCCAAATATTGCAAATTTTGTTTCTGAAAAATTGAATAGTTCAAACTATCTTGTGTGGAAAGATCAGATGGCTTTGATCTATATTTGTAAAAAACTTTATGTCTTTGTTGATGGATCAATTCCTGCAGAGCAACTTGCAATCATGATCAAAAATACTCAAGTTCCAAATTCTCACTATCTTGAGTGGTTGCAGTTTGACAAATTTGTTGGGTCATGTATTATTGCTTATGTTGATAAAACATTATCATCAAAACTTCTTGGAAAAGTTTTTGCAGGAGAAAAATGGTCGCATCTTGTGAAACTCTTCACCGAACAATTTTTTTCCATAAAACCGATGTTACTATCTCAATTACACTCTATCAAGAAAGGATCGTCTACAATCAGTGAGTTCTTACATCAAATCAAAACTATTTATGATTCACTTGCAGAGATAGGTGAACCGGTTCCAGATGCAGATCTTGTCATGTATGCTCTTAAAGGCTTAGGAAGAGAATATATTCACTTTGTGGTAAGTGTTCAAAAAAGAGAACCTCCTATTCCTTTCTCTGAGTTACGCTCTAGGTTGATCAGTCATGAACAATTTCTAAGAGAACAAGACACAGATTCCTTCTCTTCTATTGTTTCTGATCCAACAAATTCAGTCTTTTATGTCAAGAAGCAGAATTTTCATTCGAATTATTCTTTTCGTAAACCTAGTATGCCTCCTGGTTTTCCTTCATTTCATAACTCAAATACTTCTCAGTTCACTTCCTCCTCATCATCACCATCTGGTTTCAAAAAGACTGAGTTCAATCCAACTCAGAAACAAGTTCTCTATCAATACAATGTTCCTTGTCAAGTTTACCTTAAACTTGGTCATCTGGCTAATAAATATAGATTTCGTTATATGCCTTCAAAGAATAGTGGTCCACCTCAACACAAAGCATTTCTTGGTCTTGATCTATGATTTGATCATGTTATGACCTAATCACGTTGGCTTTTGTTTTTTTATCTTCTCTTAACCACATTTTACTCCAAGTGCGTAGTAGAAATTTCAAATGAAGCACATAACAAAGGAAGTATAAAGGAAGAAAAATAAATAAAAATCCCCCAAAATATACCCCAAAGCTTAGGAGCGCCCAGTACGAGTGTACAAGTTTTAATAGGAATACTATTATTGGGTCTCAAAGGGGATGGGACTTTGGGGGCTTAAATTACTAAGTGGAACCAAAATGTTATAGGGGATCAGATTTAAGTAAAAGTTCAAAAATACGCTCAATCATTTCAGCTTATTACCCTTCTACCCTTCCATTAACTAATTAATCTAACAAAAAAAAACTGGAAATTCATTAAATAAAAAAAAATTGAATATAATTAAAAGAGAAAAAAAACTGACCTCTTTATTTCTTCTTCTTAGTTTTCTTCTTATTTTCTTCTTCCATTCTTCGTTTTACAACGACTAATCGTCGATTCAAAAAAAAATCGTTGTCGATTAAACTCATTCTAGAAAAAATAGGTCAATCTTCGTCGAATCAACCTCCTCTAGTAGCAGAGAAACCAACTTCATCAAATGAAGTTGAAAGTGAAGATCAAGCAGAAGTGAATGAAGGAGATGCACCAGCCTCCCAGAGTCCTGATATGACATCTATAAGGTATGAATTGAAAAACCCACTCTTTATATAAGCGTTTGATTGATTGTGCAGTAGGTTTCGAAAATTTTAGGTATGAAAAAACGGTTTCTGAAAATGCTTACGGCTGGGAGTTCATGTATTTCCATCCGTAAATAGGTCTCACAGTTGGGATTTATTGTTTTCCCAGCCGTGTATATGTTATACGGTTGGGATATCTAAGAACTCCCAGCCGTAAAATAGTGGATGCGTACGGGATAGAGAAATCCTATCCGTGACAAGTTTTTTCAGCGGTGGTGTTTACGTCTCTGTCGTTTTTCCCGTAACTTTGTTTCTTGACCGTAATTTTTAGTTTCCTTGTCGTTTTTATATTACGGCTTGGATTTTCCTAGCCGTATGTGTTGCTGTTGATGGTGGTTTTTAGTTTAGGGTTAAAATCGTAAAACACTAAAACCTAGCAGACATTTAAAACAAGCATTTACTAGGCGCATTTAATAAAAAGATTTTAATATGTCTCTAATAATTACCGGGGTATATTTTTCAAATTAGAGTTACGACAAACCAAACCCTAATTCCCCCGTGTGCCAATGGTAAATCATGCCAGCCACACCCTACCGCGCCATGGCAGGCCAACCATGCTAGCCATACCATGTACCAATGGCAAATCATGCCATCCACACCAAGCCCAAGCTATCCGCGCCATGCCAATCGCACGTTCCATGTCCCTAGCTATGCTAGCCACATCTCGTGTGCCAACGACAAATCATGTTAGCCACACCCTACCACGTCAAGGCATTCCAACCATGCTAGCCGCACCCTTGTGCCAATGGAATATCATACCAGCCACACCTAGCCCAAGCTAGCCGCCCCATGCCGATCGCACCGTGCCATGGCCCTAGCTATGCTAGCCACATCTCGTGTGCCAATGGAAAATCATGCCAGCCACACCTAGCCAAAGCTATCCGCTCCATGGCCCTAGCTATGCTAGCCACATCTCGTGTGCCAATGGAAAATCATGCTAGCCACACCCTACCGCGCCAAGGCATGCCAACCATGATAGCCGGACCCTTGTTCCAATGGAAAATCATGTCAGCCACACCTATCCCAAGCTAGCCGCGCCATGCCAATCGCACCGTTCCATGGCCCTAGCTATGCTTGCCACATCTCGTGTGCCAATGGAAAATCATGCCAGCCACACCTAGCCAAAGATAGCCGCACCATGGCCCTAGCTATGCTAGCCACATCTCGTGTGCCAATGGAAAATCATGCCAGCCACACCCTACCGCGCCAAGTCATGCCAACCATGCTATACGCACCCGTGTGCCAATGGAAAATCATGCCAGCCACACCTAGCCCAAGCTAGCCACGCTATGCCATAGGCCTAGCTATGCTAGCCACATCTCGTGTGCCAATGGAAAATCATGTCAGCCACACCCAACCGCACCAAAGCATGCCAACCATGCTAACCGCACCCTTGTGCCAATGGCAAATCATGCCAGCCACACCTATCCCAAGCTAGCCACGCCATGCCAATCGCACCATGCCATGGCCCTAGCTATGCTAGCCGCGCCACCTGCTGGCCTTCTCCTCACGGCTACTAAAGTGAAGGAATGCAACAATCAACGGTTTCCTTTCAATCGCAGAAGCAAATCCTGGCCGTCTAAGGTCCCCTCACAACCTTTAGCTAAAGACCCTAGCTTGGTTACGCGCCTATCCCAAGCTAAACGCGCCATGCGCCCATGGCTACTCCTTGGCCCCACATTCCAAGGCCGCACCTAGTGCCAATGTCTACTCCTTGGACCACATGCCAATATCACGCCATGCGCCCATGGTTACCCCTTAGCCCCGCATGCCAAGCCGAACCAAACCTATCCAACCTAGACACGCCATGCCAAACACACTTTGCCTTGGCCCTAGCCATGCTAGTAATGTCATGACAAGACACGCGCCTTCACCTTGGCCCTAGCTATGCCATACGCCCATGGAAAACCCTTGGCCCCTCATGCCAAGTCTAAACACACCCTAGCCGTGCCACCCTCCTGGCCTTCCCCCACGACTACTAAAGAGAAGGCATGCACCAATCAACGGTTGCCCTTCAAACCTAGGAGCAAATCCTGGTAACCCAAACAAAGTCACCTCATGACTTTGCCCCAAAAAACCCTAGCTTGGTCACGCACCTGACCAAATCTAGCTATGCCATACGGCCATACAAACCCTCGGCCCCACGCGCCCAAACCAAGACGCACCTAGACAAGCTAGCCGAACCAAGCCAAGCGCCCTTGCCTTGGCCCTAGCCTTGCCATACGCCCATGACAGACCATTGTCCCCACGAGCTCAGTCCAAACAACACCCTGGTTGCACCTTCCCTATGCGGCCACTAAAACAAAGGCATGCGGCCATCAATGGCCACTCTTCAAACCCAGTATCAAATCCTGGCCATCTAAAGTCACCTCATGACTTTTGGGTCCGAAAACCTAGTCGCACCACCACGATGGACCTCACTAACAAAACTAAGGTGTGCAACGCACCTCTCAAGATGCAAAATCTCGACCATCGAATGTCTCCAGGATAGCAAGTTCCCCGAGCTCGATTTTCCAAGCCACAACTACGTATTACATGTTCTCCAAGAACGTTCGAGACATCAACACAAACTGGGGGATCATTTTTCGGTATTGTTTTGGTGGTCTACAACGTGCGGCGTACACTTCGCCCCTCATAAGGAAGTGTCATCAGAGTGAGGCGCCTTGTAAATATAGGAGTTATATGGGAAACGTTCTTGGGACATAAAGCCGTGAGTTAACAACCTTTATGGAACATCAATTCCATAACGTTAACAGTTTCATGAAAATCAATTTCATGCTTTAACCACTTTATGGAACAATCAATTCCATGCATACGGTTTCCACCTCCTCCCATTTACTCCTCACTCCTTAATGAGACCAGGGTACGTTTCTACTACGACTTGTATAAATAGGTCTTACCTATTTCCATTTGAACAACAAGTTCATTCGTACAAAACAACACTCAGAATACTTACCTGATAGCTCCCCTCGTGAGCTCTCCTACTTTTCTGAACACAAGTTGTAGAAACCCAATTGTTCTTCCAGAATAAACTATTCTGGTCTCACACTCTCCTTGCTTCCCTCCCCAAAACCAACCCATTCTCCTCCTCTTTGTGACCGAAGCAAGTCTGGAATATCCATTTCTTGGTTTAGGCCGGACTTGTACAGATTGATCTCTCGAACCTAAAATTACTCCCTTGCAGTATATTGTTTAGGGTTTAAACAGTTTCTCACCTTCACACCTGCAATTACCAAAATCAGCAGAAGCTATTTTTACCTATAAAAAATTGGCTACCACAGCGAGAGGATTGATCTATCGGTCCCAATATCAGTCTCTAAATACGTCCCTCTAACAAGGAAGGACGGTTGGTCTTTGGACTGAATCTGCGCCCTCAGATCCCACTTAGGAAAATGACAGTGTTTTAACGCCCAACAACACGGCTGATAAAGGAGTTGAAAGGTTGACTGATCTGGCACGGGGCCAGGGGATTCACACCAAAAACATGGATCTGATAAAAGACGTAATCAACACCATACTAGATTTCCTCATCAATTTGACGACAGAGATGAGCGGTTCACCTGCCTCAGAAATTTCGGAGCAGGGGACTGACGTCCCGAATGAGCACTCTCAAGCCAACAGCTTCACTGCCAACCAGAGAACCGTAAGCCAATAAGTGGCCTCAATGGTGGAAAACCTATGTGAACTCTTACATCTTTCAAGGGATCAACGGATAGAGACATTCGCCGCCATCAACCCAATAATGTCAAGTATGCCCTTGGTTCCTACATGCTCGGAAATAACAAGAATGTAGGATTCATCCATTAATAATATCACGTTCACCGACGACGGCATGATGGCCGAAGAAGGCCATAACCGCGCCTTACACTTCACTGCTCGAATACAAGGTGTAGAATTCAAAATGGCTCTCGTTGACACAGGAGCATCCTCCAATGTTATCACCTTTAGGACGCTCAGGACGGCTAAAGTACGATCAAGTGAGGTGATACGACAACCTACTACCATGACATATTTCGAAGGTAACCAAACCAATACCTATGGGTACGTCAATTTGAATCTGTCGGTGGGACCTGCCCAGTCAGAAGTAAGATTTGAGGTGATTGAAAAGGAGACATACTACCACATGATACTGGGGAGACCATGTCTCCACTACAAAATGATCATTCCTTCAACGTACCACCAATGCTTGAAGACCACGCTAAATGGAGAAGTTGTTCGCATCGCAGCGTCATTATCTCCATATGCGCCAATCTATGGCCTAGATGTTTTTGATCCAAAGAATGGGCCACAATTTACAACCAATAAGGCTCACCACGCCACACTGCCGAAATGGACGTCCATTTAAGGAAGCGATAGTCCTGCACAACCACGAAGAGAAAATAGACCTCACACCACACCTTCAGGAGAGAGGCGCACTCCCCTCCATCCACAGTACCAGAGCCCGATTCCAACCAAGCGAGAACGGACTTTCGTTGCGGGCCACGATGAGAAGGGGAAAACCGTATATCAGCGCCGCTGTTAGCAATTAACAGGGGAGACCACCACACTGTCTCTCCACCCAATGGAATGCGACTCAGCAATGATCCGCGAGAGAAGGTGCCTGACGCACCACAGCAGCTACAAGACGACACCAATTCAACCACGGACGAGCTCAAAATTATCAATATCGGGAATGAGAAAGCTCTACGTCCCATCTCTATAAGCTCGACGCTACACGCAAAAAAAAAAGATGTAAAAAAAAATAATCTTGAAAACCCAGAAAAGAAACCTAAACACATCAAAACCATATGATTCAGAAAAGCCCATTCAAGAGGTGATAATCCCTAGAAAACATCATCTTCAAGCGACTTTGGTACCTCTCTGTCCTGATCTTCAAATTCCCGATCAACTCATCTACCTTATGTGACTCCGCGGCCAAGGCTTTCTCCTCTTCCAGAATAGCTCTCGTGGCAGGGACCACGCCAGCAAGAATACCAGCCCCGTCGACCTTCATGATTTCGAGACGATGTTGTAACTAACTAACATTAAACTTCAGAGATTCGCAAGTAGACACCATGTTCTCCCACTTTTGAATAACTGCTTCTGCAACGTCGTGAATAGATACATTCTCCATTTCAACAATCATCAACACGAGACAATTCACGACAGAAACCAAGGCGGACGAACAATACTGTATAACTTCTCTGGTGGCAATATGACCGTATACTTTCCATATTATCGTGTAAAGAGTTACGAATTTTTTTCTCATAAGGAACCCCCTAACATTCCGGTAGTTAGGAGAAAGACACCTCATGTGGGTTCCGAACAATGAACTCGCGCTGGGACACACATGGCAAGAAATCCCTAAGTCAGCGTTTTCCAGACCAGCAGCGGTCGGAAGAGTCGAGATCGAAGAAAAAGGAGTAACCGAGTCATCTTCATCAATGATGGTAACGCATGCTCCAACAGGATACCTCTACACAGAAGAAAATTTCCATTATTCATCAGCCAATAAAGAAAACGTATGCTGGTTAATGAGAATATGCCGGTATGATTTTCTTTACCCGAATGACCCGAATGGGAGAGCTGTCGCAACAATCAAGCTTAGCGTGCTTTTTTGAAGAACCTGATCGACTCGAGGAAAATTCGACTTTGATCGACATGAGGGAAGTTGGACTTGACAAGAAGAAATATTTGTTGAAAACTAGGAAGATGATGTAACTTCTCCGGGCGTAAATACCGTGGAAACCCTAAGGAAAGAAAGAGAATCACAAGCTGAATAGGTGGAACATGACGAAATCATAGCCGGAAAACCATCCTCGAAATAAAACGCCTCATCAAATCGCGCTTCACCTTGCCATGGCCCTGGCCCGCGCTCCATCCCCATGGCCCTACCGCTCCTAGCTGTCCCTGACGTGTTCCACCAAGCCATTTTCGCGGCCAAGACCACACCACCTCTTGGCCCTCCCAGATCCAAGCCATCTCTCCATTGCCGCGGCCCCCACCACGCCTAGCCGCCCCTGCATGCTCCACCATGCCATTGCCGTGGTCAAGGCCATGCCACGTCTCGGCCCTTTCGGTCCAAGCCATCTACCTGCTCCGCCCTCTAGGGCCGTGCCCCCTTTTCCGCGGAGAGGACTACCAACATGGAAAGACAAAACTCGCTCTACCACTTAAAAGGTTAGTCGGACTCTCCTGACCATCTTTGCAATGATTTACGTTGTCTGTCACCATCATATGCTTACCCCGCAACAAGGAACCTATTCCGAGCTAAGTAGGGGACTTAATGTTGATGGTGGTTTTTAGTTTAGGGTTAAAATCATAAAACACTAAACCCTAGCAGACATTTAAAACAAGCGTTTACTAGGTGCATTTAATAAAAAGCTTTTAATATGTCTCTAATAATTACCGGGGTATATTTTTTCAAATTAGGGTTACGACAAACCAAACCCTAATTCCCCCGTGTGCCAATGGAAAATCATGCCAGCCACACCTAGCCCAAGCTTGCCGCGCCATGCCAATTGCACCGTGCCATGGCCCTAGCTATCCTAGCCACATCTCGTGTGCCAATGGAAAATCATTCCAGCCACACCCTACCGCGCCAAGGCATGCCAACCATGCTAGCCTCACCCTTGTGTCGATGTAAAATTATGCCAGCCACCCCTAGTACAATCTAGTCGCGCCATGCCAATCGCACCATGCCATGGCCCTAGCTATGATAGCCGCGCCACCCTGCTGGCTTCTCCTCACGGATACTAAAGTGAAGGCATGCAACAATCAACGGTTTCCCTTCAATCCTAGGAGAAAATCATGGCCGTCTATGGTCCCCTCACAACCTTTAGCTTAAAACCTTAGCTTGGTTACGCGCCTAGCCCAAGCTAAATGCGCCATGTGCCCATGGATACTCCTTGGCCCCACATGCCAAGACCGCACCTAGCGCCCATGGCTACTCCTTGGCCCCACATTCCAAGACCACGCCTAGCGCCCATGGCTACTCCTTAGCCCCACATGAAAAGATCATGCCATGCTCCCATGGTTACCCCTTGGCCCCGCATGCCAAGCAGAACCAAACCTATCCAAGCTAGCCGAGCCATGCCAAACGCACTTTTCCTTGGCCCTAGCCATGCTAGTCACGTCATGACAATCCAAGCTCCCTCACCTTGGCCCTAGCTATGCCATACGCCCATGCAAAACCCTTGGCCCCTCATGCCAAGTCTAAAAACACCCTTTCCGTGCCACCCTCCTTGCCTTCCCCCACAACTACTAAATAAAAGGCATGCACCAATCAACGGTTGCCCTTCAAACCCAGGAGCAAATCCTGTCCACCCAAAGTCACCTCATGACTTTGGCCCAAAAAACCCTAGCTTGGTCACGCACCTGACCAAAGTTAGCTATGCCATGCGGCCATACAAACCCTCGGCCCCACGCGCCCAAACCAAACCGCACCTAGCCAAGCTATCCGCACCAATCCAAGTGCCCTTGCCTTGTCCCTAGCCATGCCATACGCCCATGGCAGACAATTGTCCCCACACACCAAGTCCAAACAACACCCTGGTCGCACCTTCCCTATGCGGCCACCAAAACAAAGGCATGCGGCCATCAATGGCCACCAAACCCAGGATCGAATCCCGGCCATCTAAAGTCAGCTCATGACTTTTGGGTAAAAACCCTAAGTTTGGCCACGCCAAACCATGCCATGCCAACGGCATTGCAACCTAGTTGCGCCACCACGATGGCCCTCACTACCAAAACTAAGGTTTGAAACGCACCTCTCAAGATACAAAATCTCCACCATCGAAGGTCACCAGGCTAGCAAGTTCCCTGAGCTCAACTTTCCAATCCAGAACAACGTATTACATGTTCTCCAAGAACATTCGAGACATCAACACAAACTGTGGGATCTTTTTTGGGTATTGGTTTGGTGGTCTACAGCGTGCGGCGTACACTAAGCCCCTCATAAGGAAGTGTCATAAGAGTGAGGCACCTTGTAAATATGGGAGTTATGTGGGAAATGTTCCTGGGACATAAATCCTTGAGTTAACAACCTTTATGGAACATCAATTCCATAACGTTAACAGTTTCATGAATATCAATTTCATGCGTCAACCACTTTATGGAACAATCAAGTCCATGCATACGGTTACCACCTCCTCTCATTTACTACTCACTCCTTAATGAGACCAGGGTACGTTTCTACTACGACTTGTATAAATAGGTCTTACCTATTTCCATTTGAACAACAAGTTCATTCAGACAAGATAACACTCAGAATACTTACCTGCTAGCTCCCCTCGTGAGCTCTCCTACTTTTATAAAAACAAGTTGTAGAAACCCAATTGCTCTTCCATAATAAACTATTCTGGTCTCACACTCTACTTGCTTCCCTCACCAAAACCAACCCATTCTCCTCCTCTTTGTGACCGAAGCAATTCTGGAACGGCTATTTCTTGGTTTAGGACGGACTTGTACGGATTAATCTCTCGAACCTAAAAGTACTCCCTTGCAGTACATTGTTTAGGGTTTAAACAGTTTCTCACCTTCACACCTGCAATTACCAAAATCAGCAGAAGCTATTTTCACCTATAAACAGTTGCGTAATATGTGTTTTTCCGAACCGTATAGATTTTACTATCCGTAATTTTTTTCCGTCTAGATCGATAACTAAGTTTTCCATCCGTAATATATGTTGCGTCTTGGACTGTCCAATTTTCCTAACCATTTTGGGTGTCACGGTTTGGTTTTCCCAGCCGTTTTTGCTTATCTACTATTGGTTTTTGGCCTTGTTTGTCTTTGAACATAGGAAAAGAAAAGAAGAAGAAAAGATCACAAGAAGTAACACCTCGTAGTGACCCGACTCTACAACCTCATCACGCAAAACCATCGGGTGCAAACGCAAGGAATGTAAGTGAAGTTATGACTGTTGGAGAAAATGAAGGTGGTAGAGATGGAGTTGGAGTTACTGGAGGAACTGAAGTTGGAGTTGTTGTTACTGGAGGAACTGAAGTTGGCACTTCTAGTGGTGCTGCTATTGATAAAGGTAAATTCGTAGTTGAGGAGGACAAGAAATAGGGAAAGAATAAGTATCCACAAAAGTTAAAGGAAAGAGATGTAATTGATGCTAAGGAGCCTTTACCCAACAAGTGGAGAGAACCAAGAGATCGTTCCGTCTTGATTGGTTACCCACCTTCATGGTTACTATGGTTGTGGTACAAAGGTGATAAATAAAAACACATACATGTTATTTTCATTAAAATGGTTCATTAATTATAACAACCAGTTTTTTTTTGTAGTCCCCGGATAAAGCGGTCCCTAACTAAAGCACCAACAAGGAAAGTTTTGTCCATTGGACAACGAGCATCCAGATGACATATGATGTTGTGACAGTTTGTGGTTTTAGAGAAAGATTCTGGGCCGAAACTATGACTTTTCATCTCCCATTCGGCGAGATGACTATCACTCCGGATGATGCAAATCAAATCACTGGTCTTGATTTGGAAGGAAAGGCTATGTTTGAGGGTTTTAACAATTCTATATATTTTGATGAGATTTGTGCTTTAGCGAAGGAATTTCTTGGGTAGGGAAAATATGAATCGGAAGAAGAGTTTGAGATAGGGTATGAAGCCGCGCATAGAGCAAACAGAAAGTTTTGTTTGTCTGAAGGATAAGTTTCGGGATTCTGACACCAATACTAAGAATGGATTGGTGGAGATGGACGCATAAAGAGCTAGACATACGGCTATAGCTTACTTGTTGCACGCTCTTGGGACCGTCTTTTTTCCCGATTTCTCAGGAAATAAGGTAAATGCTTGTTATTTGCAGTAGTTGAAGACTCTTAGTCTCGATCCGGAAAGAAAACATGTACGTAGGTACTCATGGTCCATCGTCCTCCTTGCTAATATGTTGCCCAGTCTTTGAAAAGCTTCTAGATGGAATGAATCACAAATTACGGGATGTGTTGCTCTTATCCAGGTATCTTTTTGTTTTAATATAACGAATGTTTACTTATTTTACTTTTATATATCTGTTTGTGTGTAATATCTTATTTATAATTTTTTTTTTGCCATAGTCATGGGCTTACGACCATTTTAAAAGATTGAAACCTACTCGGAATACAAAATGAGCTCTAGAAAAACCTACTGGAGGAAGAAACCCCTTTGGAGGGACCCAACACAAGGCTAAAGAGACGGAAATGGTCGACATGAGGAAAAAGTTGGATGCTTTGACAATCGAAGATGTGGCTTTTGATCCATATTTGAAACTTGATGAGGATGGAGAAGATGAAGTTGGTGGTAGAGTATTTTCTGATGTGGCGACCTATACGGGACCTTTGTTTCATGCAACTGGGTTAGTCATTTAAGATCCTCGAAGAACGCTCTGCCAAATCGGTATTATCCATAAAATCATGCCTGAATAAACTCCTTTTAAACTCGTCGTAGCCATCTCCCAATTTAAGGACAAAGATGACAGATTGAACCATGAAAATGCACCGTCGATCAACCATTGGATTGCTCGTTCCCAAGAAGTAAACCAAATGAGTAGAAGACTGCTTGAAACTTCTCATTGGACTTCTGAAGCGGATGAGAATTACATGGATTGGTATAAAGAGTAGGCTCATCCTTATGTGGAAAATTTGGATCCAGAGGCGCAAAGACATTTCAAGAATGCAGAGAAAGAGAGTTGAAACCAAAGACATCAATGAATGAAAAAGATGATTAAGAGAAGATGGTGGTACGTACACTACTAATTATGTTTGTATATGTTGTTTTTTGGAATTATCTATGAATAATTAGAGTATGTGTGTTTGATATGAGAAAATAGGTCGAACGAGTTAATTGGGTGGTCAATGACATCACCCATATGATTGATTCATGTGAGAACTTAACAGTAGCTGAACAAATATTACTCCATAATCGAGTTAAAGTTTTACTTGTTACTGTCTTATCTTTACATTTATATTCTAGTATCTTAGTATGCTCAATTGATACCTTAGGATATGATCAATTGTTTCCTTAGGGCTGTGTCATTTTGAACATCTTGTTGTCCTATAAAAGCCTCACTGTAATGTTTTTTTGACATACAACTTTTGATAATAGAACAACCATTCTCTCTCACAATGTAAACTCTTTCAAATAGCTTTCCCTAATTTCAGTCCAGTTTAACCTAACCGTAAACAAACACAACAGGTCTCTCAACTGCATCGCAATAGAAAAATCATGGAGGCAGATTGTTCAATAGAAGGATCACCTCAATGTTTGATTTAGCATAATGATATTTCCTCTCAAAAACTAAACTTATCTGATCTAGTTTTTTCTAGATCTGAGCCTTAATTTCTCCAAACCTCGAATTTCGATGAATGAAGGTGGGAGCTTTTAGGGAAGTTCAAGAGTTTAGTGACTAATGTATTTCTTCTGTAGATATTAGGACACTGACATATACCAATTGGAAATTGGTACTTTCTTCTGCCGACGAGAATGTTGAGGAGGTTTATTCAAGTGGAAAATGATTTTGGGATTCAGATTTCCGTTTAGATTCTGTGATACTGAAGGATATATCAAAACAATGTTTATCTTCCCGCTAAATTCTATCTAACTTATCTCCGTTAGCTGAAATTAGTTGGTGTACAATTTTATCTTCTGTTTCAGTTTGCATTTGAATGAAAGAATCATAATTTAAGACAAATTCAAGTTGTTAGTTGCCTTTACTACTGTTGTTGTTTTCTAATTTTATGTAATCAAAATCTACATAAAAAATGAAGTTTACAGTTTCAGTAAATGAATTGGTCATAATGGCTAAGAAATGTGAAAGTAACCACACGACCAATTCATAAACAACATCAGTAGATTTCAATTTTGATTTCCTAACAAAAATTTCAGATGAAATTATCGTCATTTTCACATCTTGGTATATATTAAGATTTGTTAGAGAAAATGAGTTTTATTAGTTTGATTTTGTAGTCTTGGTGGGAATGGAACTGAGGACCTTTGAGTCTCCAAGGGCACTTGCTGATTTTCTTATGAGTGAATGAAATATGACCTTTAGTTCTACATAGGGTATAACTAAAGAGGAGCTCCACTATTTAACTATTTCATTATCGATAGTTAGACAAACAATTTACGTGAAACGGGTGGAGAAAACAATACTTGTTTTCACTAAGGCTTGGGATTAAGGCTCGGGCTCGTTCTTACGCCGTGGACATAGGTCAACCAAGACTTATCTTTTTGAACAAAATTCTTTTGAAATATTTCTTTAAATAATCTAATATCAAATAAATTTTGTATTTAATATGGGGGGTGGGTGGGGGGGTTATGACTTGGAGAGGATTTATTTATTTCCGTTTTAATTTTTATGTCGACATAATGTGCATTTAATTGCATAACTGTTTTTTATCATTTTGGAAAATCCTGAATTAATGAAAATTTATTTTGGTTTTATTACAAAATTATATTTTCTTTAATTCACTCTTAATGCACATTATTCTCGATTATCTCTCTTCTCCACTATAAAAACCTTTTGGTTTCTTCATTCCAATTTGTGTCCAGAAGAGCTACTATCCTCTTCTTTTCATCTCTCTCCCTCTGTGTGGTTTTTACTTTCATTCTGTGCCATTGCTGTTGAGTTCGTAAGAGTGGGAAAGTATTATAGTGCTTATAGTATTTGCAACAGGCAGTTTTATCCAGGATATGACTTCACCACGGGGTACATGCATCACTCATTTTGAGGCGTACCGGTGAACTATCGTGTTAAGGACAACGTGTTGAACACGTGACTCTGTTCTCTGTTTGTTGTTTCCCATTAAGTGTTTATTTATGCTTTTTCAGAAATTTGTTTCTAACATCATTCTTTGAGTATTTTATTGTTACAGTTCCAACAATATTAACACGGTAGTCATTTCTGTCTGTAACAATGGGTAAGAACGATGTTGAAAGGCCTGCATAATTTTCTTGGGAGCTCGTCCATTTTGTGAAATCGATCACTTACATTACAAAGGAGCTAAGTATCAATAAATTTTGTTTATTTGATTTTTCCTTGTTTTTGATTTTTGCCCCGTAAATTTTAAGACATTAATATTTGCAATAATCGAAAATGTTAATTGTGGAGTGAAAAACCAAAGTATCGAATTTTTTGTCAGCTGTAGAGTTTCGAGTTTATCTCTTAACCTGGAAGGAATTTTGATAAACCATTTTTACATAACGTATTAGACAAAATTAGTTTTTATGGGGTAACAATGAAATGGTGGTTCAAACCAAGTTTGTAAATCTAGATGTTATCTTCAAAATTCATATTTTATTTTCTGATTCGGAATTGTGGTTTGTGAATAAAGGTGCCATCTACAAGGGACATGGCTAATAGGCGCATGTGGCTGAAAATAAATCTTCCAAAGATAGAAAAGGTGAGAACGTCAAATGCAACACTATGCATAGATCTCGTAAGAAAGGTATGTTTCGCGGACTTAAATCTAGCATTACTTTAATTAAGGGTGATTGTTATGGTTGTTAAATTCCTGGCCACACGACAATAATTTGTTGACAACATAAAAACCTTAATCTTATCTTATACTATAATAAAGAAAAGGGGTCTTTTTGGTGGTCATGTGCACCTGATAAGTCCAAAATACCCCTACTTATTTCATTTATCTCTCTCTTGTCCGTATAATCTCAATAAAACTCTAACCTAACAACAACGAAACTCTCTTCCTTATACAACATACCACCAGCGCCATCATCAGCGTAGCCAGCACCACGACCACCAGCACCACGTAGCGGCACCGAATATCACCGTAGAAGCAGCACCAACCACCATAACTAGCAGTGCCACCAAAAAACGATATTCTCAATCAAAATCCCCACTCTCTTGCTTAGATTCCAGTGATCATTCCTTCACCACCAACACCATCACCACCACCGGAACTAGCATCATCAACCTCCGCCAGCACATACTGTTGTTCATGTCTACCCTAATCATTATCTGAGGTAAATGTTTTTTTCCTATTTCTGCTTCAACTTCCGATTTTCCCAATTTTCTTCAAATTAGAATTTTGATTTTTCCAATTTTGAATTCGAATTATGATTTTCTTAATTTCGATTGTTACATTACTCTGTGTTTCGATTTCGATTAGTACAGTACAAATTGGATACCAATTTAATTAGTAGAGGATTTATTCAGCTGATGTTAGTTAAACTTATATTCTTGAACTCTATCTGTTTGTAAAAATGCTTTAGAGGAAAACTATGTTCAATTTATAATCTTGATCTGGGTTCTGGATTTAGGAAACTAGGATTTAATAAGTTGATTAGTTACTCATAAAATAAAAAAAGAATTACAATTGCAAAAACAAATTCCCTGTCAAGTGCACCTGATAGGGAATTTTGGTGGTTCACATGGCCACCAAAATTAAAAAAAGAACTGATTGATTTATCATTTCCTGTCCACATTGCCTTAGCAAATTCCCTATCAGTAGCCTTGCAAATTTTGTATCCAGTTTTACTTACGCGAACGGTGTTGTGTGCCCCCACAGGATACAGTTTGTATTGCACAAAAGAAAGTAAGCATATAACTACAGCTGATCGAAAAGATTAAAAAAAATCAAAATAGAGAGTTAGGCATTATAGATCTTTAGTTACCAATTACGTATCCAAGCTAAGTGTATAACTACAGCTAGCATATAACTACAGCTGATCGAAAAGATTAAAAAAATCAAAATAGAGAGTTAAGCATTATAGAGAGTTGAGCATTATAGATCTGCGAGTACACCATTTATTGTATGAACCAACAAAATTGAACAATATGCAGCAATGTAGGGTAATAACGTATCCAAGCTAAGTGTCCACTGCTAATACCGGTCTACCTAGCTGATATGATTTAAATTGTCCCTAATTGACCAGAAATGAAATAAAACAAAAATAGCTGACCCTTAAGCCTTTGCCATACTGATACTAATGATCTTATCGTTTCATTTCTATGGGATTAAACTAATTTGAAAATATTTCATTGCAGTATTTGTTCAAGACTAGAGAGTAGAGAACAATGAGGAGGTTTGATATTGACCAGGATGAGGTTTGAGATTCACCGTAATATATCTTCTTTAGTTTGGGAAAAATCTGTATAGCAAAAGTTATTTGTTGGAAAAACTCTCATAGACCTTCCTATGGCGCGTTATTATTATGGCATGCTAAACTAGGATTGAAATTACTACATTAATACCTCAATTTGTGCAGGTTATCGTGGAAGCCATATAAGCAACTTGACCATCACACATACTGCCTATCTCCATATTCGAAGCATTTTGGCATTAAGTTGAGGTGAGTCAATAGTTTTTGCTAAATTAATGGTAATATCTTGATACCATTTGATTGGAGTAAAGATATAGTTTTTATTAAGAGTTCTAATCACATTCACAACATTAGACTTAAACCCCCCAGTTTGATTGGGGTCTGTACTTCAGAATAATCTTTCATTAACTTAATTAGTTAGCTTTGATGTAACTGTCTGTGTTTTATACCACTGTATGGTTGTGTATTGTGACAGGGATCTGTTATACAATCCGCTCAAGGTCAAACCAATTTAATGAAGGCCAAACCACCCCTTCTCCGTCAAAGTCCTAGACTAATCGAGCTACAAAAACAAAGGTATGCTCAACCACAAGTCCGTCGAGTTTTGACTAAAGACAAACGTAATGCTGTGACTGAAAACGAAAGGTTGGCACATCTACAAAGAGGCTGAGATGCTTATAATTTGATGCCAGAAAATGAAAAGGCATCACATCTACAAAGATGTCGAGATCGAAATCAAGGTCAAACCAATTTAATGAAGGCCAAACCACCCCTTCTCCGTCAAAGTTCGAGCTACAAAAACAAAGGTATGCTCAACCACAAGTCCGTCGAGTTTTGACTAAAGACAAACGTAATGCTGTGACTGAAAACGAAAGGTTGGCACATCTACAAAGAGGCTGAGATGCTTATAATTTGATGCCAGAAAATGAAAAGGCATCACATCTACAAAGATGTCGAGATCGAAATAATTCGATGACCGCAACTGAAAAGGAAGCATATTTACAAAGACGTCGAGATACTTATCTTACTATAGTAATTAAAAGGGTTCCTTTTGGTTGTCATGTGCACTTGAAAAGACAAAATTAGCCCCCCATGTTTTTAACTCAACTCACTTCCTCCCGTTGTCTTTAATCGAACATCTGTGTCGTTCGTTCACCATCAACATCAGCACCATATCGGCTACAACCCCCAACTCTCACACCACGTTCACCTTCACCACTTCATCATTGTCTCCCTTAATATTCTACACTTCAGTATCTTTATTTACTTGGTAGATTTTATTGGCAGCGTGTAGCTTCCTTCGATAGATCAAGTGCGGGAGTTTTACTCAAAGATTAGTTGTTTAATGAAGAACACACTACCTCATCTCTGTCAAAGTCCTATACTAATCGAGTTAGAAAGACAAAGGCATGCTCAACTACAGGTCCATCGAGTTTTGACCAAACAAAAACGTAATGCTATAATGTTGTGACTGAAAATGAAAAGGAAGTACATCTACAAAGACGTCGCAGTGATCATTATTCGATGACTGAAATTAAGAAGGAAGCATATGTGCAAAGATGTTGAAATGATTACATGAAGAAAACAAGAGGTGGTGACGGAACGACAAGTCGGCAGGTGCATCGCACGTGCGTCTTTGCTAGTAAGTAGAAAGTTAATGCTAATTTAGTTGAAACAAACTAGAACGAGTTCAATGGCATGATGTCGGAAGTTATTATAATAACCAATGTGAGAAACTAGGGGTGGACTCTCGAGCCACTAAGTATGTTTGTTGAAACATAGACCTATTCACCTCCTATCAGAGGATATGGGATGTCGAGTGACTCTATATGAGTAACTCATCCGCAACAAAGGTTGCATAAAGGGAAAGGTCGAGCAGAAGCTCATATCTGTAAAAAACTCTCACATTGAATGGAGTTTCCATATTTCGGGCATATGTAAGAATCTTGTTTCTCGTTGTGTTGTAGATGTTTAAGATTTAAAATTTTAATTAAATCTGTAGAAATTGTTGAAACCAAGGGCACTGATTTTTTTAGGAAAGGGTATAAGACTTAGGGTCTATATAAGCTTAACAAAAAAATCTGATAAAATGAACATAGTTGGTTCTATGCTTTCTTTTGTGTGTTTTTGAATGTTTGCATGGTAGACTTAGAACCATTAGTTTATAAGTCAATGCATTAACTGGCTAGCGTAGCAGACGAACCCAAATTTAGTTTGGTTTTGAACACAAAAGTGAAACATGTGAAGTATCCAAATTTTCTTTAAAACTATTTTAACAAATTTAATCCCGTTAGACCTAATTGACTTTCTTTTAATCCTTTCTAAGGTGGTAAAATTTAGTTTGTGACTTATGTAGATGACCATACGTGGTATTGTCATATATACTTGCTTAGGGATAAGGATGATGCCTTAAAAGCCATAAGATATATAAAGTTGAAGTTTGAAAACTAATCGGGTGTTACCATTAAAAAGGTTAGGTCTGGACGTGATAGCAAGTATGAAATTCTTAAAGAGAATTTTACTTTTAAAATGGAATTATTGGTAAGATTAAACTTCTTATTCACCATAGTCTATTGGTATAGTTGAACATAAAGAACCGTTAAGGAGATGATATATGCCATGTTGACTAGTTCAGGATTAAACCGTCATCTTGTGGTGGGAGGTCGTTATCTAAAACTTCTATATCCTGAATAGTTTAACCTTTAAAGGATCAGATAAAACTCCATATGATTATGGAAAGTTAGACAACCTTCTTATGCATACTTCTAAGTATGGGGGTGTTTAGATAAGGTATACTGAGTACCCTGCTGCACATAGTTTTTTGGTTGTGAGTTTTGATTATTCTGACATTGGTGTGAATACTTTTATGAAGTCTAGGGATGATGAGTTTTTTGAACATGTTGTTTGTTGAAACCTGTCTCTTTTAAGATGTGTTGTTGATCCCCTAGATGTCTTTTTAACTAGTCAGAATTTACCTTCAAAGAAAGATATAGTAGAGTTGATCCTAGGATAAGTATAAGGATTAGAACTGAGACTTCTTATAGATCTGACTTTATATTACCCCTAGCTTTGTCTGAGCTCCAGACTCATAAAGAAGTCATAACATTTACTAATTAAAACCACATTCTGGTAAGAAGCTTCATTTAGTGAAATGGACTCAGTCCGTCGGAACCAGACTTGGGAGCTTGCTAGTTTACCTTCAGGGAATAATATCATAGAGTCTAAATGAGTCTTTAGGAGGAAACGTAAGGTAGATGAAACTGTGGAAATTATAAGGCTAGGTTGGTAACTAAAGGCTATAAAATAAAAGAAGGTGTAGATTTCTTTAACTCTTATTCACTTGCGACGAGAATTACTTCCGTAGAGATGCTAATTGCTTTTGCTGCTATACTGAAAGATACATCAGATTGATGTTAAGATAGCTTTTCTAAAACCGTGAATTAGATAAAGAAATTTACATAAACCAACCTGAGGACTTTGTAGTGAAAGGTTATGAAGACAAAGTTTGTAAACTGAAAAAATATTTGTATTGATTGAAACTAGCACCTAAACATTGGCATGAGAAATTTGATCATTTAATGTTTTCTAGTGGTTTTAAAATCAATGAATCTGACAAGTGTGTCTATACTAAACTTGTGAATGATGCATGTGTGATTGTATGCTTGTATGTTAATGATATGCTTATACTTGGTACAAACATGGATGTTTTTAATTCCACTAAGAGCATGCTAAATGAGAACTTTGACATGAAATACTTAGGCCTCGCAGATGTAATCTTAGGGATGAAAATTAGAAGAAATTCTAACGGTTTGTAGTCTTAGTCATTCTCATTATGTTGAATTTGTGCTTAAGAGATACAGTCAGTCTGATTGTAAGCTTGCTTGTACTCAATACGATTCTTCTTATAGACTCGAGAAAAATAAGGGTAATGGAGAATCTTAACTTGAATACTCAAGAGTTATAGGATGTCTGATGAATTTAATGAATTGTAAGAGTCCACACATTGCCTATATTGTGAGTAAGTTAAGTAGATATACTTGTAGTCCAGAGCAAGAGCATTGGGATGTACTTAGTAGAGTATTATGGTACCTAAAATACTATACTACCTTTTGTTTGATTTATGAAAGGTATCTGTTGTCCTTGAGGGACTTTGTGATGCAAACTGGATAGTTGACTCAGAGGAGTCCAAGTTTACGAGTGGATATGTTTTCACTCTAGCATGAAGGTTTGTTTTTGGAAGATTTCCAAACATACATATTTTTACTCAATTCTTTATGGAATTTGAGAGTATTGCGTTAGATAAAGCACGAGAGGGGGCCGAGTGCCTAAGATGCTTTTTAGAAGACATTCCTCGCTGACATAGGCATGTGCCAGCTATATCTATACATTGTGTTATCCAAGATATAATAGGTAAAGCTAAAAATAACTAATCTCAATCGGTGTTATTTCCATTGATTGGATAAAGTCCAAGGAGAATATCGCGCAACCTTTGACGAAAGGTTTGTCTAAAGAGATAGTTAATAATGCATCGAGGGGGATGGGGATTAGGCTCATTAAATAAACTTGCCATGAGGGATACTTAACCTTGCTGACTGGAGATCCCAAGATCAAGGTTTTGGATGAGATAACTAATTTGTGGTGGATCAAGGTAAACACTATCAGAGAATTTCATTCTCTGCCCCTTCCATATGGTGTAGACGTGATAGTGTGACTGCATGTGAAGGATGACTTTTAGCTAAGTCTTAATGAGTTCTATAGTTTCAATTTAAGATTGAAGTGGGGTGTAGCAGTAAACACTCTTGATGGAAGTCACCTATCTGAATGTGGAGGTGGGTCGCTTCCTATGAGAATAGAGCTGATTCTCTAGAGCATTCTGAGAAACGGGATTTGTCCAGGGCCAAAAAGGACACAACGGCACGAACTTGACATCACCTAGAGAGATATCACGCGTGGTTATTATTGCGGATTACACCAAACGATGGCAGTTCAAGACATCGCGTTCACTGTCCATCAAGTAGTTCCGGAAATTTCTCACTAAGCAAGGGTTCAAGACCTCATGGACACCTCTTGCCTAAGTGGTATTTCTCACTTTCCGTTTTCTGATTTTTATCGGTATTTCATTCATGTGGGTGATTGTTGGAGAAACTGAGTTTTATTAGTTTGATTTTGTAGTCTTGGTGGGAATGGAATTTAGGACCTTTGAGTCTCCAAGGGCACTTGCTCACTTTCTTATGAGTGAATGAAATATGACCTTTAGTTCTACATAGGGTATAACTAAAGAGGAGCTCCACTATTTAACTATTTCATTATCGATAGTTAGACAAACAATTTACGTGGAACGGGTGGAGCAAACAATACTTGTTTTCACTAAGGCTTGGGATTAAGGCTCGGGCTCGTTCTTACGCCGTGAACATAGGTCAACCAAGACTTATCTTTTTGAACAAAATTCTTTTGAAATATTTCTTTAAATATTCTAATATCAAATAAATTTTGTATTTAATGTGTGTGTGTGTGTGTGTGTGTGTGTGGGGGGGGGGGGGGGGTCGTATGAAAACCTTTTGGTTTTATTACAAAATTATATTTTCTTTAATTCACTCTTAATGCACATTATTCTCGATTATCTCTCTTCTCCACTATAAAAACCTTTTGGTTTCTTCATTCCAATTTGTGTCCAGAAGAGCTACTATCCTCTTCTTTTCGTCTCTCTCCTTCTGTGTGGTTTTTACTTTCATTCTGTGCCATTGCTGTTGAGTTCGTAAGAGTGGGCAAGTATTATAGTGCTTATAGTATTTGCAACGGGCAGTTTTATCCTGGATACGACTTCACCATGGGGTATAGGCATCACTCATTTTGAGGCGTACCGGTGAACTATCGTGTTAAGGACAGCGTGTTGAACACGTGACTCTGTCCTCTGTTTGTTGTTTCCCATTAAATGTTTATTTATGCTTTTTCAGAAATTTGTTTCTAACATCATTCTTTGAGTATTTTATTGTTACAGTTCTAACAAGAGTTACCCATCCCGCATGAGGCATAACGAAACAAAAAGAAGAAGGTGACGGCTTGGAAAGCCTAGAGAATTGAATGGAGAGATAAATCTAATACCTGCATTACTTGATACCAAACTACAAAGAGAAATCATAATGAAAACAGCTCCTTGTTGCAATAAGTATGAACAAACTTGGAGTGGCAAATTCAGTCGCAGAATAACCAAAGGACTAATGTAACCCCGACCTCAGCCATTTACAAAACATAAGCACCATCACTGAATTCACTTCGGCTCTATTGATTATTTCAAACGATATTAAGGAAGGTAAAAAATGGAGCACCTCAACTCAATTTTTGAAATGAATTTCCCAAAGAAAATCGCATGGAAGCTGATAGTAAGATCAAAATTCGTATATCTACTAAGTTAACTAGCCAAATAGTACTGCAGGCACTTCAGAAAGCAATTGCAAAATAAAAGAACAAACTTTGCATAATGTTAAGAGCCCAATCTATTAGCTGCTTTTAACATAAAGGTTTCTCTATCGCACCCTAAATCCTCTTTAACTTCTGCACCTACACCTTAAGGGTAAAAATATAACTCATGCAGACACCGAAAAGTTACCCAAAACAAAACTGGATTAGAGCACCATCGAGCATTAAAAAATTGAAAGAGCAAGGAAAGGAAATAAAACATTCAACAAGCAGCTGAGATGAACAGTTGCACACTGCGACACTGCTTATTTGCATTTCCATCATATGATCAAACTGAATGATGAGTTCCAAGTAGTTAAAGTTTCCTTACTCAAGTTAGGCCTTTGAGTTTCTGTGTTATAGAACTAAGTCTAGAAAGACAAGATTGCGAACAGGTTTCAATAACATCGACCATGCCACAAGCAGTCTTTGTTCGCGTTTTTCTTGCTCAGGTTGGACCTGACATTGTTCTATTTCTACAAAACCTTTAAGCTATGCTTTTTTCTTTTTCTTTTTTCTGAACATTATATATAGTTTCCGGGCAAAAGAAAAAAGATAAACATAGTAAAAACGTGGGAATCACCTAAAATTTCAATTAAAATCATTCATCAAAAATTCAAAACCTGTTGATCAATTCTCTTGGTGAAATTTATAAAAAAAAAAAAACACTAAATTCCAAAACAATTTAGTGACACCATAGAGATATAGACTGACATAACTAGTTTGATAAAGGATTAAGGACATGTCCCATGAACAAAACTGCACCACTTTGCTCCTCTCTGATTAAGAACATGAACGGATGGTCCGCTACGAAATCAACAGGACGCGGTGGAGTAGGAAAGCCATCGCAGCCCTCCTCCTCCCCAATAATAGCTGTAGAATTCGGTTCCATGATCATCAATCCCAACAAAGCACTTGTGATAAGCCTTTGAGACGTGAAGCTTACTATCAGCATCCACCATATCTCAGTCAGATCGTCCTTATTACCATCATCATGAAGCCTCATACTCTCAGTATAAAACATCTCAGTCAGCTCTGTCTTATATTCATCAAAAAGCAAATTTAGTCCTGCTTTTTGTAGAACACTTGTTGCTTCAAAATCAAAACAAATCTTAAACTTCGGAATCTTGAACTCTCTTGTTGGAACCGAAGGATGATAAACCGGGAGATATTCGTCCAGAAAAACAATAGGGTCGGAGCTCACCTCTTCTATAAGTTCCCCGAGCCCATTACGTTGGTCGGGTAAAACTATGTACATTGAAAAAGATGAACGGTTTTTGCGGTCCCATTTGCAGTAATAAGGGATTTTGAGTACTTTGAAGCTATCATAACAACTAATATATTGAGGCCACGGCGATGACATGAAAGGAACACGAATTGATTCTTTTCCTTCAAGGAGATAGAAATTTGACATCTCAGTTAGTGATGGTCCAAATTGATACTGGTTCCAAGACCCTTTGAAATAGAGTGCATTCGTCAATATAAACACGGTATTTTCGTCGACTGCATCAGCAGGTAGGAGATTTTCAATTAATCCACTGGTTTCCTTTGCAACCCATGTATTCACCTTCTCCAGCACTTCTTCGCTATATGTTTAAATTGTTAGAACAGGAAAACAAGGAAATTAGGACACCAAACAAACGGGAAAAAACACAAAACAAACAAGGATTATAATTTGCGTACCTTATTTGCAAAATCAACCGTCTCGGCTTTGGCTTTGTAAACCGCATGAGCGACTTGCTGGAATGCAGGGTTAAGTGAGGAGCTGACCCAAACACCGCCAAAAAAAAGAAAGTTTAGGTCCAGTTTGTGTTTTGCCCAATATGTCGAGTTGAGAATGGATAGAATTTAGAGTGTCAAGGCTTTGACAGTTGAGGAATTCTAATATCTTTTTTAAGCTTTCACCACTTGCTCCAGAAGCTAGTAACCCAAGAGCAGCGTCCATGGAGAACGGAGAGAATACAACATTATTATTCTTCGATTCGCTTAACCACAGGTTCTTAACGAGTTTCATGCATGGATTGACGGTTTCCTTTACAGTTCTTTTTCTTTTTCTGGTTGATGATGGAGTAGGGTTTACTTTTAGTTTGTGATCCATGTCTCTATGATCAGCTAGACACGGATACTAATAAAAAACCTAAAGGAAATAAACTTAACGGAGACTACCAAAATATAAGAATCTGCAACTTATTGTATTGTTACAATGACTTAAATCTTTATTTATTGTGTAATAACGTATTATACACACATACTTTCTACATCTCGGATATTGCCAAACATAGACCAGATTGCTAAACTCAGTAACCCTTCCATAAAACCTGCAGAAACTAATGTACGTATGCCTAACAAGGCTTTTGGGTTATCTCATCGAAGAACACAACTTTTTTCTGTTACAGCGAAATTCACTATTTAGTCATCATCATCTTGCTGCTGTTTTTTTTTGACGATGAAATGACAAATTTAATTAAAAAACAAAGATGTTACCAAGAGTGACACCAAAGTTACAAAAAAAAAAAAAAGGAAAAACAACAAGCTCACGAAGGAGCAAACACAACACAACCCGAAAGAAAAACTTCAAACCTAAGGTCCAAAAGAAAAAACTTAGGAACCTTGACAAACCAAAAACCCAAGAGAAGGGTGCTGAAAGCTAATCAATCTTCAAAATCCTCATGGCATGCTCTCTGAAGAAAATATAGTCATAACTGGCGCACGAATTGTGAATATGGGTGACCATTTATTACTTTTGACTCTAACTAGCAGTTCCTGGCTTTCCACTGGATCTGCAGACCATACAATCAAGCTATGGGATGCATAGCAACTGGAAGGATAGATAAAGTTCACATTAACAGGGCATACTGGCCGAGCAGGTACACATATGGACTTGATGTCAGCACACAACACGTACATGTTTTCTGCTGATGATGACCAAAAAGTTAGATGTCGGGAACTCGGACAGAACAAAGTCATGTGGTCAGTATAGAGGAAGTTTTTAGGGTATACTTCAACCTTTTTTTGTGGACAACAAGGAACTGATTCATCTGGCTAAATCAATTTATGTCATTTGAAAGTTGGTGACAGATATGTCCCTCACGTCAAGTTTGTTCATATGAAGCAATCGTTTTTAATTTCTTAGAAACCGATAGAAAATCCGAGACTTGTAGGATGAGAAAATGGGGTAGGATACTCGGAGAGAACAAGGTTAACCTTTTAAATAACAATCTTAATTAAACTTAACCTCAATTATCATAACGTAGTTATACTAATATTTAGCACTACATTCTTCGCATAGATATATATCACACCTGTAGGGCTCGCACCTAAAGACCAGCTTTTTCACAGAGCTGCGCAATCCGAGGACGATCATAGTGACTGAACATTTCATTAGCCAAGATGGCATCAGCCACTTTTGGATATGTTAACAAATTGATCTCCAAGACCTGTATGTCAGGAAAATATCATGATGATGCATAGATAGTTGAAAATTATAGATGCGCCATATAGGAAACCCATTGCAAAAAAAAAAAAAAAAAAAAAAAAAAAACCTTTGTCTGTAGGTGAGCATGTTCTGGTAGATTTGGTTTCAGAACATCTAACAAAAAGGCAGTGGCCTCACGGATCATGTTCCTCTGAAAGATCCAACACCAGGAACAAAACAATTTCAGTACATCTCGTAATATCTTTTTACGCTGAATAAAATGATAGGCCATAACTGAGTTTCCCGGAGAAGGATAAAGCTGCCGTGTGTTGGAAATTGTAATTTGTAATTTAGAGTTGTCTATATTAGTGTAGAATTGTGTAGAGAATTCTACAAGTCAAATTAGTCATGTGTTAGAATAGATAAGTATTAGTCAAAATAGACATGTGAAGGATAAACTCCTTCATACTTATCCTTGGTATTATACTCTAGAATATTCCCTCTAGATAAGGGTGTAATGAGAGTGTAAAGAAGAGTCTAGATAGAACTATCTAGAGAAGTAGGTGAACTTATAAATAGGCATGTGTAGTATCATTTGTAATTGTAAGAAGCAAGAAATGATTAGTAATATTAAGAGTTAGTCTTGCTTCCTAGGAGCTCTATACGAGCAACACAACTATGCTCGTATATCTCCGAAGTTTCATATCCCCGGAGAAGGATAAAGCTGCCGTGCTATGCAAAATATTCAGGAGGTTGCATGGACGTGCAATTTTTTTTGCAAACAACTTGAGATAATTAAAATGCAATAAAGGTTTGCAAAAGAGAAACCTGAAGGAAGAGATTCGTGATTGTGTTGTAATCTACAGGACAACCTCCCTCCATTTCTGACATCATTAGAGCAAAATTGACAGCTCCCTATCAAGAACAGAGAGTAAGTTATCAGTAGTAATAGGTTAAGATTTATAACAGATGACCAGGTATAGCTTAAAGAAATACTGTAACCAGGAACTTCAAAAGGAGGTGAATTTATTATGAAGAATGTTTACAAACAAAGAGAACCCTTAAATACTTTGGACAATAAAAGATGCAATATTCGAAAAGCGAGGTAAGTTATAATTGCATCCGATGACAGAAGACTGCAAATACCTTGGGATCTGATTGCAGAATTGTTTGCATAAGTAAGAGATAATCAGGTGTGTACCCAATCTGCATAATGAAGAAATCAACTCTTCAAATGACATACATCTTTGATCAGTTGCAAGAAAAATGAAATGACACCCAATTTAAATTATGTTTAACACTCGAAACGAAAACATAGATTGTATACTTTTCTCTCGGACCAATAGCCAACTAGGAGGATCAAAAGACCAACTACGACCAATGACAAATAGATGGACACTGCACCAACGATAAACTGAGTGAAATCATTACCTGCTTCGAGTAAATATGAATCTTTTCAAATTCCCCTTGTTCAATAAAAGCTGCAACAACTTTTGGTGTGGCCCTAGCCTTGATATGTATTTTCAGGGCAAGGTCACTATCCATGGTCTACAACACATACATAAAGATGTCAATGGATATGAGAGAAAGCTATAATGATCATTAAAAGGTGAGTGTATCCCAAAAAGAACACGTGTGCAAAAAAATACAGAATAATCTTGAATCAAATCCAAATCCGACCTTTACAAGATCTCCAAGTTCCTCACTGCACTCAAGCTTGTCCTCAGCCAACCATTTTTCCAAAAGATTCTTTTTGTTCTTATTCAATAAAATACGTGATAATTCCAGAGACTCAAACGTATTGAGCTTTCCTCTATTTAACAGTGTTCCGAAGTATTGCAATAACGGTGAAGTTTGGACATCTTGCACAGGTACACTCTGTGAGGCATGAAAATACGACACGGAGGTCATTAGTTATTCTACTTCCTCACCTCTAGAACAACGCAATATTAGGCATGTTCACAACTGATAGAATTTATTATGTGTAACATTTATCGTAATGTGACAGCAAGCCCAAACAAATAAAACTGACATTGAAAAAAAAAAAAAAACACCATAGATAGTAATAGTATATAGCCATAAAAGGAGAAGAGTTTGGTAACAAGAAGGAAAATAGAGTACTAATATGGAAATAGACAAGCAACGTGTGTCTACAAAAAGCATATAGGCGAGGATAGATGTCCACTGAGGAGTGAGGATAAAACAGAAATGCATCAACTCAGTGTAACTGAAATACCTGAAACTTTGCAAAAATATCAGGAGTTCGGAGGATCCCCAGGGGAGATTCTGCAACAAGCTCTGCAGCCTCCTTATATTTTGTCTGTGAGAACAATTCTTCAAACCGCTGGAAAACCTGAAGATGAGGATGAAGATGAAAATGAAAATGGAAAGACAAGTAAACCCACTGTATAAAATATATGGCACATATGGCTCATGGTGTACAAAGTGTTATGCTTGAAGGTTATTAAAAACTAATCAATTGCGGCCGATATTATCACCACATTAAGAGATTCAGTAAAAAATAAATTGCTGTAAGGCATCACCACCTCATGTCAATGTATCACCAAATTCTAGTGTAGCATGACTTACCAAATTCTCTGCCCCAGGAAGGTTCCCTCTTTTTGCAAGATTAATAGCAAGTTCCAGATTCTTTAACTGTGAAATTGCAACATAACATTCATTAAGCTAACAGCAAATCTGCAAAAAAATATAGCACTGGAGCGAAATATATCATAATGTGCACATACTTGGCCGCTGACAAAAAGCACCATGGTTGCTTCATTGACAGTAGCAAGTAGCACCTGACCTCTCCTACTGACAGCATAAAAGCCTCCTACTGATGTAGCTTCTGCCGTCAAAAATATAGGATCTGGACTAATTCGGTTTCTATAAACCGGGGTAACTGTCTCCAAATCATAAACAAATAGAAGTGCAAGCTTTGTAATCACGTATATCAAGCCATACTTATGTGAAATCTGTCAAAATAACAAATCAATAGCTTAACATTGGCACCCAACTTAACTGCAGTAAATTCAAACAGAAGGATGGATCAAAAGTAAGACCTGCATTGCCACTGGAAAATCATCAGCAAAATCTGGGGGGAAGAAAAGATATGCTTGTTTCTGAGTAAAAGCTGGTTTACCTGCTTACCAGATTCACAACAAAAAGATCAACACCTAAAATAACAATTGAATGTTCCAACTAATAATAGAAGAAAAAACACAATTGCTACAATCTTGGCTTCCCAAGTAATACAAATTGCTACTAGGATGAAGTACCAATTGCAATTTCGAATTGAAAGATAGATTAAATGCTATCACACAGCCATGAAAAGTTTGATCAGATGCTATCACTCAGCCATGAGGTAGAAAAGAACTCATGATACAAATATCTATATATTATTGAAGAGACCAGATAAATCGACCTGGCTGGGCACCAAGTTCAACAACATGCAGCTTCGAGGTGACCTGTCCAGCTTTGGTAGTTTTTGTGGCAAAACTAAGAAGCGTTGAAGGAGTGTCTCTCCTGGGAACCTACATACAACATCCAAACAAATATTATTCGTCAATACAAACTAATGAAAATTTCTGTAATAATATGTTACTGCGGTCATAGGTCAAAACAATTCTCACTTTAAATGTGGCAAACGATGCTGCATGTGCTTCAAGCACTTGACTGCGCTGCTGATCCACAGAATAAAGATGCGTATTCCCTTTGACCAGTTGAGGCCTCTGCAGTTAATGATAGAACAAGAAAACAAATGTTAGAAGTGTATAGATACTAGGCATATACTTCCCAAGTAATCCCTTGGTTACAGGTACTATTGGCTAGGTTATGACAATTTTACACTTACGTAGCTCAGGTGACCCAGGAGCGATACCAATTAAGACCAAACACTTTTCAGAAGGATCACATCGGTAGTTTATAATTTGATTGTTTGCTAAATTAGCCTTTCTTTGAAACATCTTTACAGGATGTGAATCACCTGGGTTTTAAACACAGCAGATAAAATTTGATGAGCGTGATTTGTTTATTTACTAGCTTGTGACAGGAAACATGTGGCAAGGTATAACGAAGAAGTACAAAACGTGTCTTACCTTCAATTTCCCAATGATACACTGAGGTCTCCGTGACTAGACCCAATATTTTTGGTGTGATCCATTTCCAAAAAACAATCTGTAGGATGTCAGGCAAACAGATTAATGACGTATTGCCAAACGAAAATCGAACAAGTCCGGTTTATGCTTTGCGAAGAATATGGTCAACACCTGCTCAGGCATTTGATGTGATCTCATTTTTGCTTTCATTTCAATGTTAAATATTTGTAGGTAATCCTGAGTGGTTCCCCACAGTTGAGCTGCAAAAATAAATTATACTTTATCAGCATCATAACAGAATCTGCAGCACCCACTTATTACAAACTTTGTGAAACAATTGAATTGCATATAATTGTATTACATGTTGATTGTATCAATGACATGAGCCAAATGGCCAAAACACAATACACATTTCACCTTGTAACTTCTAAGTAAGTCTATTACATTCGCAAGTGCAGTTGGAGTCAGGGACGGTACTAGGGGTGGCTTACCCAGGCTGCAACCCCCCCAAAATACTAGAAACTCCTTTTTAGCCGGCCTATTCGTAAGAAAAAAATGAAAAAGCTCAGGTCAAAATTATAGTTAGCCCAAAATAAATTTTCTATCTATACAAAAATGAAAAACCACACGCCACGTATCCCTCTGATAACTCTATGTATATACAAACATACAAGAAAACTAGTTTTATGATGACTCCCTCCAACCTTTTTTTCTTCTCATCTTGCATTTCTTTTTAGTTTATAGGTTAAAACTTAGATCTAAAGCACCAGTGAAGGAGGAGAGGGTCAACATATTCATATAACTATAGATTAGCCCGGAGTAAAAAATTGCATTAGCCCATTAGTATGACATATTCAAATGACTGCTTCCCAATTTAATTGGTATGTTGCCTTTTTTTTTTTTACTTCTTTTAAACTTTTGTGTCCTCTTTTGTTTCGGTTAGTGCTTAGAAATTAAATTCATCGGTGAAATTTACTCCCACTCCATCACAATTTGATCTATCCAGCCCATGTTGTTTCCAAATATTTACTAAAACTTGATCCATACATACGTAAACTAAAAATTAGCCCAAATATCAAAATCTATTACATAATATTTTCCCCTTTTGCTTTTGACAAAAAATTGAAATTTAAATGTTCTGATGTATCGGCTTTTAATTTCATGAACTGATTTGAAAACCATCCAAAGATGTAGAAGTAACATTGTAAAAGTTCAAAAATTCGGGCGGCCTTCGGCCGCATTCCAGATAATAATTTTTATTTTTATTATATATATTGTCTTCGTAATTTAAAATATTGTCACTCAGCTGAACCTTACTATATAGAAAATGATAAGCAACATGCAATGCTTTTATCACTGTATTTAAATTTTAGCATTTAGATTGATATAATTTGGGTGTACGAAAATTTTTTTAGCCCACCCGAACACAAATTCCTGGTTCCGTCGCTGGTTAGAGTATTATTTTTGTATGAAATTACAATGATACTAACAATGGTAAAAGAAAGCGACAAATTATTCAACACAAACAGCAATGTGGATGACAACACATACCTTTGAAAGCAATAATTCTGGAATTAGGGTTCATCAAAGCAGAATCAGCAGTAATAGGTCTTCTCAATGGTCGATTCGGCATACTCATATCAATAATAACAACACTATTCTGTGGTGATGTTTCTGTTACACAAATGTACTTATCCGATTCCATAGTTACGTGCATGAATGTTATATGTTGTGGATTTATTCCAATACTTGGCAACTGCATTCACAAAATTAAAACACAAATCAATTATCAAATTCACAGAAAACGCATCAATCCTTGAAAGATCTTAATTATAATAGATTCAATTACATTCGAAGCTAAGTAAAGATCTTACAACTTACAGTTAGTATTTCTTTCATGGCGATCGGGGCGCTAGCAGCATCCATGATTGCTATAATTGCGAACTGAGATAGAATTAGGGTTTCGATTTGGCAGTCGGGGAGAAATGAAATGTAATACGAACAGCGACAAATGGTTGTTCTCGATTTGGCTGAGAAACAAAGAAATCTTCTAGTCTAAAACCTCACTGAGTAGGAGAGATGCGGATCTAGATGTAGTCTAAACTTTCCATTTCATTTTGGATTTTTTTCCTTCCAACATAAACAAACACAAAAATAAATAGGAGTCTTAATTATTTATTATTTTTCTTTTATACGCAAAATCCGGACCCTACCCAAACCCAACTAGTTGCACTGGATCTACTGTAGATCCAATATTGCTTAACCCACTATACGGCGGGGATTGAACCCATAACTTCCTACTTACTGGAATTGATGGGATATCACTGAGCCACTTGGACCCAAATACGAGGCTTAATTGCTAAGGTAAAATGATGACAATTACTGACTTGGGGTGAAATTTGTTAACTAGGAGATGTGGTTGGAAATAACCAATAGAAAATGGACGGTTTTACGATGACAACAGAGGTAGTACGCTTAATTGGTAGTAATTACTTATCTGTGTATGTCCGTATTGGTATCGTTCATACCCTAGTTAGTAATTCGTCGAACTATTCACGAATAATTCGCGAACCGAACCGAATCGTCCGAATTCGTATGATACGGCCGAACTACTCCAACTCCGACCTGTGTTCGCGCATTTTGTGAGCCTCCCGTATATATTGCGAATTATACGCGTGACAGACTATTCGCGAATTAAGTTCGCCAGCTGTCCCATCCGTTTTGAGCCCAATTCTTTTAAAGGTTTTTCAAAAATTAGAAAGCAAGATGGGGAGATTCGAACCCACATCATCAGGCTCGCATAAGTGCGCTCTAACCACTGTTCTGGTTTTCATTTTTTGTTTATTCAACCATATATTTTATATTTAGTACATATGCAGTCAATCAAACCATGTTACAAACCTACAAGCTTGTTATGTAATCTATTTATGCAATTAATTGCTTACTTCGCACTACATAATCACGCCAAAATATTTTTTCCATCATTTATGTATGAAAAATTTAGTCTTGTAAGGTTATTAGACTTATCAATTTATTATGTATGTAAACCGAATTTTCAATGCAGAACTCACAATTCTAAAACGAATTATACACGTACGTATCCGTTCCGAACTACTCTCCGAACAACGAACCGTTGATCGGATTTTTGACCGAATCCGATCTACCTTTATCCGTATAATTCTCGTACGTATGCCGTTCCGAACTCCCCTCCGTATCCCGAATTGCTAACTAGGGTTCATACTGGTCTGTCGACATAGTCAATTTCATTTATATTAATTTTGAAAGCTGGTATCCAATCGGCGTGCCTTGGAGGTCTCACAAAGAACCATCTTTTGGGGATTACCCAAAAAAGTTGGGGGACTACCCATCAGTTTTTGTGGAGGATATTAGAAGTAATATTTGGTCACCCCTTATAATTTTTGTTTCTAATACCCATTTTACCCTTGATGATAAACTTAGTGATTAGTGATTAGTGATTAGTTAAAAACTGATTAGTGATTAGTCAAAAACTGATTAGGGATTAGTGATTAGTGATTAGTGTTTTATAAGTTGGATTGTTTTGTTTTTAACATTTTTTTGAGAGAGATAAGAAGAAGAAGGAAATAGGAAGAACAAGAGTATGAGGTTTTGGGTACTCATGGATACTTCAAATTTAGTTAATGGTGCTTGAATTGGCCAAAACATTCCTAAAAATGAACAATTTATAAATTGATTTTCGTTTGGTTTACAAAGTTCGGCTACAACATTTGAAGAACAGGTTACCGAACTCATCTGCAAGTGTAGTTCGATTAATTTTTTTAAAAACACAGGTAGCCGAACTCAGATTTAATGGAATTTTTTGTTTCAGATAACAGTTCGGTTAGGAAATTTTTTTTACGACGTAACCGAACTAAAAGTTCGGCTGGGAAAAAAAAATGAAAAAAGTTGCGACGTAACCGAACTCAATATATAGGTTTTAAGAGAAAAGTTCGGTTAGGAGAAAAAAATTGCGACGTAACCGAACTGAAGTTCGGTTAGGAAATTTTTTTTGCGACGTAACCGAACTAGGAAATTTTTTTTGCGACGTAACCGAACTTTTCTCTGAAAGAAAAACCTCCATTAAAAGTTGAGTTCGGCTAGTTCGACAAAGTTTTTCACATAATTCCTAACCGAACTTCTCTCTACAACTTACATTTTCAACTCATTTTAATGATTACTTCTCATTTTTGCAACCAAAAACGAATGACAAGTAATGGGTTTGTTATAATTTTGATTTTGATTTTGTTTTGTTAATGATTTAAATTAAGCTATATATTGTGGTCGGAGGTGGTGGTCGGCGGTGGTGAGCGGCGGGGGTGATGGGAGGAGGTGGTTATATATATATATAGGTGGTGGTGATTAAAGGAGGTGGTAATATATAGGTTAAGGGTAGGTTAGTCATTTCCACATTTTAGGACACCCCTTAGCATTGTAGGGTGGACATTTGTATCACTGGATAGTCCCCCACTTTTTTTGGGTAGTCCCCAAAAGATGGTTCCTCACAAAGCAGTGAATTGATCCATGCCGAGCAAATTGTACGTGGACCTTAGTTTCTGTTAAAAATACAAGGTAATTTGTGATTATTCTAGAAAAATCTTGATGAGTGTACAAGGCTTAAAGACGAAGTCTGCGCACAAATAAAAGCCCAGAACAATCTAAGTTGGTCCTGCCAAAAGGGAGCTAGAGTACTTTATATGGATACTTCTAGGGGTGTGCAACTGACGGACGGTTGCGGATTAGGGGTCACCCGCAACCAAACCGTAAAAATTGCGGTTTTGGAAAATTAAACCGTGTCTAGTCCAATCACCTGCGGATTTCTTATCCGCAGATCAGCGGATGATGCGGTTTGGTTGCGGATTAACCGCGGATTTACTCAGGAAAAAAAAAAAAAAAAAAGTAAAACAAATAAAAATACTAAGTTAAGAAACTAGAAATTTAGAAATTTAATTTGCATCCCCAAGTGCATTCCATGTAAATCTAATTTCCCTTGTAAAGAATCCCATTTCAAGTTCTCTAGTAGTACTGATGAACCATCTATCAGTTCTTGGGTTTACTTCCCTATGGTGCGGTTTGATCCGCAGTTTTCAATACCCAACCGCACCCAAACCGCTAAAATGTGCGGATTAAAGAATCCCACCCGTGTCCGGCCCATACGTCTTGCGGTTTGGGTCAAATCCGCAATTTTACGGACAAATGCGGGTGAAATCTGCGGTTCCGGTTATTATGCTCACCCTAGATACTTCTTTCTCTGGCATATTCGGCAATTTTCTAGAGGATTATTTCTCTAAATTTTTCTTAGTTGGTCAGTCAGGCAGTAGAGTGTTCTAGAGTAATAGTGGTCGGTGTATCAAGCCTATAAATAGGCAACGGATGTTTCATTTCCAAACCATCCCAAAAACTCGAGTGAGTGAAGAAGTCAATCAGTAAGTGAGAGCTAGCTAGTAAGTGCCAAAGTGTCATTGTAGACATAATGAGCGAAACAAAGTGTACACTAAAAATTCCTTTGTAACATTTCATTTCCCAAATTAATCAAAGCCTCACTTTTTGATTAACGAACCTTTCGTCCCGAATCATTTTCATGAACCCATCACACTTTCGTATTGCGCCAAAAAATTTGATATCAGAGCCAACCAAATAATCCTAAAAATCTACCCATGGAAATTAACTAAAGTATTCAAGGTTTTAATTATGCCTAAAAGTCTAATTCCAATTTTTGATGGTGAGAGTTATGATTATTGGAGTCTACCGAAAATCAAATCAGTAGTTATGCAGATACCATAGACAATAGTTGTAGAAAAAATTTGATCATATTGTCGCTGCCATTGAGGAGTCAAAAAATTTATCTACTCTCTCTGGTCACTTGAGGCGTGTAGGTGCAGAATATCCACATGGCTAGGTGGAAACATCTTAAGCTATGATGTACCTAAAGGTGAAGACGCGAGAAGCACATAATAGAGGCTGACAGGTGCGAGAATTAAGTAGCCAGGTGAATCGGGCAGAACCACTCCACAAGCTATCGGACAAGACTCAACTCCAGACCTTTGACAAAGCTGACAGACGAGACGCGTTTGGTCAAACGAGGAGAGTTGGTCAAAGGGATAAGAAGATACGTGTCATATCGTCCAACCAGAAGGGAGACAGGGTTAGAAGGGAGACATCGCACCAAGAGAACACCAAAAGAATTAGCTCGGACGAGAAACTGCTAAAGAACCAAACTACATCGGCCATAGTCATAAAAGAGGAGGCGACGCGAACGGGCCCGACAACAGGACTTCAAAATAGATACATTGCGATCAACACCATAGTTTGGTTGTATGTAGCCTCCCCTATAAATAGAAGAACTTGTATCTAAGAGAGGAAGGTTGGAATTTCGGAGAGAGAGTCTTATAATCACACAAAAGAGAAAGAGAGTGGGGAACTAGTTCACCTTGTAAGAGAGTTCAACTTGAGAATAACACCATTGTATACCTTGAAGTAATAAGATTCATCCTTTCACCCCGTGGACGTAGGTAATCATACCAAACCACGTATATTCTTGTGTCCATTGTTAAGATCTTACTTTCACTTGCATGAGTAGAAGATTTCTATCCTTTGGATGTAGTTTGTAGTAAAATGCATCTACATTCTGGCGCCAACTAAGGGGACCCGACTAAGATCTCCGGATACCTTGCCTAAAATACCTTTAGAGGCGATCAAAAGCTCCTAAATACACGTCCAAGTGTTGTAGTGGAAGCTAAGATGAACTCTGCTGGTCGGAACCGCTTATTTATTGTTTTTTTGAGTCGTCTAGTGTACATGCAAAATTGAAACAGTATCCTCACCTTTACAAGGTATAACAGAGTCCTCGTTTCTTCGACCAAGAACAGTTTTATCGGCAGAAATTCTCCATAAGCTCACCGGCGATCAACAACACAGGTTAGGAGCTAGGTTGAGAATCTGCTGATAGGATGACTGTTTGTTCTTAAGGGTTGAGCGAACTTTAGTAGTAAATAAGTCGTTCTCTTGTTGCGGTACAAAGTTTGCATGCTTAGGATTGCAAGAAGTTAAGTTTAAAGAGTCGTTTGCATGATAAATTGTCGATCTTAAGCTCCCCAGCATGGAAGTCGTGTCTTGGATGTTTCTTTAGTAAGGAAAGTTTGTTTACGAGTTCTTAGTAAGCGTTTTTGTGTATGTACCCTTGCTCCATTGATCGGAAACAACCCGCGTCGTCTGATTAGAACAAAGAAGGAGGAATATATTGACCGACGATGTTGTTTAGTCGTCAGAAGGTTCTTTGAGAGTATCCACGGAAGACAGTCATAAAGAGATGACAATAGTAGAGACCTGAGTTAATTTTTTGACTTACGTACCATGACATTCGATCGTCACATGCATGAGTTTAACGATTTGGAGAATATAGAATGAAGGAAAAACTAGCTTAAATGCGGAGGTCAAGTGATGAAAGCGACACCGCATGAATTTATAGGGACGCAATGTAAAATATGCCACAAAGTCAGCTTAGAGTCAAAATATGGTATATAGGCAGGACCCATCTGATAACTGGAGTCGGCTTTATATTTGCAAGATCTGGCATCGTGATATTTTTGCGTATGATGGCTAGCAAAGATGCGAGCGAGGGTAATCGGGTCGAGGAAATAAGGCAGTCGACGACCACCGCCAGAGGAATCTCATGCAGCTGCATGAGGCATGCCAACTGTTGATGAGGAAGTGGATCTTGGGCGAGATGATAACACCCTACCCTTAGACCAGTTTATTCTAACCTAGAGGAGAGCTGACCAAGTCGATAGACTTACAGTTTTAGATACAGGTGACGATGAAGAAGCGCTTGCGGCACAAGCCCAGAGACAGAGAGCAAGACAACAAGCTGAGTACCAGGAAGCTTTATGAAGAGAGCAAGAACGTCTCAGGCAGATCCAATTGGGACGAGGAGCAGCTAGTAACGTTGTCCCTCCACCTGTCCATGCAAACGGTCATGCAACTGGTCTGATACTACCTCCACCACCAACATCGGTACCATTACAATCTCGGACACAACACCCTAATGGACATTCTAGTCATGAGAGCACAGACCCGACGTTCTTGGCCATTTTAGAAAGTCAAAGAAGACAAGAAGCGGCGCTAAGTGAACTCCAACAATGAAATCTCGCCATGGAGTTTGAGAATTACCAGTTGAGGAATCAACGAACCAGATCAAGGGGGTCGTCTAGCCAAGGAACGTCGAGTCATCATGGTCGATCGGGTCAATCACCACCTATGATTGGGCCGAGCAACCCTAATCGGTCTAGGCGATCTCCCATACCCTCCCCAGGAGGATACGGACCACTTGAGGACTCGTCTAGTGATGAAGAAAGGCGAGGGAAGGACGGACATCAGGAAGGGGAGAAAAAAGCTAAACTTAAAGAGTTTGAGGCAAAGATTAAGGAGCTATCGGGGAGTAGTGAAGAGAACAAACTGGTGGAGATTATGAGCGAGGCCGACAAGACACCTTTCTCCTAAGAACTTGAGGAAATGCCATTCCCACCAAATTTTACTTTACCTATATTTCCTTTTAGATTCGACAGAACAGGAGACGCGGTCGAGTATCTAAAAATGTACACCATGTCATTGATCCAATGGAAAAAAAACATGGTAGTCATGTGTAAATTCTTCCCGACCATCTCGGAGGGCGAGGCGAGAGATTGGTTTTATTCACTTCCACCTGGATCAATCGGCGGATATGATGCACTAGTCGAGGCCTTTATTGAAACTTATATACACAATAGCTGTCATCGGCCAAGAACGAACAAGCTATTTAACCTCACCCAGAGATTAAGGGATCCCTTGAGAACCTTGACCGATAGGTGGAGGAAATTATGCACTGAAATTGGAAAAGTACCAGTCGATCAAGCTATCTTTGGATTCGAAAACGCGTTTGGAAGATCATACCCCATCTGGATATCTATGTTCTCTGAAAAACCGAAAACCTTGAAGGAGATGCGAAGGATGCAAGAACATTTTATCGCCCTAGAAGAAATTCAAGCCGAATCGAGAGATAGAGGAGTGCAAGAAGCTAGTGCTGAGACTAAAATAGTTATGGACGATCCCGTTGGGCGTACTGAGAAGAGATCAGACCCTCCACCAAGAATCCGGGAGAAAAAAGAGTGGGTGGCCAAAGGGAAGAGGCCGAGGCATGAAGCCCGATCATACACACCTTTAAACGCTCATTTGGAGGAAGTATTCAAGGAGGTCGAGAAGATGAATGATATCAATTACCCAGCATCAAGGGGAGTTCAGTTCCAAGGAACCAAGGATCACCCCGAGTACTGTCACTACCATCAGTATAGAGGCCACTCCACTAATAATTTCCGAGAAGTAAAGGATATTGTGCAACACCTCATTCGAGATGGGTATCTGAGACAGTTTGTTCGACATCCAGCTCAACCGATGGCAACACCCGAAGTGCCAGTTCATCAAGTACGCATTGATAGGTCAACTCAATTTGTGAATACCAATTCACACTCAGCTATTCAAGACTACACTCTCGGCCCGGTAATCACTTCGAGGATTCACAAGAGCAATCGCGATGGCAAAGAAATATGTAGTGTAGACAGAAATGGGACCTTGGATGAGGAAATCTATTTCGTTCTCAGCCAAGGACGTCCCAGCAAATGGGCAAGCACACAGTGATCCCTTGGTCATCACATTATTAATTGAGGAATGGGGAGTAAGAAGGATTCTCGTGGATAGCGGAAGTTCAGTTGAGCTGTTATTCTATGACACGTTCAAGAGAATGGAGCTGTCGGACGACATCCTTGTTCCCTCAATGTATCACATCTACGGCTTTAATGGTACGGTAACCATCCCTAAGGGCGAGGTAACTTTGATGGTTTCGGACGGTGGGGGCTACCTTGACACACTGATAACTTTTTGTGTGGTCGACGTCGCCTCGCCCTATGAAGCAATTATCGGACGTCCATAGATCGCTGGGATTAAAGGAGTGGCATCGGCATATCATCAGAGATTAAGGTTCCCGACCTACAAGGGAGTATCTGTGGATGTAGGTGACTCCAAAGCAGCACGACAGTGCATGCATGTTAATACAGAAATTAACGAAGATCGGCGAGCTCGACGAAGGCGAGAAAAGAATAAAGCCCAAGAAGTTAAGACTGTAGAAGAGTTGGACGAAGCAATTTCACAAGCGGTCATGGCATATGAAACCCAAGAGAAATATCCTTTATAGCAATTAAAGGAAACGACTTTGATCGGGGAATATAAATCTAATTTCTCAACAGTCGAGATGACTCGGGAAGAGAATTTGGGGACGATTGAGGAGCCAAATATAGTAAGGATCGGGAAATTACTCTCGGATGAACAAGCAGGTCAACTCATGACAGTGTTAAAGGAAAAATTAAACGCGTTCGCATGTGAAGTACACGATTTAGAGGGTATTGACCCGGAGGTATGCTGCCACCACCTGAAGATTGATCCAAGGGTCAAGCCGGTTAGACATAAAATAAGGCGAATCGCACTAGAGTTACAGGCAACAGTCGAGGCTGAGCTAAAAAAGCTACAAGAGTGAAGAATAATCAGGAAATCCCATTACCCGTAGTGGATATCTAATATGGTCTTGGTGCCAAAGAAAAAGGGAGGAGTCAGAATATGTATTGATTTTAGTGACTTGAACAAGGCCTGCCCGAAGGACAGCTTCCCTCTCCCAAGCATAGACCAACTAGTAGAATCGATAGTCGGATATGAGGCGATGACATTGATGGATGGATACATGGGCTACAATCAGATACCGCTGGCACCCGAGGATCATGAGCATACTTCCTTCTTCACACCAAGGGGGATGTATTGTTATACCAAGATACTATTTGGACTCAGGAATGCTGTTGCGACATATCAGAGATTGGTAGGGGATATGTTCGAAGACAAGATCCACGACACCATAGAAGTTTACGTGGACGACATGTTGATCAAGAGTCGCCGAGCCAAGGATCACGTCCGAGACCTTCGTGAGATTTTTCAGACAATGAGGAAACACAGGATGAAGATTAATCCCGCCAAGTGCGACTTTTGGGTTACATCAGGCAAATTCTTAGGATATATCATTACCCCTAGAGGGATAGAAGCAGATCCCGAGAAGGTTAGGGAAGTCTTGGAGATGCCATCTCCCGCAACAGTAAAAGATATACAGAAGCTAAATGGTTGTATAGCAGCATTGGGGAGATTCGTATCACGGTCATCGGACAAATGTAAAACCTTTTATGACATTCTGAAGAAAGGAGAGAAGTTTCAATGGACGAATGCTAGCGAAGAGTCCTTTCAAAACATCAAGTTACACCTAGCCAGTCTCTCGGTTCTGCAGAGGCCCGAGCCGTTAGAAATTCTTACCCTATACTTAGGGGAAACACCATATGCCATTAGTGCAGTATTGGTTAGGACAAGTGTATTTTATTAGCAAAACGCTAAGTCCGGCCGAGAAAAACTATACCAGAATGGTTAGGATGGTGCTGACACTAGCTTTTGCTGCGTCTAAGCTCCGAACATATTTTCAAGATCATTGCATACGGGTTCTCACCAAGTCTCCTATCAAAGCGGTTTTAGACAGTGCAGGTTGATCAGGGAGAATCTCTAAATGGGGAGCCTTAATCAAACAATATGATGTGGTGTACGAAATGAGGACGGCAATCAAAGGGCAGGTAGTGGCTGACTTCCTAGCAGATTTACCACTAAGCGATGAAGACGAGGTTGAACATATACATGGGATGATGGAAGAGCGATAAGAGCCTGCTGACTTATTAACATCCAGTAGCCCCACACGGTGGGAAGTCTTCGTCGATGGGGCATCAAACAAAGAGGGGTCAGGTATTGGATTAGTATTCACTACGCCGAAAGGAAGAAAGATAGTGCACTCATTCAGGTTGGAATTCAAAGCAATAAATAACGTCACAGAGTACGAAGCAGTAATCCACGCCTTACGGATAATTGTAGAAATGGAGCTACAGGAGGTTCGCTTAACTAGTGATTCACAGTTGGTGATTCTGCAGATTACGGGCAAATATGCGTCACACGACCCCGTATTGCAAAAGTATTGGGAGATCTCCCAATTTTACATCAACTAAATACCAAGCATTAAGTTCCGCCACATTTGTAGGAAAGATAACAGGCAGTCGGACGCTCTTTCCTACATCACCTCACAGCTGGTAGATCCAAGCCTAGGGGCATTCGCGTTATGAGGATCCTCACTCCCTCGATCCCAGAAACACCAGACGTACGGATCGAGGTGTCTATTAACACAGTCAAGCGATATAAAGAGGGCGATTGGAGAAAGACGATGCACCGATACCTGGAAACGGGCGAGCTACCCAAAGGTCGCCCCGAAATAAATAAAATCAAAAGTAAGTCGCGCGAATACGAGCGAAGGGAAGGGATCCTATATAGAAAATCTTACTAAGGGCCACTCTTACGATGCCTAAGTAGAGAAGAAAGCCACATAATCTTACATGAATTACACTATGGAGCCGCTGGAAACCACAACTCGGGGAGAAATTTATCGTCCAAGGCAAAAACAATGGGCTATTTTTGGATATACATGAACGAAGATGCAAAAGAAATGGCAAAAGCTTGTGAAGAATGCTAGCGATACGGCAAGAAAATCCAGGCACCAGGAGTACCTTTAAATTCGGTTATAAGACCACTACCATTTTCCAAGTGGGGGATAGACATTGTCGGACCATTACATGTAGGAACGGGGCAGAGGAAGTACTTGATCGTGGCCACAGATTACTTTACCAAATGGGTAGAGGAAGCACCACTAAGGCATATCCGAGACAAAGATTTCTTCAAGTTTATCTGGGAACATATCATTTGCCGCTTTGGGGTCCCAACAGCTATCGTCTCCGATAATGGAAAACAACTCCAAGGGGAAAATATTGATCTTTTGTTCAAAACGTACAACATCAGGAAGAGAAAAGCCACCCCCATTTACCCCCAAAGTAATGGGCAGGCCGAGATCACTAAAAAGACAATCGCCGACAACATGAAGAAGAAATTGGATGGGGAATATGGTGACTGGTGTGAGGAGTTGTACAACGTTTTATGGGCATACAGAACCACGCGGAGAGAAGCTACAGGGTTCTCCCCGTTCATGCTTACTTACGAAACCGAGGCGATTCTACCGACAGAAGGTATGATCCCCACCACTAGGATAGAAGCTTGGATGCGAAACGTCTCGGCCGATCTAATTTTGACAAAACTCGACGATTTGGAAGAAACGAGAGAGATGGTGCAACAAAAAATGGAAAACTATCAAAGAAGGTTACAACGAGAGTACAACAAGCGTGTTAGCCTAAGGGAATTCCAACCAAGGAAGCAAGTGTTGAAGTTTCTGGCCGAATGGGATCGAGACAAAAAGTGCAGAAATCCAGCACCAAAGCGGGGCGGGCCGTACATAATTGCGTCTAAGGAAGGCGAGGGATCGTATCGACTATTGAGACTCGATGGAACAAAAGAGCCCAAACCATGGAATGTCAAGTATCTGAAACTCTACCATCCCTGAAGGGAGAGGAGGAGAAAAAGGTAAGCATACTTGTCTTCTATTTCTCTAAAACCGTGAGGGGTAAGAAATAAGGCATGAGCGACTAATGGTCATTCATAATCGGGGAAACGCCAGTGAGGAAGTTTGGTGGTGACTTACACTCAAATGGTCAATCGTACTAGGGGCAAAGCCAGTGTGGAAGTGCCGAGGTGACTTACACTTGAATGGGCATTCCACTCGGGGAAAAGCCAGTGTGGAAGTGCCGAGGTTCCTTACAGTCGCCTGGCTATTTGAACTCGGAGCAGTGGCAGTATGCAAGTGCCGAGGTAGCCTAAGGATTCCGCAGGTTGTTAAGACACGAGGTATTCTCACCTAGGTGGCCTACTTACATTTGAAAGGCCGCCCCCATCGCAGGTGGCTGTGACCACTTGCCCGAGATTGGTTGGTCGATAACCGCTCGGGGCAATCGAACTTAGACTTAGGTTGACTAATAGCCTTCCACTGAATCCAAGAGATAGTGATGAGATACCCCAATCAGGACATGGCATTGGGCCCGATGACCCTCCTTGTTGGGCGTGTTCGACAGAAAAGGTTAAAATACTAACATACATAATCAAAAATTGCAGGAATGACATAAGAAGCAAGAGCTAAACCGGCGGCGTCATGGGTCAATTAAGAAATCACGAAAAGTTTCATAAAACCATACGAAGCACAAAGTATAACAGAAATAAAAATAACAGCATCGGCGACGCAGCACCTCCATTTAAACAAACAAGCAGTGTATCAGAAGTAAAAAGGGGAAGATGTGTTCAAAGCGATTTACAACCCAGGACAAAGGGAAACTTAGTGGTGCAACACTACAAAAGGGGGATTCAAGCCTTGGGAGGAACAACGCTGGCCCTCCTTTGTGCGATCTCGCGCCGCTTCTCCTCTACATACTCAGCAATACCCGACCGGACCTTCTCGTCTATCTCCTCTTCATGAGAAACGCGTTCATTCTCGATCTGCTGGGTAAGTTGCAAAGTGTCTACCTCTGCATCAGTCAACTGGGTGCCCAAATCGGCCTCGACCTGCTTCAGCCGTCGGACCTCCAGATCCAATTCCCGAGAACATTTTTGCTCGGCTACAAAATCAAAACAACGCGGGATTAGTCATTGGAAACGGCTTAGCAATTTCACAAGTACAGAAAATAATGTAGTCTTAAGGATGGCCTCAACGCATCGCCTATAAGACCTGAAAGGGCTGGTAGCACCGACTTAAGCGATTCTACCGACTTGGACAACTCATCCTCGGCCTTGGAAAATTTCATGGTTTGCTCGTTATAACATTTCTCATTGAATTCATTGCTGGGGAAATACTTCTTATGTTCACTCCACTCCTCCATCAAACGACTGCGCGATACTTGGAGCACTGAAAGTTGCGACCTACTCCATTCTAGTTTACCCACCAGTTTGTCGAATTCACCCACTTTGCCTAGAAGATCTCTATTAGCTCGCTCCACTACATCTTTATCCCTCAAAATTCGTCGGCTATCCTCGTGAAGGTCTCAGTTCTGCAATTGTAAGGAGTCTACCCGTTGTTTTAGATTTGTGTCCAAGGCAGTTTTCTCAGCATCAAGGCATTGATAAGAACACAGATGTTCCCGTAAATTGTCTATTTCTTCAGGGGCATACTCAAACTGTCGACATCGGTCTAATTCACCTTGAAGCTCTTCGATCTCACCATCTTGGCGATCTATTTTCCCATCCTTGTTCGCAATTCGCTGATAAAGATTCTCCACTAAATCCTTTTCGATATCTCATTTCCTCTTCATAATCCTAAACTCTGAAGAAGCATCTAAACCTATACTAGCTACCTCGGATAGCAGAAGGATACCCGACTCATGATACTAGCACGATAAACTCAATCAACATAAGTTAAGGCTTATAGAGTTGTAACATACCTTGAGCATCGACGAGTTTAATCTCTAGCTCACGCGCACGACTATTCTCGTTCTGCAATTGAAGCTGGAGAGATTCCACCAACTGCCTTTCCCTATGACGATGGGCGGCATCCAACCATACCCGATTAAGGATCTAATGCAAATAAGCAAGTTAGAATGTTGGGAGACGATTAGGAATAAATTAAGGAGTGGGGCATCACCCACACAGGCAGTCACTCACCACCGTATCGATAGTCTGATCTATATCGCCATAAAGGGGCACTGCACCAAGCATATATTCATCAGTATATGCTCCAAAGTCGGGGGAAGTGAGCGCTCGAAGAGAGTTCAAGATAGGGCCAGAGACGGTAAAGGAGGTTTCAACACCGGACGAAGACCCACCAGTGATCTGGGGAAGACGACAAAGTACTTCCGATTCGACATTAACAGCCTTTCCCAACTCGGGCGTATTTAGGGGCTCTTGTTTGTCGCTCAGTTCAGCATTAACGACCACCTCAGGAGCGCCCTTCTCGCCCATCTCCTTCCCATCACCCTTATCATCCGAAAAATCCTCGCTGAATATCTCATCTTCATCGGGAATGTCGATGATTGGTATCTTCCTCAGTGGAGGCTTAACAACATGCTTGCCTGTACTAGAATTACGCATAAGAGGTTGGGGATCAACCTCTTTCACATCGGAACCGCCAGCTTTATCGTCATCATGCCTAGGGAATTTCTGCACAAGGTTTCTCGTCAGAACATGTAAAGGAAAAAAACAGGGGCAAGTACATGTACTTATAACAAAATTACTATGTTTATTACCTTACACTGGTCTTCCTGAACCCTTGTTCCTGCACCCCTCTTTATCGACGATGCGGCGACCTTGGAAGAGTCTTCTTGAGGCTTCAACGCCAACGAATAGGCAATTGGTGTCAAAACTAACAAGATAGAAAACTTACGACTCTCTAGGGTACTTCAACAAGAGTCGTTTGTTTGCTTTGTTTACACTCCAACGACGCTTAAACACAGGGTCTCTGGGCAGAATTGTTTTTTTTGGGTTTATGATCGTCACACCTGTATGCATAAAAACTGCCGACCCTAAGCAACCATTAACATGGATCACTAGAGTCGTTGATATCGATAGTGTTAAATATTAACGACCCTTGGTGTTTTCTTTTAAGATTTTTGATTTCATATGTTCATTTCATTGAATAGTAATAGGCATACATCTTGCATATCATATCGTTGCATTGAAGGAAATGAAATACAATAGATAATAATCAGGTTAAACACTCAACCATAGATCATCTAATTATAGGTAGTGCTGTTCAAGATGAGGTATCAATCGTCGAACTCAAACTTCTTCTCACGGAGTACCTCGTATCGCTTATACGCCTTCCCCAACTGAAAACACAAGACGAAAAACTTAGTTAGTATTGTTCAAAGCTTTCGATAAGTTTTACCTCTTGTTTAAACACTTACTCTTGTAGCACCCAACATATTGGGCATGGCTACCCTTACGGCATTAATTTCTCTTTTGAAAGCATCACATTCTAATTTTATCTACTGGAACCGTTCCTTGACTTGCTTTAAAGACCTTGAGTTGCGATTTCCGTCCAACGCCACGAAAACAATGAATACGCGGTTCCACCAACGATCCAATGTTTCATCAATGTCTTTGTGTAGACTTTCATAGTGGTTTCTGACTGTGAACCAAGCTCTTGTAATGGCACAATTCTCTTAGGAAGTGTAGGGAGTCATGGTGTTTCACTTTTTTTCCTCTTGGATGATGAATGAATGAGATAGTATGTGTAGGTTAAGAATGAAAGAGTTGAGTGAGTATGAGGTGAGTCTTGGGTCTCTATTTATAGAGTTGAACGACCCAACTGCCTGTTTTTTGAATTTTTTTCCGTTGGTGGCCTCAACCACATTTGGTGGATTCCAAAATTGCATTTACTGATATAAGGGTCGTCAGTTTTAATATTAACAACCAGACGACTCTTTATTATATGTAGGGTCGTCGTGCATAAATTTTAAAGGTTGACGACTCTGTCAGGAACTATCTGATTTATTGATCTTGAAGAGTCGTTCGTGCTTATTTCTCCTATACAGACGACTGTTAGTGCTGAGTTTGGAAAAAAAAAAGAGTCTTCGGGTTTTAATAGTTGTAATATGACGACCCTGGATTCGATAATTAAACAATGAACTGTTTTTATTAAATTGGAATTAAACGTACATGTAATTCAAAATAAAACAGAAGGAAAAGACATAAAAACTGGTTCATTGCCGTTGAACAATTAACAATATTGTTTGAATTGCCAGAAATTTTCAGTCAAGAGACGATAGAAATCTTCGTGCAAAAACTCATGGCCGTGCTTTTCCTCGTATTGGCTGCAACCCAAAGTGTACTGGAGAATAAAATTTAATTATTAGTTAGCATTTTAAATGAAAATAACCATATGAGAGGCCTTATTGATTGACAAACATACTCTAGTGATGCCGCCTTCTTTGGGAAGATCCTTGTGTCTCGCTTCAAATTCGTCTTTCTGCGCTTCGCACTCCTTGTAGAGTAAATCGTATCTCTCCCTAATGTCTTGGAGTGACCTTCCATAACGATTTCCGTTAAGTGCTTTGAAAATAATAAATACACGTTCCCACCAATCATTGGATGTTTGATCTTGGTTAAGGTAGGGATGTCCGGCTTCGTCGTGGTTTGAGAAGACCCAGTGCTCTCTTTCAAAGTCATGATTTTCGACCGTGATGTGTGCTCTGAAAATAGCAACATCCTCTTGATTGTTGAATGGAGTTTGAGCCATTTTTGGTGTTTGAAAGTGATGGGTGAATACAAATTAGGTGTTTCAAAGTGATGGGTGAAAAGAAATTTTGATAGGGATAGGTCTCTTTTTATAGTAAAAAAGGTACAAACGGTTATTTTTTGAAAAAGAAAATGGTTACCCATTTTCCAAATACGCAATAACTACACCCAGGATTGGACCGTTGTTTCAAATTTTTTTTTTTTGCAATAACTGCAATTAGGGTCGTTAAACATATTATTTATTGATTGCCGACCCTTACAGTCGGTGGTCTGTAGTATTCCTATACCGCACAAGGGTCGTTGGTCATATTTTATTTAAAGTGACGATTATTAGAGTCGTTAGTAAAATGTATCAGTTGACGACCCTAACAGTCGGTTGTCTGTAAATATTTTATATGACGACTGTAGAAGTCGGTTGGCATATTTTATACAAGCTGACGACTTTGTTTGAATTTTTTTTGTGTAGTTGGTTTTGCAGAGCTCTCAACCTGAACCCGTCTCTGCTATTGGGATGGATAGCTCCGAACACTACATCAATGATTTGGTAAGGTTTAATGGTTTGAATGGATATATTTGTTTTGGATTTCTTTTTACTTAGTGTTCTCATGAACGTTTTATTTGCTCAAAATTAGACTTGGGAAAATAAGGAAGATGCAAGGCAATGGGCTATTTCCAAGGCAAAAGAGAAGATGTGCGTGGTTGTTAAAAGCAAGCACGCTAGTATGAAAGAAATGGAGATGGTATGCGAGAGAGCCGGTGATAAGAAAGAAAGTCATACAGGAAAGAATTAAAAGTATGTGAAGAAAACGACCAGGGTCTACAAAACTTCGTCGAAGAAGATTAAATGCCGGTTTAGGATTGTGTTCAAAATGAATACTGAAACTCGACAATGGTTTTTGTATAGTATTCCAAACGGCCATCACAATCACCCTCCACCAACAAGTCTTATGGGACACCCTGCATATGCCCGATTGCAACCACATGAAATGGAAATGGTACGACAGATGAAGGGAATTAGGCTCCTTAAGATCCTTACTGCAATTAAAAAGGCCGATAAGTCTAACTTGTCAACTATTTCCACTATTTACGCTGCCAAAGCAACCATCAAGAAAACTGAATGGGATGGCAGATTGATCATGCAACAATCAGAGTGGTTGGCAGAAAAACTTAACTATGCCATGCAAAAAATGGTGGGTCCAGGCAACAAAGTGACTCATATTTTTCTTGCCCATCCTAGGATGGTGGCATTGGCACAATGTTTCTACCAAGTTTTGTTCCTAGATTGCACTTATAAGACCAACAGGTATAACATGCCGATGTTGAACGTGGTTAGTCATACTTCTGATAAACAATCTTTCACCATGGTGTGGGTCTTTATGGAACACGAAGAAATAGAGGACTATGTTTAGGCATTGGAACAAGTGAGGTTGATCTACCGTGGCGAACAAACACCGCAGGTTATATTTACGGATCGAGATTTTACAGTTATGAGTGCGATTCGTCAGGTTTTTACAGTAGATCAACATTTTCTTTGTACGTGACATATCCAACAAAATATATTTCAAAATTGCAAGAAACAGATCCAAAAAATCAAACCGGCAAAGGGTAATCAACGTTCCGAGGAGGAAGACGAGCGTCTGAGTAAACTTTAAAGAGAAGAAATAGCGGAAGAGAGAAAGAAAGATAAGGAAAAATACGACGAAGAGGGGGATGTATGGGAGGTATTCTGCAAAGAGTGGGACTACTTGGTTCATTCAAAAACGGATGTGAAGTACTATTCTAGGTTGCAAAAGTTTATTGATGATTGGAGTACGGATTATAAGAAGGTGGTCGACTATTGCCTAGATACGTGGTTGAATCCTTGGAAAGATAAGTGTCGTTTGTGCATGGAACAATAAGTACAAGCACTTCAAGAATGAGTCAACGAGTATTTATGAGCAGTCTCACGGGCGTTTGAAAAAAATTATTGAGCTCAACAATGGTGGGGTGGTTACGCTACAAGAAGCTATTCACGAGCACGCCGAGAATGATCTTATCAAGATTGATTCTCAGATGGAGCATAGTTAAGACCGTTTTTTGAAGCAATACCTACCAGACAAGGATTTGCTAAGGGGGTTGCACACCAAGTGTCATGGTGGGAAATAAAGCATATGATGGCTGAACTATTCAGATTCCGAGACAAAGCTTCCCAAGGAAACGTGTTTACATGTAATTGTACAACCGAAACTTGGCTTCGTCTCCCTTGTAGACATAAGCTTGGAGGGTATAAGGAGCTTATTCCCCTCGCAGATATTGATCCTTTTTGGAAGAAACTTTCGTTTGACCCAACTCCCTCTGGAGCTTCTGATGAACAATTTGGAGATTGGAAAGTACATCAATGAGAAATATCGAAGAGAGACTTATGCGGGAAGACAAATACTGGTTTCTAATTTATGGCCGGCTGCCCGTAAGTGCTTGGAAGTAGAAGAGGAGCCAGTGAAAGAAAAACCACCTGGCAGACCAATAACTAAAAAGTCGTTCAGACAAACTGTGAATAATGCGAAGAGCTGCACCAGTAACCCTTCACGTCATGATTATGTACAATCGAAATTTACGGATTACGAGAACTCTTTCCTTCCCAAGAAAAGGAGTCGGTCCAAAAACGAAGACTTAACACAAAATGATAGCGAAGTTATACATACGGAAGACTACGTGGTCGACACTCAACAGAGCCAATCGAGCGTAATGGCTACGATAAGAGGTAAATTAGGAAATCCGCATATACCAAGGGATTCGCAAGGAAGACCACATCGTGTTGCTTACACTTTGTACGAAGAGTATACCGTACAACTTCCATACGTCATCTTAGATCACCTTATATCCACCGACGACGTTGATGCGGATGTAAATTGTGGTTATCATGTTGCAACCGAACAATTGGGGAATTTCGAGGTTGATGAAGAACTAAAGCTAACCCAAATCGAATATGCAAGAAAAAAAATGGCAGCTACACTTGTGAAGGACAAGCAACTCTATTTAACCATGATCATGGAAGGAGATTCAAAAGAGAGAGAACAGAATTTCAAGGAGTTGTTATCTAACGTGAAATGGCGGAAAGGGTCGAAGAATGCCGGTTATAAGTTTTGCATGCAAATGCCCTTTGGTGGTCAACTTCTAGCGGACACATTCACTTGTGTTGTAATAGTATTCAGTAAGGGGTTCCCCGGAGGCTCTTATATTTACGTACCTTCGAGAACTAAGTGTGAGGCGGGGATAAAGAAGAGAATAATTGTAATGGCACATGTGAACGATAACCAATACATAGGTTTGAAGATTTCTGAAGAATTCCCTTTGCCGCGGGTGGTATATGGTGATTAGGGAGAGTACACCAAGGAGTGGACAAACCAGTATGAGTATGGAATGAACATTTGGAATTCTATGGACCCCACCCCGATTTACGTAGACATGGGCGGTGAATCGTGAGTGAAGACATTTATTTTGGCATTTGCATTGCATTTTTAAGCATACCTTTTGTAAGTGGTTGTATCTTGACCCCGGATAGTTGTATTTTGAAGTATGCTTGATGAATACAATGTGTTTACTCTTGCGGCTTATGTTTATTTCTCTTTGTACCGGTTAAGTCGTTAACATACTTGAAATTACCTGTCAACGACTCTTAGCGTCGTTAGGACGTATTATCATGTTCCCTAACGACTTTAAATGTGAAATTTGCATGGTATCCTGGATGTATTGCAGACTAGAGTCGTTAGCGTATATACCTACTGGGTCACGACTTTCAAAGCTAAATTTGCAAGGTATTGTCGTTAGGGTACATATACATAATTATTGACTACTCTATTCTATTGTAGCTTAGAATCCCAACGCTTCTTTTTGATGTACACTTTTCCCCAAAAAAATAGCCGTTGCAATTGGGTTTTAAATATAGAGGAAGCAATAGTTTTTCCCCTACCAAGTTCTTTTCTCAATGACAACTCCACGGTCAAGTAAAAATTCTACCGAAGACATACTCCGAAGATGCAAACGTCCAACAAACTCGATTTTGGAAGAGAAAAGAACTTATATAGGTTCGGCTGGGAATTTTTTTTTACGACGTAACCGAACTAAAAGTTCGGCTGGGAAAAAAAAATGAAAAAAGTTGCGACGTAACCGAACTCAATATATAGGTTTTCAGAGAAAAGTTCGGTTAGGAGAAAAAAATTGCGACGTAACCGAACTGAAGTTCGGTTAGGAAAAAAAAAATTGCGACGTAACCGAACTAAAGTTCGGTTAGGAAATTTTTTTTGCGACGTAACCGAACTTTTCTCTGAAAGAAAAACCTCCATTAAAAGTTGAGTTCGGCTAGTTCGACAAAGTTTTTCACATAATTCCTAACCGAACTTCTCTCTGCAACTTACATTTTCAACTCATTTTAATGATTACTTCTCATTTTTGCAACCAAAAACGAATGACAAGTAATGGGTTTGTTATAATTTTGATTTTGATTTTGTTTTGTTAATGATTTAAATTAAGCTATATGTTGTGGTCGGAGGTGGTGGTGGTTCAAGGTGGTCGGTGGTGGTGAGCGGCGGGGGTGATGGGAGGAGGTGGTTATATATATATAGGTGGTGGTGATGAAAGGAGGTGGTAATATATATATATAGGTTAAGGGTAGGTTAGTCATTTCCACATTTTAGGACACCCCTTAGCATTGTAGGGTGGACATTTGTATCACTGGATAGTCCCCCACTTTTTTTGGGTAGTCCCCAAAAGATGGTTCCTCACAAAGCAGTGAATTGATCCATGCCGAGCAAATTGTACGTGGACCTTAGTTTCTGTTAAAAATACAAGGTAATTTGTGATTATTCTAGAAAAATCTTGATGAGTGTACAAGGCTTAAAGACGAAGTCTGCGCACAAATAAAAGCCCAGAACAATCTAAGTTGGTCCTGCCAAAAGGGAGCTAGAGTACTTTATATGGATACTTCTAGGGGTGTGCAACTGACGGACGGTTGCGGATTAGGGGTCACCCGCAACCAAACCGTAAAAATTGCGGTTTTGGAAAATTAAACCGTGTCTAGTCCAATCACCTGCGGATTTCTTATCCGCGGATCAGCGGATGATGCGGTTTGGTTGCGGATTAACCGCGGATTTACTCAGGAAAAAAAAAAAAAGTAAAACAAATAAAAATACTAAGTTAAGAAACTAGAAATTTAGAAATTTAATTTGCATCCCCAAGTGCATACCATGTAAATCCAATTTCCCTTGTAAAGAATCCCATTTCAAGTTCTCTAGTAGTACTGATGAACCATCTATCAGTTCTTGGGTTTACTTCCCTATGGTGCGGTTTGATCCGCAGTTTTCAATACCCAACCGCACCCAAACCGCTAAAATGTGCGGATTAAAGAATCCCACCCGTGTCCGGCCCATACGTCTTGCGGTTTGGGTCAAATCCGCAATTTTACGGACAAATGCGGGTGAAATCTGCGGTTCCGGTTATTATGCTCACCCCTAGATACTTCTTTCTCTGGCATCTTCGGCAATTTTCTAGAGGATTATTTCTCTAAATTTTTCTTAGTTGGTCAGTCAGGCAGTAGAGTGTTCTAGAGTAATAGTGGTCGGTGTATCAAGCCTATAAATAGGCAACGGATGTTTCATTTCCAAACCATCCCAAAAACTCGAGTGAGTGAAGAAGTCAGTCAGTAAGTGAGAGCTAGCTAGTAAGTGCCAAAGTGTCATTGTAGACATAATGAGCGAAACAAAGTGTACACTAAAAATTCCTTTGTAACATTTCATTTCCCAAATTAATCAAATCCTCACTTTTTAATTAACGAACCTTTTGTCCCGAATCATTTTCATGAACCCATCACACTTTCGTATTGCGCCAAAAAATTTGATATCAGAGCCAACCAAATAATCCTAAAAATCTACCCATGGAAATTAACTAAAGTATTCAAGGTTTTAATTATGCCTAAAAGTCTAATTCCAATTTTTGATGGTGAGAGTTATGATTATTGGAGTCTACCGAAAATCAAATCAGTAGTTATGCAGATACCATAGACAATAGTTGTAGAAAAAATTTGATTATATTGTCGCTGCCATTGAGGAGTCAAAAAATTTATCTACTCTCTCTGGTCACTTGAGGCGTGTAGGTGCATAATATCCACAAGGCTAGGTGGAAACATCTTAAGCTATGATGTACCTAAAGGTGAAGACGCGAGAAGCACATAATAGAGGCTGACAGGTGCGAGAATTAAGGAGCCAGGTGAATCGGGCAGAACCACTCCACAAGCTATCGGACAAGACTCAACTCCAGACCTTTGACAAAGCTGACAGACGAGACGCGTTTGGTCAAACGAGGAGAGTTGGTCAAAGGGATAAGAAGATACGTGTCATATCGTCCAACCAGAAGGGCGACAGGGTTAGAAGGGAGACATCGCACCAAGAGAACACCAAAAGAATTAGCTCGGACGAGAAACTTCTAAAGAACCAAACTACATCGGCCATAGTCATAAAAGAGGAGGCGACGCGAACTGGCCCGACAACAGGACTTCAAAATATATACATTGCGATCAACACCATAGTTTGGTTGTATGTAGCCTCCCCTATAAATAGAAGAACTTGTATCTAAGAGAGGAAGGTTGGAATTTCGGAGAGAGAGTCTTATAATCACAAAAGAGAAAGAGAGTGGGGAACTAGTTCACCTTGTAAGAGAGTTCAACTTGAGAATAACACCATTGTATACCTTGAAGTAATAAGATTCATCCTTTCACCCCGTGGACGTAGGTAATCATACTGAACCACGTATATTCTTGTGTCCATTGTTAAGATCTTACTTTCACTTGCATGAGTAGAAGATTTTTATCCTTTGGATGTAGTTTGTAGTAAAATGCATCTACATTCTGGCGCCGACTAAGGGGACCCGACTAAGATCTCCGGATACCTTGCCTAAAATACCTTTAGAGGCGATCAAAAGCTCCTAAATACACGTCCAAGTGTTGTAGTGGAAGCTAAGATGAACTCTGCTGGTCGGAACCGCTTATTTATTGTTGTTTTGAGTCGTCTAGTGTACATGCAAAATTGAAACAGTATCCTCACCTTTACAAGGTATAACAGAGTCCTCGTTTCTTCGACCAAGAACAGTTTGATCGGCAGAAATTCTCCATAAGCTCACCGGCGATCAACAACACAGGTTAGGAGCTAGGTTGAGAATCTGCTGATAGGATGACTGTTTGTTCTTAAGGGTTGAGCGAACTTTAGTAGTAAATAAGTCGTTTTCTTGTTGCGGTACAAAGTTTGCATGCTTAGGATTGCAAGAAGTTAAGTTTAAAGAGTCGTTTGCATGATAAATTGCCGATCTTAAGCTCCCCAGCATGGAAGTCGTGTCTTGGATGTTTCTTTAGTAAGGAAAGTTTGTTTACGAGTTCTTAGTAAGCGTTTTTGTGTATGTACCCTTGCTCCATTGATCGGCAACAACCCGCGTCGTCTGATTAGAACAAAGAAGGAGGAATATATTGACCGGCGATGCTGTTTAGTCGTCAGAAGGTTCTTTGAGAGTATCCACGGAAGACAGTCATAAAGAGATGACAATAGTAGAGACCTGAGTTAATTTTTTGACTTACGTACCATGACATTCGATCGTCACATGCATGAGTTTAACGATTTGGAGCATATAGAATGAAGGACAAACTAGCTTAAATGCGGAGGTCAAGTGATGAAAGCGACGCCGCATGAATTGATAGGGACGCAACGTAAAATCTGCCACAAAGTCAGCTTAGAGTCAAAATATGGTATATAGGCAGGACCCATCTGATAACTGGAGTCGGCTTTATATTTGCAAGATCTGGCATCATGCTATTTTTGCGTACAGTGGCTAGCAGCAGCATGCAGGCAGGGGTAACTGGGTCGAGGAAATAAGGCAGTCGACGACCACCGCCAGAGGAATCTCATGCAGCTACACGAGGCATGCCAACTGTTGATGAGGAAGTGGATCTTGGGCGAGATGATAACACCCTACCCTTAGACCAGGTTATTCTAACCCAGAGGAGAGCTGACCAAGTCGATAGACTTACAGTTTTAGATACAGGTGACGATGAAGAAGCGCTTGCGGCACAAGCCCAGAGACAGAGAGCAAGACAACAAGCTGAGTACCAGGAAGCTTTATGAAGAGAGCAAGAACGTCTCAGGCAGATCCAATTGGGACGAGGAGCAGCTAGTAACGTCGTCCCTCCACCTGTCCATGAAAACGGTCATGCAACTGGTCCGATACTACCTCCACCACCAACATCGGTACCATTACAATCTTGGACACAACACCCTAATGGACATTCTAGTCATGAGAGCACAGACCCGACGTTGTTGGCCATTTTATAAAGTCAAAGAAGACAAGAAGCGGCGCTAAGTGAACTCCAACAATGAAATCTCGCCATGGAGTTTGAGAATTACCAGTTGAGGAATCAACGAACCAGATCAAGGGGGTCGTCTATCCAAGGAACGTCGAGTCATCATGGTCGATCGGGTCAATCACCACCTATGATTGGGCCGAGCAACCCTAATCGGTCTAGGAGATCTCCCATACCCTCCCCAGGAGGATACGGACCACCTGAGGACTCGTCTACTAATGAAGAAAGGAGAGGGAAGGACGGACATCAGGAAGGGGAGACAAAAGCTAAACTTAAAGAGTTGGAGGCAAAGATTAAGGAGCTATCGGGGAGTAGTGAAGAGAACAAACTGGTGGAGATTATGAGCGAGGCCGACAAGACACCTTTCTCCTAAGAACTTGAGGAAATGCCATTCCCACCAAATTTTACTTTACCTATATTTCCTTTTAGATTCGACAGAATAGGAGACGCGGTCGAGCATCTAAAAATGTACACCATGTCATTGATCCAATGGAAAAACAACATGGTAGTCATGTGTAAATTCTTTCCGACCATCTCGGAGGGCGAGGCGAGAGATTGGTTTTATTCACTTCCACCTGGATCAATCGGCGGATATGATGCACTAGTCGAGGCCTTTCTTGAAACTTATATACACAATAGCCGTCATCGTCCAAGAACGAACAAGCTATTTAACCTCACCCAGAGATTCAGGGATCCCTTGAGAACCTTGACCGATAGGTGGAGGAAATTGTGCACTGAAATTGGAAAAGTACCAGTCGATCAAGCTATCTTTGGATTCGAAAACGCGTTTGGAAGATCATACCCCATCTGGATAGCTATGTTCTATGAAAAACCGAAAACCTTGAAGGAGATGCGAAGGATGCAAGAACATTTTATCGCCCTAGAAGAAATTCAAGCCGAATCGAGAGATAGAGGAGTGCAAGAAGCTAGTGCTGAGACTAAAATAGTTATGGACGATCCCGTTGGGCGTACTGAGAAGAGATCAGACCCTCCACCAAGAAGCCGGGAGAAAAAAGAGTGGGTGGCCAAAGGGAAGAGGCCGAGGCATGAAGCCCGATCATACACACCTTTAAACGCTCATTTGGAGGAAGTATTCAAGGAGGTCGAGAAGATGAATGATATCAATTACCCAGCATCAAGGGGAGTTCAGTTCCAAGGAACCAAGGATCACCCGAAATCTTGTCACTACCATCAGTATAGAGGCCACTCCACTAATAATTTCCGAGAAGTAAAGGATATTGTGCAACACCTCATTCGAGATGGGTATCTGAGACAGTTTGTTCGACATCCAGCTCAACCGATGGCAACACCCGAAGTGCCAGTTCATCAAGTACGCATTGATAGGTCAACTCAATTTGTGAATACCAATTCACACTCAGCTATTCAAGACTACACTCTCGGCCCGGTAATCACTTCGAGGATTCACAAGAGCAATCGCGATGGCAAAGAAATATGTAGTGTAGACAGAAATGGGACCTTGGATGAGGCAACCTATTTCGTTCTCAGCCAAGGACGTCCCAGCAAATGGGCAAGCACACAGTGATCCCTTGGTCATCACATTATTAATTGAGGAATGGGGAGTAAGAAGGATTCTCGTGGATAGCGGAAGTTCAGTTGAGCTGTTATTCTATGACACGTTCAAGAGAATGGAGTTGTCGGACGACATCCTTGTTCCCTCAATGTATCACATCTACAGCTTTAATGTTACGGTAACCATCCCTAAGGGCGAGGTAACTTTGATAGTTTCGGACGGTGGGGGCTACCTTGACACACTGATAACTTTTTGTGTGGTCGACGTCGCCTCGCCCTATGAAGCAATTATCGGACGTCCATAGATCGCTGGGATTAAAGGAGTGGCATCGGCATGTCATCAGAGATTAAGGTTCCCGACCTACAAGGGAGTATCTGTGGTTGTAGGTGACTCCAAAGCAGCACGACAGTGCATGCATGTTAATACAGAAATTAACGAAGATCGGCGAGCTCGACGAAGGCGAGAAAAGAATAAAGCCCAAGAAGTTAAGACTGTAGAAGAGTTGGACGAAGCAATTTCACAAGCGGTCATGGCATATGAAACCCAAGAGAAATATCCTTTATAGCAATTAAAGGAAACGACTTCGGTCGGGGAATCTAAATCTAATTTCTCAATAGTCGAGATGACTCGGGAAGCGAATTTGGGGACGATTGAGGAGCCAAATATAGTAAGGATCGGTAAATTACTCTCGGATGAACAAGCAGGTCAACTCATGACAGTGTTAAAGGAAAAATTAAACGCGTTCGCATGTGAAGTACACGATTTAGAGGGTATTGACCCGGAGGTATGCTGCCACCACCTGAAGATTGATCCAATGGTCAAGCCAGTTAGACATAAAATAAGGCGAATCGCACTAGAGTTACAGGCAACAGTCGAGGCTGAGCTAAAAAAGCTACAAGAGTGAAGAATAATCAGGAAATCCCATTACCCGCAGTGGATATCTAATATGGTCTTGGTGCCAAAGAAAAAGGGAGGAGTCAGAATATGTATTGATTTTAGTGACTTGAACAAGGCCTTCCCGAAGGACAGCTTCCCTCTCCCAAGCATAGACCAACTAGTAGAATCGACAGTCGGATATGAGGCGATGACATTGATGGATGGATACATGGGCTACAATCAGATACCGCTGGCACCCGAGGATCATGAGCATACTTCCTTCTTCACACCAAGGGGGCTGTATTGTTATACCAAGATACTATTTGGACTCAGGAATGCTGTTGCTACATATCAGAGATTGGTAGGGGATATGTTCGAAGACAAGATCCACGACACCATAGAAGTTTACGTGGACGACATGTTGATCAAGAGTCGCCGAGCCAAGGATCACGTCCGAGACCTTCGTGAGATTTTTCAGACAATGAGGAAACACAGGATGAAGATTAATCCCGCCAAGTGCGACTTTTGGGTTACATCAGGGAAATTCTTAGGATATATCATTACCCCTAGAGGGATAGAAGCAGATCCCGAGAAGGTTAGGGAAGTCTTGGAGATGCCATCTCCTGCAACAGTAAAAGATATACAGAAGCTAAATGGTTGTATAGCAGCATTGGGGCGATTCGTATCACGGTCATCGGACAAATGTAAAACCTTTTATGACATTCTGAAGAAAGGAGAGAAGTTTCAATGGACGGATGCTAGCGAAGAGTCCTTTCAAAACATCAAGTTACACCTAGACAGTCTCTCGGTTCTGCAGAGGCCCGAGCCGTTAGAAATTCTTACCCTATACTTAGGGGAAACACCATATGCCATTAGTGCAGTATTGGTTAGGACAGGTGTATTTTATTAGCAAAACGCTAAGTCCGGCCGAGAAAAACTATACCAGAATGGAGAAGATGGTGCTGACACTAGCTTTTGCTGCGTCTAAGCTCCGAACATATTTTCAAGCTCATCGCATACGGGTTCTCACCAAGTCTCCTATCGAAGCGGTTTTAGACAGTGCAGGTTGATCAGGGAGAATCTCTAAATGGGGATCCTTAATCAAACAATATGATGTGGTGTACGAAATGAGGACGGAAATCAAAGGGCAGGTAGTGGCCGACTTCCTAGCATATTTACCACTAAGCGATGAAGACGAGGTTGAACATATACATGGGATGATGGAAGAGCGATAAGAGCCTGCTGACTTATTAACATCCAGTAGCCCCACACGGTGGGAAGTCTTCGTCGATGGGGCATCAAACAAAGAGGGGTCAGGTATTGGATTAGTATTCACTATGCCGAAAGGAAGAAATATAGTGCACTCATTCAGGTTGGAATTCAAAGCAATAAATAACGTCACAGAGTACGAAGAAGTAATCCACGCCTTACGGATAATTGTAGAAATGGAGCTACAGGAGGTTCGCTTAACTAGTGATTCACAGTTGGTGATTCTGCAGATTACGGGAAAATATGTGTCACACGACCCCGTATTGCAAAAGTATTGGGAGCACTCCCAATTTTACATCAACCAAATACCAAGCATTAAGTTCCGCCACATTTGTAGGAAAGATAACATGCAGTCAGACGCTCTTTCCTACATCGCCTCACAGCTGGTAGATCCAAGCCTAGGGGCATTCGCGTTATGAGGATCCTCACTCCCTCGATCCCAGAAACACCAGACGTACGGATCGAGGTGTCTATTAACACAGTCGAGCGATATAAAGAGGGCGATTGGAGAAAGACGATGCACCGATACCTGGAAACGGGCGAGCTACCCAAAGGTCGCCCCGAAATAAATAAAATCAAAAGTAAGTCGCACGAATACGAGCGAAGGGAAGGGATCCTATATAGAAAATCTTACTAAGGGCCACTCTTACGATGCCTAAGTAGAGAAGAAAGCCACATAATCTTACATGAATTACACTATGGAGCCGCCGGAAACCACAACTCGGGGAGAAGTTTATCGTCCAAGGCAAAAACAATGGGCTATTTTTGGATATACATGAACGAAGATGCAAAAGAAATGGCAAAAGCTTGTGAAGAATGCTAGCGATACGGCAAGAAAATCCAGGCACCAGGAGTACCTTTAAATTCGGTTATAAGACCACTACCCTTTGCCAAGTGGGGGATAGACATTGTCGGACCATTACATGTAGGAACGAGGCAGAGGAAGTACTTGATCGTGGCCACAGATTACTTTACCAAATGGGTAGAGGAAGCACCACTAAGGCATATCCGAGACAAAGATTTCTTCAAGTTTATCTGGGAACATATCATTTGCCGCTTTGGGGTCCCAACAGCTATCGTCTCCGATAATGGAAAACAACTCCAAGGGTAAAATATTGATCTTTTGTTCAAAACGTACAACATCAGGAAGAGAAAAGCCACCCCCATTTACCCCCAAAGTAATGGGCAGGCCGAGATCACTAAAAAGACAATCTCCGACAACATGAAGAAGAAATTGGATGGGGAATATGGTGACTGGTGTGAGGAGTTGTACAACGTTTTATGGGCATACAGAACCACGCGGAGAGAAGCTACAGGGTTCTCCCCGTTCATGCTTACTTACGAAACCGAGGCGATTCTACCGACAGAAGGTATGATCCCCACCACTAGGATAGAAGCTTGGATGCGAAACGTCTCGGCCGATCTAATTTTGACAAAACTTGACGATTTAGAAGAAACGAGAGAGATGGTGCAACAAAAAATGGAAAACTATCAAAGAAGGTTACAACGAGAGTACAACAAGCGTGTTGGCCTAAGGGAATTCCAACCAAGGCAGCAAGTGTTGAAGTTTCTGGCCGAATGGGATCGAGACAAAAAGGGCGGAAATCCAGCACCAAAGCGGGGCGTGCCGTACATAATTGCGTCTAAGGAAGGCGAGGGATCGTATCGACTATTGAGACTCGATGGAACAACAGAGCCCAAACTTTGGAATGTCAAGTATCTGAAACTCTACCATACCTGAAGGGTGAGGAGGAGAAAAAGGTAAGCATACTTGTGTTCTATTTCTCTAAAACCGTGAGGGGTATGAAATAAGGCATGAGCGACTAATGGTCATTCATAATCGGGGAAACGCCAGTGAGGAAGTTTGGTGGTAACTTACACTCAAATGGTCAATCGTACTAGGGGAAAAGCCAGTGTGGAAGTGCCGAGGTGACTTACACTTGAATGGGCATTCCACTCGGGGAAAATCCAGTGTGGAAGTGCCGAGGTTTCTTACAGGCGCCTGGCTATTTGAACTTGGAGCAGTGGCACTATGCAAGTGCCGAGGTAGCCTAAAGATTCCGCAGGTTGTTAAGACACAAGGTATTCTAACCTAGGTGGCCTACTTACATTTGAAAGGCCGCCCCCATCACAGGTGGCTGTGACCACTTGCCCGAGATTGGTTGGTCGATAACCTCTCGGGGAAATCGAACTTAGACTTAGGTTGACTAATATCCTTCCACTGAATCCAAGAGATAGTGATGAGATAACCCAATCAGGACATGGCATTGGGCCCGATGACCCTCCTTGTTGGGCGTGTTCGACAGAAAAGGTTAAAATACTAACATACATAATCAACAATTGCAGGAATGACATAAGAAGCAAGATCTAAACCGGCGGCGTCATGGGTCAATTAAGAAAGCACGAAAAGTGTCATAAAACCATACGAAGCACAAAGTATAACAGAAATAAAAAGAACAGCATCGGCGACGCAGCACCCCCATTTAAACAAACAAGCAGTGTATCAGAAGTAAAAAGGGGAAGATGTGTTCAAAGAGATTTACAACCCAGGACAAAGGGAAACTTAGTGGTGCAGCACTACAAAAGGGGGATTCAAGCCTTGGGAGGAACAACGCTGGCCCTCCTTTGTGCGATCTCGCGCCGCTTCTCCTCTACATACTCAGCAATACCCGACCGGACCTTCTCGTCTATCTCCTCTTCATGAGCGACGCGTTCATTCTCGATCTGCTGGGTAAGTTGCAAAGTGTCTACCTCTGCATCAGTCAACAGGGTGCCCAAATCGGCCTCGACCTGCTTCATCCGTCGGACCTCCAGATCCAATTCCCGAGAACGTTTTTGCTCGGCTACAAAATCAAAACAACGTGGGATTAGTCATTGGAAACGGCTTAGCAATTTCACAAGTACAGAAAATAATGTAGTCCTAAGGATGGCCTCAACGCATCGCCTATAAGACCTGAAAGGGCTGGTAGCACCGACTTAAGCGATTCTTATGTTCACTCCCCTCCTCCATCAAACGACTGCGCGATACTTGGAGCACTGAAAGTTGCGACCTACTCCATTCTAGTTCACCCACCAGTTTGTCGAATTCACCCACTTTGCCTAGCAGATCTCTATTATCTCGCTCCACTACATCTTTATCCCTCAAAATTCGTCGGCGATCCTCGTGAAGGTCTCAGTTCTGCAATTGTAAGGAGTCTACCCGTTGTTCTAGATTTGTGTCCAAGGCAGTTTTCTCAGCAGCAAGGCATTGAGAAGAACACAGATGATCCCGTAAATTGTCTATTTCTTCAGGGGCATACTCAAACTGTCGGTATCGGTCTAATTCACCTTGAAGCTCTTCGATCTCACCATCTTGGCGATCTATTTTCCCATCCTTGTTCGCAATTCGCTGATAAAGATTCTCCACTGAATCCTTTTCGATATCTCATTTCCTCTTCATAATCCTAAACTCCGAAGAAGCATCTAAACCTATACTAGCTACCTCGGATAGCAGAAGGATACCCGACTCATGATACTAGCACGATAAACTCAATCAACATAAGTTAAGGCTTATAGAGTTGTAACATACCTTGAGCATCGACGAGTTTAATTTCTAGCTCACGCGCACGGCTATTCTCGTTCTGCAATTGAAGCTGGAGAGATTCCACCAACTGCCTTTCCCTATGACGATGGGCGGCATCCAACCATACCCGATTAAGGATCTAATGCAAATAAGCAAGTTAGAATGTTGGGAGACGATTAGGAATAAATTAAGGAGTGGGGCATCACCCACACAGGCAGTCACTCACCACCGTATCGATAGTCTGAGCTATATCGCCATAAAGGGGCACTGCACCAAGCATATGTTCATCAGTATACGCTCCAAATTCGGGGGAAGTGAGCGCTCGAAGAGAGTTCAAGATAGGGCCAGAGAAGGTAAAGGAGGTTTCAACACCGGACGAAGACCCACCAGTGATCTGGGGAAGACGACGAAGTACTTCCGATTCGACATTAACAGCCTTTCCCAACTCGGGCGTATTTAGGGGCTCTTGTTTGTCGCTCAGTTCAGCATTAACGACCACCTCAGGACCGCCCTTCTCGCCCATCTCCTTCCCATCACCCTTATCATCCGAAAAATCCTCGCTGAATATCTCATCTTCATCGGGAATGTCGATGATTGGTATCTTCCTCAGTGGCGGCTTAACAACATGCTTGCCTCTACTAGAATTACGCCTAAGAGGTTGGGGATCAACCTCTTGCACATCGGAACCGCCAGCTTTATCGTCATCATGCCTAGGGCATTTCTGCACAAGGTTTCTCGTCAAAACATGTGAAGGAAAAAAACAGGGGCAAGTACATGTACTTATAACAAAATTAATATGTTTATTACCTTACACTGGTCTTCCTGAACCCTTGTTCCAGCACCCCTCTTTCTCGACGATGCGGCGACCTTGGAAGAGTCTTCTTGAGGCTTCAACTCCAACGAATAGGAAATTGGTGTCAAAACTAACAAGATAGAAATTGAGAAAGGCAGAAGGAGACACATACCTTATCAGCCTTATCGTCATTAACCACCCAGAAAGGGTAGGGCTCGACGGGAAACAAAGGCGATGAGAAGCTACCATGTAAAATCGGTCCTCGGACAAGAAGTGGAACTCGGGGATAAATTGGGTCATTGGTATGACGAGCTCGCCTGTTATTACCCTGGCCGATGGGATCAGCATCTAGCATCATCCTTTCAACATTCTTAGGCATAGTTATGTGACGATGAGGACTAGCAGGAAAACCTGCAAGGTCACCATTGGTTGAAGTACCGGCTCGATAGTTGGCAAGGAAATTGGCGATGGTGTATTCAGGGGCGTCCTTGGGCTTATAGGTCGACCAGTCAGCGGTGGATCCGTGACCATCTTGGTGAGCTCTGCATTCATCCATGATTCGAAAAGTATTGCCAGTCCATTGATCCAGAGCACGGTAAGGCTTGAGCTAAGAGAGAACCTCGTAGTAGAAATGGCTATCGGGGTTGTACAGAAGGAGACGGAGACCTAGCTATAGCTATCCATGAGTGATGACCACGCATTCAGCCGACTACTCGTACTTATCCATATCGTACTTCTTCAAGGTACTGTTTTGGCCCGAGATCAGGGTAACTTCGAAATCTTGAAGATCATACTTCTCTTTCAACTGCTCAATAAACTCTTCGTCGGAGAGATCTTTCCCCCTTTACTTGGACCTGCACGAAATAGAAGGAGAACCATCAGGAAAAATAGATTTCATGGCGCGATCATCATACTTGGAAGGACTATCAAACAAAAATAGGTAATAAATGGGAAAAGCATCAATCTCGAAAAAAAAATCGTCAACAAACCTTTTCTCAGTCATTGAGGGAGAAGAAGCCATGGACATGAGTAGTAAAGAACTCGGGAATCGGTCAAGAAGATTGTGACGACGAAAATGAAACTGCAGCTACTATAACACTTGGTAATGAAGAGGTAAAGGAAGAAAACCAAGAAGACAAGGGCTTACAGAAGTAAGGAGTAATGAAGAATCTCGAAGAAGATAGTTGCAGCGGCTGGAAATTAAAAAAAATGATAAAGGAGAAGATAGAAAAGAGGATAATGGAGTATTTAAAGGAATAGAAATGGTAACCGACGCCGACAGAAATCGCGGAAATCGCAGCATGAACGAGGACGTGGGAAGATGGGACGATTTTCTTCCACTCGTGTCTGCCACACGAGCGAAAAAATGGGCATAAATGTAGGTGCAGAATATCCACAAGGCTAGGTGGAAATATCTTAAGCTATGATGTACCTAAAGGTGAAGAGGTGAAAAGCACAAAATATAGGCTGACAGGCGCGATAATTAAGGAGCCACGTGGATCGGGCACAACCACTCCACAAGCTGTCGGACAAGACTCAACTCAAAACCTTTGACAAAGATGACAAACGAGATGCTTTCGGTCAAACGAGGAGAGTTGGTCAAAGGGATGAGAAGATACGTGTCATATCGGCCAACCAGAAGGGCGACAGGGTTAGAAGAGCGATATCGCACCAAGAGAACACCAAAAGAATCGGCTCGGACGAGAAACTGCTAAAGAACCAAACTACATCGGCCATAGTCATAAAAGAGGAGGCGACGCGAACGAGCCCGACAACAGGACTTCAAGATAGATACATTGTGATCAACACCATAGTTTGGTTGTATGTAGCCTCCCCTATAAATAGAAGACCTTAAATCTAAGAGAGGAAGGTTGGAATTTCGGAGAGAGAGTCTTATAATCACACAAAAGAGAAAGAGAGTGGGGAACTAGTTCACCTTGTAAGAGAGTTCATCTTGAGAGTAACACCATTATAATACCTTGAAGTAATAAGATTCATCCTTTCACCCCGTGGACGAAGGTAATCATACCGAACCACGTATATTCTTGTGTCCATTGTTAAGATCTTACTTTCACTTGCATGAGTAGAAGATTTCTATCATTTGGATGTAGTTTGTAGTAAAATGCATCTACAAGGCGCATGAAAAAAGAATAGGAGCAACCGTTGGAGCATGAATTTCAATCAAAAATAAAATTTATGCGAAAAGAAAAATACGAAAACCAGAAAAGAAAGCTCCAAAGGGAGTCATCATCCAACTCGCATTATGAAAAGGGATCAACATCAAATCAATGGCCAAGGAATTTATACCACGGACGTGGAAGAAGAAAAGGAGGTTATAAAAACAACAACCAGAGATACGTGAAAACTGCAAATATAAGTGCACCAAGTGTGAAAAATAAAATCACATGGAAAAAGGTTGTTGGTGTTGTAGGCCTACGGCCCATGGGTGTGCGGCCCAACTTGAAGCCTAAGGGTTTCTGTTTACATGTACTATACCTATGTAATATGTTAAACCCTAATCAATGAAAATCCTTCTCTTCTCTGTCTCTCTATCTTTTACTATCCTTTTAACTACAATATGTTATCACCCTTCTCTTCTCTGTCTCTCTATCTTTTCATATCCTTTATACTACAATACATTATCACCCACGATGTTCTAATTGCTGATCTATTTTTTTTTCCTTTCGTCATTGACTCAAAACTGAGATCTGTCTCAAAAAAAAAAAAAAAAAAAGGGAATATTTATCATCTGCTCGTAGTACCATCTGGGAAATCTCCATCACACGGTAATGGTAGTACCTCCATTAATTTATGAGGATTTTAATAAAGTGCCACCCTTTCAATTTCATGTTTAAGAAAGTGCCACCGTTTTTTTCAGAATTTATTTAATGCCACAGATTTGACCTTTTCCATCCCGTTTTTTTCAAAAGAATAGTTTACATCCATTAGTGTATATGTGGCAGTTATCCAGCTTAGTAAAAGACATCTACGCCCTCGAATCGTCTCAGAATACTGAGTTAAATCAAGTCATCTTGGCGAGAAGTTGTGAGTCAGACATAAATCACAAATCACAGTCAAGAACTCACACTGGTGCGCTGTTCTCTTCATGTGTGCAACAACAATCTCGAGCCAACAAATCCCACCTGGAGCTCGATTTTGTTTATTTCTTAACTTCAGAAAACTATGTTCCTGGAACCATGGCCATCAGCTGCATAAGATTTGAGTATTATGATGATTTTTGCTACCAACCTCTGCTACATATTCCAACCGGATACCATAATTCAAACCACAAACTCCTATTGTCCAAACATCCCAGACAAGCTCTCTTTTCCCCATCTGATTTTCTAGCCAATTCTCAACTTCATATCCACTCTATAATCAAAGTCAAAAAGATTAGTTTTACACTGATTTCTCAATGGGAAATTCTACCGAACATTTGAAGTGCGCCTCACAAACTGAAGATGGCCGAAACTCAATTTATTTTCCTGCTTACCAATTCTCCTTCCATGTATTGCAATCCTAACATTCATCTAATATTTACAAACCCAATTCAATCATTCAACAACACATAACTCCCGCTTCATCTTTCCCTGACTCTCACTGCACCAACAACCCATTTTAGTTCAACTCAAACTTCAAGCAACAACAACAAGCCAACAATATTAACACCCTTTCTCTGCTGCTTCAATAGCATGACAGCTCCATTTCTTCTTCATCTGTTTCCAACCCTCAATCAGTCACCACTACAAACCCATCTTCAATTTCATTACCAGAGCTCATCACCTTCTTTAATTTTTGACAAAACCCAAATCACTTGCAAACCCTTTATCTGATTCATACCCGTTTTTCAAAATCCCAAATCACGTTCAAACCATATCTTTGATTTATTCACCAGTGAATAACCCAAACTAAATTACCCCTAATTCGTCTTCTTCTTCAATTAATTGATAACACAAGAACACATGAAATCTTAGTTCAACCCAATCACCAAATTCGTCTCCTTAATTCATTACTCAATCAATTTTCTCCTCTTACCACTCCCAATCTTCTAAATTCATTCATAGAAAATCTATACGGGCAGCAGCACCAGAAGGGAGGCAAGTTTTTTTTTTGTTTTGTTTTGTTTCCCGGTGATGGAGATTGTGAATCCGTGATTGGTATAATAGGGTTTTCAAGGGTATATATGTAAATTGCGAAAGATTCTTTTGACCGAGTCAACAAAAAAGTCCAAGTGTGTGGGTCCTGACGAAAAAGCTAACGGTTGTGCCATTTATTAAACTATGAAAAAAACGGTGGCAGTTTTTGAAACATGAAATTGGAAGTGTGGCAGTTTGTTCAAATTCCCTTAATTTATTTTTTCCTTTTTCTATTAAACACGGAGACATCATAAGGTATACCTAATTTACCTATTTTTATATTTTTTTCTCTCTTTTGGATTGACATGTTTACTTTTCTTCTTTTGAGATTTGATCTGATATCGATTGCTCACATGTATTCATCGGTTTATGTGCCTAATAAATTTTATTCCATCCCTACATAAAACTATTGACACTGGCTACGTTGCCTATTCAAATATCTACTTACGTTTGTTATGTGTTTTCACCAATTTTTTTTTCTGTGATCGAAAATTGTCTGTGGAAAAAACCCGACCCGCCCCAACTCGGTCCCTTCCAGTGCAGCCGACCCAACTCGTTCTGGTTCAATCCGGTGTAACCCGTTCCCGTTCCCATTCCCGTTCCCAAATGTACGCGACCAAGACTGTTCCGGTATTGCGTATATAGGGTGGGAACAAAAATCTGAGGTATGTAACTATAGCATGAGTTTTGATATGCTATGCTTATTTACTCGCTATGTTTATTTATTTATTTTTTAAATATGCCTAGTTTTGTTTATTTTTGTCTTAAAATAAGTCAACAACATATAAATGGTCAATTTAATTTATTTTTATTGATCTCAATCACTAAGAATTTTGGTCTTAATGTTATTTCTTCTCTTGAATATGATACTGGCTATAGTTGAATGATGTCTTTTGTACAATTGGTTGTACCAACTTGATTCAGATGTATGTATTTGTGGTTTAGAAGTACTTGAACACCATTATTACATATTTGATATTTTCTTCCCAAACTTGAATGTTACGTGGGATCTAATCCACTTGCTCAACTATTACATGTATTCTAATTTTTGTGGAAGAACTCACAAAAGGTGATATAAATCAGAAAATTTCCATTTCTCTACTTCATCCGTCATGCTAACAAACCAGTATATGTTAAAGTATACAAACAAGAGATCCACTATTTTTTAGTAAGCTATTCAACCTAAAGTAAGTGTTTGACACGCAAAATGGGATTCTCTTGACCTATTGAGATAAAGAAATTTCTCAAATTAAGCTAAATGTAGCAAAATTGAAAATGGAAAGAACCCAGAAGTAATGAGGGCTAGACGTAATGACTCATATAAAGCATGTGAAAAGGGACATATGTATCATGATATAAAGATGTATTTTTCCCCTCCCAGCAGTAATGACACCAAAGTACATGTATCAATTGAACATGGGATGAAATTAAGATGTAATTTTAGATCTCACCAAAGAGTTGGGAATGAATCTTCTTACCGGTGTTGGTACAAGCAATGTAATGCGGGTACCATAGTAACAACCAATTTCCATAGGAAGGTCATAATTTAGACATCACCTTTAATGACAAAAAGAACTTTGCCTGGCCAATTGACTATTTAATTGAACTAGATCCAATATCTGCTCTTATGGAATGAAAAGTACACCATTCCCAAGAAACATAAATTCTCTAAAGCACTTGAGATATTTCTGGATGAAACGTAACATACATTCACTCTAAAGTAATTGAGTTGAATCTCACTTTTGTTACTAATAAGGCAATACCACTTATTTAATATCTTAAAACTCAATGTCTTAAGGCCATACCACTTATTTAATATCTTAAAACTCAATGTCTAACAGATAGTGGTTTCCCTCCCACCAGCTTATGGAATTTAAACTAATTATTGAACTATTTCCTTATAATGTGACTAGGAGGATTGGATCATTGAGAGCAGCACTACTCAAAATTTGTTTTCGATATAGAACAAAGACGTCACAAAATCTCTACATGTACCGAGAGATAATCACACCTTGTTAAACTCCAAAGAAATCCATGCAAATGGATATCATGTGGAACCTCACAGTGATGAGAATGTAATTGACTGCATCTTTTATATTCTCTAATATATTTGGAAGGAAATATAATTTAGAGAAACTAATGAGTCAATCTAGTACAATGTAATTCACTATAATATTTGGATTATTGAATCATATTGACTCCGGCGATGAAATGTTGGAAACTGACTCATACAGGCTTTGGGCATAACCATAAAGAAACTTTGGTTATGACATGATGATTATTTTGAAAGAACTCATACAAATATCACTTTATTTGAGTGAACGAAAATTGGAAAAAGATTGACATAATGCAAACTGACGACATATCTCTCAATAAGTGTTTTCTAAATTACTAGATGCACAACCACCCTTCCCATTATGCTTTTAGGTAAGAAAGCATATCACTCATGCGCGATAACACGCATGCGCGATGCGCGATAACACGCATGCGCGATGCGACTGCCTTTCTAGTATAGCGCATGCGTGTTTTCCCATTATGTTTATTTTTTTCCCAGCCATGTATATGTTATACGGTTGGGATATCTAAGAACTCCCAGCCGTAAAATAGTAGATGCTTACGGGATAGAGAAATCTTATCCGTAACAAGTTGTATACGGCTAGGTTATTCCTAGCCGTATATTCTCCTGTGTTCGATTTTGTTTTCAGCTGTAGTGTTTACGTCTCGGTCGTTCTGTCCGTAACTTTATTTCTTGACCGTAAGTTTTAGTTTCCTAGCCGTTTTTATACCATGGCTTGGATTTTCCTAGCTGTATGTGTTGCGTAATATGTATTTTTCTCAACCGTAATTATTTTTTGTCAAGATCGATAACTAAGTTTCCCATCCGTAATATATGTTGCGTCTTGGACTTTCCAATTTTCCTAGCCATTTTGGGTGTCACAGTTTGGTTTTCCGAGCCGTTTTTGCTTATATAATATTGGTTTTTGGCTTTGTTTGTCTTTAAATAGAGGAAAAGAAAAGAAGAAGAAAAGATCACAAGAAGTAACACCTCGTAGTGACCCGACTCCACCACCTTGTCACGCAAAAACATTTGGTGCAAACGCAAGTGAAGTTATGACTGCCGGAGTAAATGAAGGTGGTGGAGATGGAGTTGGAGTTACTGGAGGAATTTAAGTTGTTGTTGCTGAAGGAACTGTAGTTGTTGTTGTTGGAGGAACTGAAGTTGGAGTTGTTGATACTGGAAGATATAAAGTTGGAACTTCTAGTGGTGCTGTTATTGATAAAGGTAAATCCGTAGTTGAGGAGGACAAGAAATAGGGGAAGAAGAAGTATCCACCAAAGTTAAAGGCAAGAGACGTAATTGATGCTAAGGATCTTTTACCCCTTAAGAGGAATGGGAGACCGTGGAGAGAACCAAGAGATCATTCCATCTTGATTGGTTACCCGTCTTCATGGGATGCTAGGGTTTGTGGCACAAAGGTAATAAATCAAATTACATACATGATATTTTCATTAAAATGGTTTATTAATTATAACAACCAATTTTTTTTTTGTAGTTCCCAGAAAAAACGGTCCCTAAACTAAAGCACCAACAAGGAAAGTTTTATCCGTTGGACAACGAGCATCCAGATGTGGTAGCTTTGGTAAAAGCTTCGGGGTTATGGTATGGAATTGATGCTTTACAGAAGACATATGATGTTGTGACAGTTTGTGGTTTTAGAGAAAGATTCTGTCCCGAAAATATGACTTTTCATCTCCCGTTCGGCGAGATGACTATCACTCCGGATGATGCAAAGAAAATCACTGGTCTTGCTTTGGAAGGAAAGGCTGTGTTTGAGGGTTTCAACAATTCTATTCCTTTTGATGAGATTTGTGCCTTGGCGAAGGAATGCCTTGGGTGGGGCAAAGATGAAGCAGAAGAAGAGTTTGAGATAAGTTATGAAGCCGCACCTAAAGCTAAAAGGAAATTTAGTGCACCAGGCGAACTTGGTGAAACAGTGAATATGACAAGGAGGATTAATTTGGTTCGTCTGAAGGATAAGTTTGGGGATTCTGACACCAAGACTAAGAATGGATTTGTGGTGATGGATGCATAAAGGGCTATACATAAGGTAAATGATTGTTATTTGCAGTGGTTGAAGACTCTTAGTCTCGATACGGAAACAAACCAGGTACCTAGGTATTCGTGGGCCATCTCCCTCCTTGCTAGTGTGTTGGCCAGTCTTCGCAAAGGTTCTAGATCGACCGAAACACAAATTATGGGATGCATTGTTCTTTTCCAGGTATCTTGTTATTTTAATATAACGAATGTTTACTTATTTTACTTTTATATATTGGCTTGTGTGTAATATCTTATTTATAATATATATTTTTTGCCGTAGTCATGGGATTAAATCAAAACCCTTATCAACGATAGCATTCGAAACTCATCTTGAATACCATTTAGCAAAACTTAAAACCTGGTGATGAATTTTGAAACAAAAATCTCCACCACTAAATCTTCTTCAATACCCATTAAAAACATTGCTTAACACATTTTATAACCAATTTGAAACCTCTTAATACCTGGATTCATCATGAACTAATCCAGCAAACACATTCAATTACCTCTAAACACCTTTGAAAATCACTCAAACAACGATATCAAAATAAATCAATACCAAAACCATTACCAATTATATATTTGTTAACCAAAACATATTAATAACCATTACCAATTATGTTCGTTAACCAACATGGATGAATATTACCAATTGAAGAGGTAGTTCGACTATCTCACACATCCATTTTAAGGGATAATTTGACTATCTCATACTATAGGTTTGAAGAGAAACACCAACTTTACAGTTGAAGCAAATTCGAAGTTTGAATAATGAAGATTTTTTGTTGTTTTATTTTCCATCTGCAAATTGATTCCTTTGTATGGGCAGTGGAAATCAATTTGAGGGGGAGTATATGGATATGTAAATGAGCAATAAAAAATGTCTGAACAACAACAAGTAGAAGATCTCACCAGCTGCACCAGCAATGGAGGAGTTAGTTGAACAACAACAACCACAACCACAACCAGAAAATGAATTTCCATACTAGGATATGTAAATGAATGTCTAACTGTTGGTGATGCTGTTGTATGCTATATACAAGATTTTGGTGCTACAACTTGCTATTGGTGCACCCACAACATAAGCCAATGATTGAAACTGCAGAACATTTTCGCTTGCTTTATTGGAGAGTTAACTGTGTCAAGTGATTCATTGTTACATCCGGTGAATATGTTGATAATACAAATGGCGAGTCAAATGTTGCTTCTACCAAGATTACAGATGATGTAATTACATGCTTGCTTATATGGTTTCTGGGAGGAGTTTTTCTATAAGGGAATTTGCTTTCAGAAACTTTTCGACATGCCTTGTTAGTCTTTGCTGATGTATCTGCTTCGCTCCCTACTTCAGTTTGAGGGGGAGTGTTAGAGTAGTACTACAAGTTTTACTTGTTACTGTCTTATCTTTACATTTCTATTCTAGTATCTTAGAATATGCTCAATTGATACCTTAGGATATGATCAATTGTTTCCTTAGGGCTGTGTCATTTTGAACATCTTGTTGTCCTATAAAAGCCTCACTGTAATGTTTTTTTGAGATACAACTTTTGATAATAGAACAATCATTTTCTCTCACAATGTAAACCCTTTCAAATAACTTTCCCTAATTTCAGTTCAGTTTACCCTAACCCTAAACAAAAACAACAGATCTCTCAATTGCATCACAACAGCAAAATCATGGCGGCCAATTGTTCAATAAAAGGATCACCTCAATGTTTGATTTAGCATAATGATATTTCCTCTCAAAAGCTGAACTTATCTGATCTGGTTGTTTCTAGATCTGAGCCTTAATTTCTCCAAACTTTTAAGGTGGGAGCTTTTAGGGAAGTTCAAGAGTTTCGCGACTAATGTCTTTCTTCTGTAGACATTAGGACACTGACATATACCAATTGGCAATTGGTACTTTCTTCTGCGGACGAGAATGTCGAGGAGGTTTATACAACTGGAAAATGATTTTGGGATTCAGATTTCCGTTTAGATTCTGTGATACTGAAGGATATATCAAAACAATGTTTATCTTCCCGCTGAATTCAATCTACTTTATCTCCGTTAGCTGAAATTAATTGGTGTACAATTTTATCTTCTTTTTCAGTTTGTATCTGAATGAAAGAATCATAATTTAAGACAAATTCAAGTTGTTAGTTGCCTTTACTACTGTTGTTGTTTTATACTTTTATGTAATCAAAATCTACATAAAAAATGAAGTTTACAGTTTCAGTAAATGAATTGGTCATAATGGCTGAGAAATGTGAAAGTAACCACACGACCAATTCAAAAACAGCATCAGTAGATTTCAATTTTGATTTCCTAACTAAAATTTCAGATTAAATTATCGTCATTTTCTCATCTTGGCATATAAGATTTAGCCATCCCGCATGAGGCATCAAGAAACAAAAAGAAGAAGGTGACCGCTTGGAGAGCCTAGAGAATTGAATGGAGAGATAAATCTAATACCTGCATTAGAATGTCTTAGAGTATGAATGATGTTTTATCTTTACTACTTTTTTAATTAAAATTGCAATTGTATATTGATTAAACAGACAATGATAACCAAGATTGAACTGATGTTATTCAATTGATACCGAGAAATCTCAAGTTAAATTGACATTATCTTTTTCGGTTGATATTGAGAAATTCAATACACATGTTTACATTGCTGGAGGTTCAGAGATTGAAACTCCACAGAGAGAGAAATTCCATATGGTTGATTGTTGCCTTCCACACTAAAAATAAAACTGCAAACAAAGTAAATCGGTCTTCATTTCACAAAAAGAGGCAAGATTACGATTATATGAACCTGTTTGAGAAACAAACACTATGGAATGCTAACTGACAAACCATCACCACCACATATTCCATCTCCTTTCACCGTATGTTAATCAGAAAAAGTCTTGGAAATAATGGTTAGAGAAGAAAAAAACAAGTCTTCAACTTCATCTTTAATTCTAGATCTAGATAAAAAAGGTTTTGAATTTGATTTTTAAAATTCTTTGCTTGAGAGGATAAGTCATTATGACATATAAATTAAAATCAATCGTATTAGACATATATTTTTCATGAAATATGAAAGAAAAAGAGACAAAGTTGAATGACATGAAATGAACCTGCAGTTGAATGTTAACTGAGAGTCCATCGGCGGACAATCCATCGTCTACTTCCTTCATCATCAGCTAGACAAGAAAGGGTGTAGAAATCGAATCTGTGAACTTTGGATAAGAATGGAGGATAGTGGCGGTGGTGGAGACATAATACAGTATATATACCAATAGGGCTTTACATTGGTTAGGGCTTCTTACCACTCCCACTCAAATTTGTTTATATCGTGACCGTTCATTAGATTTCTCTTCTCAAAAATTCGCGATTGGTAAAATCTGATACTGTATATGATTGCTGACAGTGATACCCGTCTATAGCAATCGTGCTCTAAATGACATGTTGACGGAGTCTTATGGCTGTTCAAATCAAGATCCATGTGCTAGGGGATATGGTTTGAAGCTTTGAAGAACAAAGCATAAAATAGTTTAGCGCTTTTGTATTGAACCATTTAGCGCAGATTAGTTCAGTTGTTGAATCTCCAATCCTGGGCCAACGATTCAAAGCGTATGTAAATGATATCTGCTAAATGGTTTAGTTCAAAAGCAAATTAATTTTTTCTACACTGAAATTATATGCTTTTTGTTTTTCTTCAACCTTTCACTCAAGAAAAATGCTAAAGCAAATGTAGAAAATTGGTTTTAGGCCACAATTTTTCATCTTTCAAACTTGAATTGAAGAGCTATAGGAAAATTGGTTTTAGGTCATAGAACGTGGAGTTTGACAATTTAATGGTACATACTCATTATATTGTTGTGCATTCGAGTGCGTCATGATAGTACTCATCTTGACTAGTAAACATAACACCTTATATTGTACTCTGGTCAGATTCTTGAAAAGATACAACAACTCTTCGTCAACTAGATTATAACCTGTAAGAATCTCCAAAGAGATTTGAATTACTGATAAGGGCCAATTTGATCGATAAGTTTACAATCTTGATCAAGACAAGTCCCCAAAGATTTCTACGCAGTATATATTTTGCTCCTATGGGTATTGGTCTCTCAATAGTTTCAATGGCTTTCTTTGGGCAGTGTTGTGCCATATGAATACCAGTACGGTGCAAAAGATTTTTACGGAGTATGTATTTTTCCCCTGTTCTCCAAAATTGTTTCGTTGGTTTTCTGTTAGCAGTATTGTGCCATATGAGTATTGCGCCTTACGAGGGTTACTGGTCTCTAAATAGTTTCATTGGTAACAGATTGAGTGTGGCACCACCTAATAATGTGAACAAGTACGACCATATATCATTTATGAAACATCAGCTTCATTCAAAATTTTGTGGAGTTCCTTGTTCCAATGTATGCGACCCTGCAGTTCATTATTCAATAAGCTTTTTCGTTATTCAATTCCTACTACCAGATAACAGCTAACTGGAAAAAGCATGCAAAATGTGGAGCCAATATGGATTTTAGAACTTCGTAAACAGAATGATGATGCTTCATATCATCATCCATGATGCATGCAAACCAATCCTTCTGCAAAACAATGGTTCCGCAATTACCTGGTCCAAAATCTTATCCTTTTAAACCCTCCACGTGTATCAAATTCACACAATCACAACCGTCTACTAGAGATAAGTCGGTCAGAAAATATGGTCAGTCTTGAAATAGATATATCCATCCATTAGATCATGTTCTAAAAATAAATCAACGGCCATATATCAACCCTAAATTCTAAACGGGCAGATTTCTAAGGCTTTATAAGAAGAAATAGTTTTCTCGGTAGAGTAAAAAGGAAATCCTAACCCTAAACAACAACAGCAGCTGCGGCAGAAATCATGGCGGCGGATTTTTTTAAAAGAATCATCAGCAACCTCAATTTTTTAGCAGAATGATATCTCCTCTCAAGAAATGATAATTCAGTTTGGGAATTGTTTGAAAACAATGTTTAATTATCTTCCGTCTGACTTCATTCTACCTTATCTCCGTGAGCTAAAATTAGTTGTGTATGATTTCATCAAGCACTGCTAGTTGGAATGTTTACTGGGCTTCCGGCTTTAGAGACCCTGGTATTAGATGAGTGCAACATTTCCTGTGTAATCTCGCAATTTCTTCACCAAACTTGAGACATATCTCAATTGTTGCTTCTGGGTTTCAATCTGCCTCTGCTAATCTAATTTCATTGAACTTCAGAGAGTTTCAATCAGAATCAACAAACTGGGAGTGGCAACTGAAGTAGCCATACTGGGCGAGAGTAACCAAATAGCACTGCACTTCAATGTAAAATAGCAGTCGAATAAATTTTAGAAGCAACGTGTCACCAAATACAACTGCACCTTAGCAAGAAGTGTAATACAGGAGAACAAATTTCCCATAATTTTAGATGACAAGTGAGGTATCAAGGAACAGATTGTTGATTTGTCAATGTATGGGTTAATTGTTCCATAAGCTTAAATTTTCCATTATTCAATTACTACCTAATACTCCCTCCGTCCCACTATTAATACACCTGGTGCAAGCTTGCACAATTCTTTAAGGTGGGGAAGGGGAAAGAGTACTTTTACGTATTTTCTTACAATTTTAACTTTATGGATAATAATTAGTAAAATTAGAAATAATTTACCTTCTCAAACTATACCATGGATATTTGCAAACTAATTTTTTTTTAAACAAAGCTCACCAGGAGCTTGTCAATATATTCAATTTGTAGTGAGGATGATACAGTTTACCAACAGAAATTGAATCGGATGATGATCAATACAATAAATCAGATCCGGGCCGGATCATCCGGCTTACAGCAAAGGATGGTAAAATTGAAATTTGACAATACAGAAGAACCAGTTCTAATGGATCTTCATTCTAGCGGATCTAGTGACTCCATTCCAAAGGAGTTTTGGATAAGAATTACTGCAAGTAGAAAATCCAAAAATTTACATATTGAGAGGAGAAATCATAATGCTTGTTGTTGTTGGTGGGGCTGCCGGGATTGAACCACCAGGCCACTTGCTTCGGCCATGATGTTGTTCTTGAAGATATACGAGGGAGCTGTTGTTTGTTAGGGTTTCTTTCTCTACACAGACGGAGGCACCATATGATGAACTAGAAGAAAACTATACGACTTATAATGGTTAGACATCTGCCGCTTTTGTTATTATTTGATCTTACGGCTGTACCCTACTCCATGACCTACCGTATTTTCTTGATATATACAGGTGGAGGATCAGTGTCATCTGATTATCATTCTTGGATACCATCCCTGTTAGATGAGCATTGGGTTTGTTTGGTTTGGGGGTTTAGGACTTATTACTCGGGCAGTGTTTAGATAATTTGATGCGGTATTCTTTACGATTACAAGCAGATGAAACTTCAAACTTAGTTAGCTTTGCGAACTGAGTATATATTATGTGCCAAATTTTAAATTCTTAATCTTCTCGATGGAAAAAAAAAATACTGACGCCGGGTAAGATAGTCTCAAAGTTCGGTGATGTGGTACACAGGTAGTTAACTCGTGTCTCTCAAATGTTCACTCGTGTCAGTGACTCCTTTATACATTAAGTTACCAAGAATAATAAATCAAAGGCATATGCCTGTGCTGTTTCCAATAAATTTATCAAGGTAGAAGGAAAATCGATCGACTGCAAGGTCAATTTCAGGCACTATTATTACAAGAAGATACTCATCAATTTTCTGCATCTAACTGGAACGGTACCAATCCACGGACTCGGCAGCATATTCCTATGGCTATTATCTCATATCTTAGTTCTTCCCAATGATAATAGATGAGTGGTACTGGTACATGACCTAATTTTATAAAATATCTCGAAAGTTCATTTTTTCTGGCTAGTCATAGGATAGTCATCTGATGAAGTAATAGGACTTTAGCTTAATACAATCCATGTGCCCGTCGTACAATCAAATTTCTTTTTATATTTCTTTCTACACAGATGAAAGGAGCGGAGGCGCAGATAAAAGGATCTAGAAAACTATACTACTTTTATAAAGGCTAACTTATTATCGTTCTATTCGTTGATCTAACTGCTGAATCTTGTATCTACTGGCCGTACTTGTTGATCGTCATGGATGTGGAGAGTTTTAAAGGGGTGGATATATTTCTAAAAAGATAATTTACAGAGTAATTTGAATAGAATGTCAATCTAAGATGATTCTCAAGCTTCTAGAAAGCTTTAGTGAAATAGTTACAATGCAAGAACATATGATCCCATTGTTTCTCTTTCGGAATTGCATAAAACACACAAATCACTTTGTATCTCCACTCCTCTATGCGTGAACATGTCCTTAGTTGGATGAGAATTATGAAAAAGAAGCCAAAATAATATAACTCACCTTATTTGGAATATTGTTCATCAATAGATGCTTGGCCAAACTGCACGTCTCAAACTGTCCAACTAGAGTCTCATAACATTTTTCCGTACTAAAATTCTCCATAATAGACATCTCATCCCCACTTTCGATAAGATTTGGGATACGAACATCACACCTAAGAACATCCCATTCGACCTTCTCATTAGCATTCAAAGCTCTCTTAAAAATACTCTGCCACCCATTGCTTCTAAGAATCTATGCTACAGTGATATCATTATCTTTGACAGCTTTAAGTACCAGCGGAAAAATATCTTTAACGTATCCTCCATCAATCCATTTATCCTTCCAAAATCAAGTGGTGTCCGGTCATAATTGGACAGTTGTATAAATTTTGATGCAAGCGGAACCAGATCTCCTGAATTCCAAGATAAAGGCAAATGCTTATACCGGTGCATATTGTACAATTAAAATGAGATTATCTCCGTAACTTGTTTCATAATTGATTTGTTGTAATGAAGTCGTGGCTTACAGTTTCCTACTCCAAATAACTTACCGTGTCAATCAAAGTATTGGTTCCTAGTTAAGTCGACCATTTCTAAGCAATTTGTATGTTGAAGAGTACGGAAAATTTAAGGCCATGTTGATTGAATTTGAGTTACGGTACTATTTGGTGATGCTTATAGTCATTTGAATTTAGTATTATGATTACCATTCTTCAATTTGGTACAAGATTGTACAAGAAATAAATTAAGAAAACCCTTTCTCTTTATAGAATTGAAAATTCAATTCTATTAATATTCTTAATAGAATGTTCTTACAAATTACATGGGCATGCGCCCTTTCGTATATTCCTATAGATACTGCATTCATTTTCCGACTCATGAAAATTTTTGATTTTCTTTTAGTTCTGAAAGTGGACGCCAAGTACAATAAGTAATGAATTGATGACTAGTGGAGTGAATCAGATCTGGGTTACCGCTACTATCTGCAGAAATTTGGTTGGACTTGAGAAGCATGGTAAACAGTAATGCGGAGATTCCGTATTTGTTTGGATCATACTAACCAATACAATAGATCAGATCCAGATTTACTCTGCTGTCAAGACAGAGTATGTCCGAAGAAGTATCCAGATGAAGAGATTGTGTAGGATGAGCCTGAGTAGCAGCCCCAGATTTATCTGATTGAGTCACCAGATTTATCTGATTGAGAAAACTGTTAAATAATCAACTCAAAAGGAGTCTTACATGAGATTTCTCTCGGGGAAGTGATTGAAAGTTAACAAATTGAGAGGAGAAATCATAGTGCTTGTTATTGGTGTTGATGATGTTACATATTGAACTACCACCACTTTCTTATGCCATGATTTTGTTGCAGATCGATGTATTTGTTGCCGTCGATAATCACAAATAGATGAAAGAATTGTTGTTAGTTTGTTTTTAGGGTTTCTATCTCTACAGACGAGAGCGGCTCAGTTACTTTGGATGCCCTAGTAGAAAACAATACAGCACTACTTATAAAGGGTTACAGATCTGTCATTAGGGTTATTATTGATCTAATGGCTGAAATGTGATTGACCACCCTTTTTGACCTGCATATCAAATGTAGACTTTCATGTTATGTGTTTTGCCTAGACGAGCGAGTATACTGATGGAATTAGCTTGTCGTCGATCTCTTTTATATGTTCGTGATTGTTTATTTTAATTAAGTTTCTCTGAGTCGATTATTCAGGTAGAGAAGGGATCAATTGGATTTTTTTCTTTTATGATTACCAATCTTTGCCCCTGCACATACAGATAGTAGTAGGACATGAGCTCCATTTAATCCATGTGATCGTGGTACTACTAAAAAACCATAACAATATTTTCACCAGATAAATCCAATTGGAGATGTTTTTCTTCAATGCTATATATATATATCAATTTGATTCAATGCTATGACTAATCAGTACATAAAATTTGTAAGTTTGAAGGTCAGTATCTTAGAGAATTTTGATGTTATACAGGAAAAGTTGATGATCGAAACAAAGGACTAGTGGGTGCGGAAAAATCGGGATGAGGATGTGTCATGAAATTGAATAAAAATCACTGGGTAGTGATTATCATTCATCCTCTAATGAACATGATTACAAGCATCTATACCTGCATCAAACTTAGAACGGCGTCGCTTCATTTACTATGCAAGATCCAAGAATAACTAATCCACCGGAGCAAAAAAACAGAGAAAAAAAAAAGCACTCTGCCCTTAGAGGGAATAAAAGGGTAGGTGAGTTCTTGGGTTGTTTAGTTTAAGCGTGTTTTTATATTGTGCTTTTTGGTGCAAATTTTGCAATCTTTTGGTGGTAAGAAAATTTCAATACGCAACAACCCAGCCCATCAAATTTCGGTATCTTACATAAATTTTGATAATAAATCTTACTCTTAACACAAATGAAGATTGATAGATAGAGTGGTAAACACAGAGAGATCTGATAAATAATAGATTAAATTATCTCAATGAAATAGCAAATGGAAGACAGAAAAAAATAGTTTCAGCGAAGTGTATTCAACTGAACTTTACATCTCAATTTATATTAACCAGTCGACTAACAAATTCCTGAAGGTTCTCCTACTTTTATTCCACTAACTTAAACATGGACTCAACTAACTCCTACATTGACTGAACTGAAAGATAAACTTGTGACTAAATCAAAAGACGAAATCAAACTTACTACAATCTCGGAGCTGCACTACTTTGCGATACTCCCCCTTAGTGCAGACTCCCATCAACCACTCCAAGAGATCTTCTAAATATTTTAAACTTTGCTACTGAAAGTGCCTTTGTAAATATATCAGCAACTTGATCTTCAGATCGAATTGTCTGCAGTTGAATGTCTTCAGTTAACACCTTTTCTCGAACAAAATGGTAGCGAGTTTCGATATGCTTGGTACGTGCATGAAACACAGGATTTCCAGCAAGCCGTATTGCACTTTCATTATCACAACAAATGGAAACTGGATAGTTAAATGTTGTAACCGTTTCTTGAAAGAGTCTTTTCACCCATATGCATTCTTGGGTTGCCATAGAAGCTGCCACATACTCAGCTTCACAACTTGAAAGAGAAACAATAGTTTGCTTCTTACTGCACCATGAGATTGCAGCTGAACCAGTATTAAAACAATAACCAGTGGTAGAGCGTCTATCATTTTTGTCACCTGCCCAATCTGCATCAACAAAACCACTTAAAGAAAACAGTTTGGTCTTTCTGTACATTAACACAAAATTCAGAGTGCCTTTCACGTAACGAAGAATCATCTTTGCTGCAAGTAAATGGCCAACACAAGGCCTGTTCATGAACTGAGATACCACTCCTACAGAGTAAGCGATATCAGGCCTTGTAATAGTTAGATAAAATAAACTTCCAACAAGTTGTCGGAAGAGTGTCGCATCCTCCAATAGATGTCCTTTTTCCCTTGTTAATTTGAGAGATGGTTCCATTGGTGTAACCATTTCTTTCGAATCTTCCAGGCCAAATCGACTTAGTAAACTAGTTGCGTACCCTTGTTGTTTCACAAAGTAACCATCTGCTTTTTCAACTTCCAAACCGAGGAAACACCCAACTTCGCCCAAGATTTTCATATCAAAACGTACAGACAAGTCACTTTGAAGACGATTTATTTCAGTATCATCATCTCCAGTTATGATCATATCATCCACATATAAAAGAAGCATTATGCATAGTGTACTTGTCTTCTTAATGAACAAACTTGAATCAGAGTTTGATGGTTTAAAGCCACAAAAATTAAGATATTGAGCAATCTTACCATACCAAGCATGTGGCGCTTGTTTGAGGCCGTACAATGCCTTCTTGAGTCTGCATACATGATGAGGATATTGCTTAGAAACAAATCCTTGAGGCTGTTCCATAAAGATATCACGATCTAATTCGCCATAGAGAAATGCATTCTTCACATCCAATTGCCATAAAGTCCACCCTTCGTATGCAGCAAGAGAAATAAGAGTACGAAGTGTTACCATTCTCGCAACTGGACTGAAAGTCTCTTCATAGTCTAATCCATACTGCTGAGAAAAACCACGTTCTACAAGTCGAGCTTTGTAGCGATCTACAGTGCCATCTGCCATTTTCTTTAACTTGTAGACCCATTTGCAAGTAACCAAGTCAGCGTCATCCGGTTTTGGTACAAGCTCCCATGTAGAATTCTTATGCAATGCATCTATTTCTTCACGCATCGCAACTTCCCATTCAGGAACTCCTTCAGCTTCATTATAATGCCTTGGTTCACCTTCATAAGTAACTCCCATCAGAAAACAAGAAGTTACAGACAGGTGATTACCTTGAACCTCATATTCAGATAGGTGACTAGGTGCTCGTCGTTCTCTTGTAGACCTGCGGACAACGTCTTGCTGAATTGGCGAATCTTCATCTCGAGAAGTAGAATCGCCAGCCCCCTGTTCTCGAGAATCTGTATCAAGAGAAAAAGTTTCTAAAACAGTAGTATCGACACCATCATATGGCATCACTTCATAGACCATTTCTCAATATTCATAGACCTCCACCCCTTCCTGTGTGAATCATATCCAACAAACATACATTTTCTATCTTTCGAGTCAAGTTTAGTTCGATTACTCTTGGCAATATGAACATAACAGAGTGAACTAAACACCCGAAAGTAATTCACATTAGGTTTAACAACATACAAATTTTCAAAAGGGGATTTATCAGTACCTGGCCATGGAGGTAGTCGATTAATCACATGAAAAGAACATTGAATATCTTCTGCCCATAGAGCTCTAGGCAGTTGCTTTTCATGCAACTATGACAAGCACAGTTCAGTAAGGTGAGATAGTTTTCTTTCCGCAACTCCGTTCTGTTGCGGGGTGTCAGGACATGTCATTTGGCGATGAATTCCATGTTCTCTGCAGTATTTGAAGAACTCATCTGACACAAATTCTCCTCCATTGTCAGTACATAAACATTTAATCAGCTTCCCAAATTCCTTTTCTACTTGCATTTTTAATTTTACAAAGATCGAAAAAGCCTCATCTTTGTGTTTCAAAAAATAAACCCAGGAAAACCGAGTAAAATCATCCACAATTACCATTAAATATTGATAACCAGCATAACTAGGTGTCTTTGTTGGTCCCAAAAGATCCGAATGAAGTAATTAAAATAAAGAAGTAGACCGATTTGTTGAACTTTGGAAAGGAAGGCGATGAGACTTACCATACTGACAACCAGAACATACAACATTTGTATGCATCTTTCGAAATAATGGCACACCTTCAAGCAATTGTTAGATGGAAATTTGTTGTAATAACTGATAACCAACATGACCCAGTCGTGCATGCCAAAGTGAAATACTTGCATTTTGGCTTGTATTTTCAACATAAGCTTCACCAGCAGATAAAACATATAAAGAATCCCTTCTTTGTCCAGTGAAGAGAACATCAACATCAACAGATTTGAAATTTGAAAGAATTTTAACATCATTTGGACCAAATAAAACATACCTCCCAGAATCAGTAATTTGCGGTACAGAAGCAAGATTCGTTTTTAATCCCGGAACATGGTAAACATCTGTTAACTCAACGCCATCAACATTAGAATTGTCCTTAACAGTTAGTTGACCTTATTTTACTACTAGGTGTAGCGAGTTATCAGCAGTAATAATTACTCTCCTCCCTTGGTGTGAACGAACTTCAGAGAGAAGAAAAGCATTACCTGTGGCATGATGAGAACACCCAGAATCGACAATCCAGTCTTCGGTATAATCAATGAAATTATTAGAACCTTTTCTTATATTCGTGGATGATTCACCAACTTCAATAAAAAAACATTGCTCCCAAGTAGGTTGATTATCTTCCTCTTCTTCATGAACAACATTAACATCTTCATCTGCAAGCTTTACCCGAAAATTTGGTTCTATGTGACCAGATTTTCCACACCTTTTACAAACAATTTTCACCCGACAGTGCTTTTTGATATGTCCATTCTTACCACATCTATGGCAGGATATGGTTTCATCTGCTGGGTTTTGTAGTAGACTGGTTTCTACCCTTGTCTCTGGTGAAGATTACGTCCTCGACTTCAGAAGTAGGCTTGCTGGACATTTGCTTGATTAACGCTTCTTGATTGGACAACAAGTTCTCTAGCTCAATGACAGAGGGCTGAGTTTGCCACCCTTGCACTGAAGTTATAAACGGCATAAACTCCATCCTCAAACCACGTATAAGATAACGACGAAATCTAGCTTCTTTAATTGGATCATCCAGTTCTAATTCTGAAATTTCATAACACAAATTCTTAACTTTTAAGAAGTATTCTAGAATAGAGAAATTACCTTGACTTATCACAGCAAGTTCATTCTCCAAATATTGAAGTCTTGCATTATTTTTCTTAGTAAACAAGTTTGCAAGAGTATCCCATATCTTCTTAGGTATATCCATATCACAGATCTGGTCAATAAGTTCTCTACCGACCGATGTTCGCAATGCATACATAGCTTTCCCACATTTAACCTTCCACTTATGGCGTGCCTCTGAATTCTGTGGATTGTCCGATGGAATTCGTTATGCACCTGAAACCAACTCCCATAAATCTTGTCCTTGAAGATAAGATTCCATACATAGTTTCCAATATTGGTAATTACTTCCAACAAGTTTCTACACAGTAGGCTGAGAAAGAGAATTACTTCCACCATCCATGTTGATCAAAACAGTAGAAAGTATAACAGCACCTTTGCAATGGAAAACTATGTTAAAAAAAATTCAAAGAGTAATAAAATCAAACACTCTGTGAGCAATGAAAGAAAGCACACACTCTATTACTAACCTAGCCCTTGTAAACCATAACACAAATGAAGATCGAGAGATAGAGTGGTAAACACAGAGAGATCTGATAAATAATAGATTAAATTATCTCAATAAAATAGCAAATGGAAGACAGAAAAAAAATAGTTTCAGTGAAGTGTATTCAACTGAACTTTACATCTCAATTTATACTAACCAGTCGACTAAAAAATTCCTGAAGGTTCTCCTACTTTTGTTCCACTAACTTAAACATGGACTCAACTAACTCCTACATTGACTGAACTGAAAGATAAACTTGTGACTAAATCAAAAGACGAAATCAAACTTACTACAATCTCGGAGTTGCACTACTTTGCGATAACTCGATCTAATACTACTTCTTCTTTTATCTCTTTCGACCGAAACATTTCCTTTCTCAAAAAAATTAGATCTCCAAAAAGACAGACAAAAGGCATCTTGTTTTCCTTTTGAATCGAAATTAAACCACAAGTGAAAAAAAAAGAAAGGCTAAAAATGGAAGACATTGATTCAGAAAACCAGAGCCAGTCTATGAGAAAACTAAGAATCTCCATAATGAATAACAGAAAAACTTAAGATAATCATAATGCTATGTTGTTGTTGGTGATGCTGATGCTATTGAACCACACCACCGCCACTTTCTTCTGCCATAATTTTGCGGTAGTTGATGATAATGAGGAACTGTTGGTTGTATATATAAACTTTCTTACTGGGAGCCATACATATTAAGTAGGGTAACTCGAAAATATAACCGTGTTAATCAAAGGTCAGGTTCCTAGTCAGGTGAGGTCACCATTTCGAAGAAACTTGTATGTTCAATAGTGAAAATTTTTAGGGAATGTTGATTAAAACTGAGTAATGATTCCATTTGGCGATACTTATAGTCATTCAAATTTGGTGTAGTATATAACAGAGGATTATGAAATTTGAAAGAATCCAAATAATTCATGGTTGAAAGTAGCTTTGTGGGTTTTGCACTTGTTTCTCAATTGATCTTGCGTTTTCCGCATAATACGTAAATAAATAATTCATTTGCTGAAGATTAGACTTAAGGGACGGGTGAAGGAAAAAAAAAGGCACATAGGATCCCCTAAGAAAAAGTGGTTAATATATCTTCGTGCACCGAATTGAACTTGCAGAAGTATGTGTTGTGTATACTGATTGCAACTGTGAGACTACCTAACTGTTGGGTTTCACGTCTTATGGCCCAACATTCGGGATGCCCCTTAGTCAATGAGGGGAGCTACTTAGCAGTTTCCCTTGTTATGTTATAACAAGGAAAAAGGCATCAGGAGATGAAATATGTTGAGCTTCTTCATTTTGTGAAGAAAGAGAAAGAGAGGAAGAAGAAAAGAGAGTGAGTGAGGTAGAGAGATTAAACCACCAATTTTTGGTGAGATTGAAGCATCTTGAAGAGAAGAAGAAAGTGTTCTTAGCTAAGGATATTTTGGTTGATTGTGGTGAAGATTGAGCTATCAATTTCCACATCTCTTCAAAGGTGAAAAAATCTAGAGTTTGTTCAAACCCTAGTAGTAAGTATCTCAAATCACTTCTATTCTCAAATTGATAGTGAATCTCATATTATACGTGAATGAATTGTTGATCCATCCTTAGGGGTGAGTGTAATTAGGCAAATTGATATCCTAGTGCTATATGCACCTTGAAGAAGAGTGTATCCCCAAATTGGGAGAATTGTTGTGTAACCCATTATTGTTATAGTGGAAGATTTTCCCGTGGTCTTTTACCCTTCACCTTGGAGGGGTTTTTCCACGTAATTGCCGTTGTTGTGTGATTGCTTCTATATTGCGTAGTTTGTGTTATTTCCGTATTTTTATGTCATTGCTTGTGTAGGTTTCGTATTGCGCATAACAGATCAGATTTCTTAAGACTCCCCCAACAAGTGGTATCAGAGCTTTTTGGGTTGAGCTAATCTTGGGAAATGGCAGAAGCTAGCACTAGTAATAGAATGGTCAATTTGACCGGTGAGAACTTTGTGATATGGAAGGCGAATATGGAAGACTGGTTATATTATAAAGATCTTTATGGTCCAATAAAGAGTAAGGGAGTAAGGCATGAGAAGACAAGTGAAGAAGATTGGAAAGTTACTAATCGAAAAGCAGTTGGTTTTATTTGTCAGTGGATTGATGATAGCATTTTTCATCATGTGGCTAGTGAGACACTAGCATATTCTTTGTGGACCAAGTTAGAGGAGATATATGATCAGCAGTCTCCTTGTGCAAAAGCTCTTCTATTCAAAAGGCTTGGAAAGCTGTGTTACAAGAAAGGAAGTTCAATGGTGCAACATTTAAATGAAATGAAGGGTATTATGAATCAGCTTACATCTATGGATCTCAAAATTCCCGAAGAGATTCAAGCTTATTTGTTGCTAAATACTTTACCAGATATTTAGGAGCCATTGAGTAATTGTCTCAGTTATTCTGCTCCAGAGAAGAAGTTGAACATGACTGTTGCAACTAGCAATTTGCTGAATGAAGAAGTTTAAAGAAGGTCATCAGACTCATCTCATTCAGAAGCTCTTGTTACATAAAATCGGGGTAGAAGAAAAGACAGAAGACAAGTTGGCCGTAGCAAGTCAAGGGGTGAATCAAAGGCCAGAAAGGAAGTTGAATGTTGGAACTGTCGTATGAGAGGTCATTATTCAAATGAATGCAGGAATCCGAAGCAAGAACACAAAACGGGGAAAGGAAATGATAGACAAGACAATGGTGTTGCAGCTACTGAGACAAATGATGATATCATTGTATTCTCAGATTGTAATGATGTTTGTGTGAGTTTTACAGGTTCTGATTCAGAATGCATAGTTGATTCAGATGCATCTTATCATGCTACTCCTCATGAAGATGTAATTACCTCCTACAAGGCTGGTGACTTTGGGTCAGTCAGAATGGGAAACAGTGGTGTTTCGAAGGTTGTAGGAATGGGTAATGTGAAGGTTGAGACCAGTGTTGGATGCACATTGGTTCTCATAAATGTGCGACATGTACCGGATCTTTGTTTGAATCTAATGTCACCAGGAGTGTTAGATGATGAAGGGTACAAAAATCACTTGGGTGATGGAAAATGGAAGCTAAGCAAGGGATCCATGATTATTGCAAGAGGCGAGAAGTGTGGCGCACTGTACAAAACACAAGTGAAGGTGTTGACATGTGAGTTGAATGCTGTTGACAAAGATTCAACCTCCGATCTGTGGCATAGAAGACTTGGTCATCTTAGTGAGAAGGGAATTCAAATCCTCACTAAAATACAAGTTTTGCCAAATGCCAAAGGTATGAAATTGGGTAAGTGTACTCATTGTTTAGTTGGTAAACAAACTAGAGTCTCTGTTCATAAAGCTTTACCCAAGCGAAATTCTGGTATTATTGATCTTGTTCATTCTGATGTATGTGGACCTTTAAGGGTCAAAACACTTGGTGGTGCTGTTTATTTTGGTACTTTCATAGATGATTCTTCAAGAAATATTTGGTCATATGCAATCAAGACCAAAGATGATGTTGTTCATGTGTTCAAGATGTTTCACAGCATGGTGGAAAGAGAAACATGTAGAACCTTGAAGTTCCTTCGTTTTGACAACAGGGGAGAGTACATTGGACCACTTGAAGTGTATTGCAAGAACATGGGTATACATCATGAATAATCAGTACTAAAGACTCCAAAACATAATGGTGTTGCAGAGAGGATGAACCGCACTATTCTTGAGAGAATCAGGTGCATGTTATCTCATTTCAAGTTGCAGAAGCATTTATGGGGTGAAGCAATGAATACTGCTGTGTATTTGATCAATCGGTTTCCTTCAAGACCGCTAGATGGAGAAGTAGCAGAAAAGGTATGGAGAGACAAAGAGACTACTTATGATCACTTGAAAGTGTTTGGTTTTCAGGGCATTTGTTCATATCCCAAAAGATCATAGATCAAAGCTTGATGACAAAGCAAAGCAGTGTGTGTTCCTAGGCTATGGAACAGAAAAGTTTGGTTACAGATTTTGGGATCCAGTTGAGAAGAAGGTTATCAGAAGTAGGGATGCAGTATTCCTTGAAGATCATACTATTGAAGACTTTGAGAAGATTGAGATGCCAAAGCTTCAAGATGATATGACCTTGGATCCAAATGCAGTTGTTCCTACTCTTTAACAACATGATGATGATGTTGATGGTAATGGAAATGAATATGAAGCTCATGAAGATGTTCCAGTGGGTGATGTTGAGCAAGAAGTGCAACAACAACAACCAGAAGTTGAGTTGAGAAGATCCAGCAGGACTAGATTACCTTCAACAAAGTATACACCACATGAGTACATGATGCTCACAGATGAAGGTGAACCAGAGTCTTATAAAGAAGCTCTTAGTGTTCCTGAAAGTCAGAAGTGGCTGAAATCCATGAAAGAAGAGGTTGGCTCTTTAGATGAGAATGACACTTTTGATTTGGTTGACAAGCCTGAGAACCAGAAAATTCTGAAGAACAAGTGGGTGTATAGAATCAAGACTGAAGATGGTAACTCACAAACAAGGTACAAATCACGCTTAGTTGTGAAGGGTTATGAGCAGAGAAAGGGTGTTGACTTCGACGAGATTTTCTCACCGGTGGTGAGATTTCCTTCTATTCGGGTTGTCTTGGAAATAGCCGCTAGTTTGGATCTTGAGATAGAACAACTAGATGTCAAGACAACATTTCTTCACGGAGAGTTGGAGGAAGATGTGTATATGGCACAACCCGAGGGTTTTGAAGTCAAAGGAAAAGAGCACATGGTGTGCAAGCTAAAGAAGAGTTTATATGGTTTGAAGCAATCTCCTAGAAGATGGTACAAGAAGTTTGAATCGTTCATGAAGGAACATGGGTATAAGAGGACATCCTCAGATCATTGTGTATTCATTCAAAAATTTGTTGATGGTGATTTTCTTACTCTTTTGCTATATGTTGATGACATGCTTATTGTTGGAAAACATAAGAAAAAGATTGACAGGTTGAAGTCAGATCTGAGCAACTCTTTTGCTATGAAAGACTTGGGTGAAGCAAAGCGTATTATTGGCATGGAGATAACTCGTGATAGGAAAGCGAGGAAGCTGTGGTTATCACAAGAAAGCTACATTGAGAAGGTGTTGCAAAGATTCAACATGGACAAGTACGAGCCGGTAAGTTGTCCACTTGCAAACCATTTTAAGTTAACTCATGATCAATGTCCTGTGAATGATGTTGAGAAATGGAAGATGGAGAAAATTCCTTATGCATCCGCAGTTGGTAGTTTGATGTATGCAATGGTGTGTATAAGGACGGATATAGCTCATGCAGCTGGAGTGGTAAGCAGATTTCTATCAAATCCTGCTATGGATCATTGGGAAGCAGTGAAATGGATACAACGGTATTTAAGGGGTACTTATAATATGTGTTTGTGATATGGAGGTGACAAGCCAGAATTAGTTGGTTACATAGATTCAGATTTGGAAGTTGCTCAAGATAGTCTCAAGTCTACATCAGGTTACTTATTTACCTATGCAGGGGGAGATGTGTCTTGGCAATCCAAGTTACAAAAATGTGTGGCATTGTCTACTACAGAGGCAGAGTACATTGCAGCTTCATAGAGTTGCAAGGAGATGATATGGATGAATAGGTTTGTTAGAGAACTCGGTGTAAAGCAACAAAGGTTCATCGTTTAATGTGACAGCCAGAGTGCCATCCATCTCAGCAAGAATTCGAGTTTTCACTCGAGGTCCAAGCATATCAATATTAGGTATCAATGGATACAAGAAGTTCTCTATGAGAAGGTCTTGTATATTGAGAAGATCCATACAGATGACAACGGTTCTGATATGATGAAAAAGTCGCTACCAAAATACAAGCATGTGTATTTCTGCAGCAGGGCAGGTTTGGTGGTGATGGGTACCTTACCATAAGTCGTGAGGGGGAGATAGCTGGATTTCACGTCTTATGGCCCAACATTTGGGATACCCCTTAGCCAAATGGGGGGAGCTACTTAGCAGTTTCCCTTGTTATGTTATAACAAGGCAAAAGGCATCAGGAGATGAAATATGTCGAGCTTCTTCATTTTGTGAAGAAAGAGAAAGAGAGGAAGAAGAAAAGAGAGTGAGTGAGGTAGAGAGATTAAACCACCAATTTTTGGAGAGATTGAAGCATCTTGAAGAGAAGAATAAAGGGTTCTTAGATAAGGGTCTTTGGGTTGATTGTGGTGAAGATTGAGCTATCAATTTCCACATCTCTTCAAAGGGGAAAAAATCTAGGGTTTGTTCAAACCGTAGTAGTAAGTATCTCAAATCAATTCTATTCTCAAATTGATAGTGAATCTCATATTATATGTGAATGAATTGTTGATCCATCCTTAGGGGTGAGTGCAATTAGGCAAATTGATATCCTAGTGCTATATGCACCTTGAAGAAGAGTGTATCCCCAAATTGGGAGAATTGTTGTGTAACCCATTATTGTTATAGTGGAAAATTTGCCCGTAGTTTTTTACCCTTCACCTTGGAGGGGTTTTTCCACGTAATTGCCGGTGTTGTGTGATTGCTTCTATATTGCGTAGTTTGTGTTATTTCCGCATTTATATGTCATTGCTTGTGTAGGTTTCGTATTGCGCATAGCGGCTCGAATTTCGTAAGACTCCCCCAACACTAACATGGGTGAGGTAATCAGTAATCCTAACAGTCTTACTCATTGCTTCAAAATTTCCCAACTAAATTCAAATAAAATTATATTTTCGTCTGCAGTTAAAAGGTAGAAATAAGGTGTAGCAACATTTTTCCATATGTTCCTCCTTCTCGTATATATCTGGTACATCAAAATTAGATCATAAATGAAAAAAAAAAAAAAAAAAAAAAAAAACTAAACTATAGCTGTAACTGTAACTGTAACTGACATAATTTCTTCACTTTATTTATTGGAGAATTGTTTCACATACATAATGTAATAGACAAACTTATGGAGTTGAGGAAACAGTGAGAGTACAAATGATTAATATACCAGATGTAGTTGAGGAAACAGTGAGAGGAAACTTACTGAATTCAATCCATGTAGAACATTTGTTCCTGAATCCACTACTACTGCTAAGTAGATTTAGCGTATCGTAGAAAAAAATAACTCTCTATAACATTGAATTGACTGAATATACAATATCTTCCTTCTTGTTCTAATCCAACGGGACATGTACAGTAAAAATCAAGGAATACTCGCATTCCTATACAACTACAAACCGCAGCTTTCGAATCTGACTTTATAATGAGTTCTGCTGAAGGAACTTGAAAGGCTACGAAATTATTTGTACCCCAAATTTGCTTATAGGGTCACGAATTGATTTTCGAATCTGACTTTAAAAACCAAGGAATATTGCAAGCTTTTGGTTTGTACTTTGAAAGGCTAGTATTATATTTGGTGCTAGTATTTCATTGATAAAATTTTTATGGACTAAGAAATTATTTGTACCCCAAATTTGCTTATAGGGTCACAACCCAATGGTGAGGCTATATGAGCATCTATTCTAAGCATCTGACTCAAAGAAACTTAATTTCATAGGGATATAAGTTTCTACCGGCATGGGTTTTTTAAATTTTACTTTAACGAATACAAATTACTCTAGTGAAACACTTCCCAGAATAGAATTTCAGAAGGTTTTCTTAGCTTAAAATATATACTCCCTCCGTCCCAAATTAGATGAGCTAGTTGATTTTAAATTTTGTTCCAAAATAGATGAGTTATTTCACTAATCAAGGGGGCATTTCTAAAACTACCCTTTTAATTAATTATTGTTACTATAAGAAATGTGAATTATTTGATAGCCATGTTTATATTCGTTGCGTAGGTGTTTTAAAATGCTTTTCAACGGTATAAAGTTTACGAAAAACCGTTATATAGCTTAAATAATAAATAATTTCTAAATTTGACTAGTTATTATCTATAAGGGTATAATAGTAAAAAACTCTTAAATATACTCCCCTTTCCTCTTTCCCAAGGTATTAAAAGCGTGAAGCGTTTTTTATTTTTACGAAGCGATGCGTATGTTGAAGCGTGAAGCGTCGCTTCATGATTGATGTTTGAAGCGGATTTTTCCTAAAAATAATAGTAGTTTGTTATTAATAATTTAATATTTAGGAAGATAATAATTGCATAAATTTAATATAAGTCCAGTCAATTTCAAAAACAGTAGCGTGGCACACTGGTTCCCTTTAGTTTAAGTCGGAGGTTCAAAATCCCCCTAAAAATGACTTGACTAAGTCAAAAAGCGCATCAATTAAAGGGATCTTCCACTTCATGGTAGATTCACTTCGAAGCGAATTGGAAAAATATGAAGCGAAGCGTATGAAACGTAGCGTGAAGCGGCTCTTCATGGTAGATTCGCTTTATAACTACGCTTCGGTGCGAATTGGAAAAATCTAGAGCGAAGCGTATGAAGCGCAGCGTGAAGCGGCGCTTTTAAAAACACTGCTCTTTCCCTTAAAAATTGTGCAAACTACAACTAGCTCATTTAATTTGCGACGTAGGGAGTATATACTCATACATCAATTTCGGATACGGATATTTTGGATGCTAATACCTTCATATCCGAATCCGTATCCGATTAGTTACATTTTTGGATAAAAAAATCCGGATATCTGAATCCGAAAATTATCTTCGAATAATATTTGATTTTTCAAATGCGAATTCGAACGAATACAAGAGTTTTCAGACATCCATTGACACCCTTAAGCCATGTCATGGGGTCTGCCTTTGTCTTATTGCAAACCTATGGCTCCATTACAGGGCAATGATACCTGGTCAGCACAGCTATACATAGCAGTTCACCCTTTAGATCATTGTACTACAAACAAATCAGCGATCAGAATTAAACCCTAAAGTATACGAGAAGATTTTTAAAACTTATAAATAGTAGTCCCCTGAATTCGTTGTGCCTCCCAAATCAGTGTAGAGAAAGAAAGAACTGAAACCCTTATTACCCTAAGATTCAAACAGCCAACTCAAATCTCTGATCTGTAAATCCATGTTGAGCACAACAAATTCATAATCCATTAATGGTAGCAAAAACATCCACAACAAATTCATGGAGATTCTTCATCACAACTCAACAACAAATTGTCACAGCATAATGATTTCTCCTCTCAAAAAGTTAAGATAATTTTCGTCAAAGGTAGCACTAGTTGGTTCTTATATACTTCTAGTTCTATGGTTCTGTTTCTGTCAATTCTAAATCCATCAAATGGTGCTGATAAATTTTGGTGTTATCTATGTGCAGTTAGTAGTGCCACTATCAATGGTCTCAACTACATGAAATATTTTGGTTATGAAATGGAGAAGCTATGATATCATTTTCTAGCTAGTTTTCTACTTGTTATTACAGATCCTTTTGCAGTTTGTATATGAGTGAAAAGCAAATTAGTGATAAATCATAATTTACCACAAAATCAACATGTTATTTGCCTTGTTTTATAATTTAATGTATTCAGATCATACTTTTATTGTTAATGCAAAACAGCAACGGAGGTCGAATTACATCCAGCCAGGCCAGCTCTATAGCAGTAGAGCACACACAAAACTGTTTATGAAAGACATGTCGGTCAGTCATGAAATACACAATATCATCTCAAAAGCCTAATCCCAAAAATCAATAACAGCAACAGATCCCCCGTCATGGAACATCAGCAGCAGTAGACATCAAAACACAATCTTGGCCGATTGATTAAAATTATCATGAACAACAAATGTTTTCTATTTACACAATGATTTCTCCTTCTTAGAAATTTCAGAATGTTCTCCAAAACAGCATATATCCAAAAAATAGCAACCAATCTACAACGACTTCGGAAAATTATTAATAGGGGGAAGTTCTCATAATCATGTAATGTATTTTATGTAATTTGCTCAATATTTGTAATGAGAATGGTGATCTTAGTTTCTAGTGTTTTTGTCCTAGAGAAAGATCAAACAAGTAGGTTTTGAGTTTTAGTATGTGAAAGTTAAAAATCAAATTGTTATTGTGGTAGATCTCTCTACTTGTTATTGTAGTAAATCCCTCTCTGCTTGTGAAAGTTTTTACCCAAAGACTGCAATTGAGTTGACTAAAATAATAATGTGATTTGTAGTCTACGATGTGTAGTGGTTCTTAATTTCTTAATTATGATGCTACATTTGTAAGCTATACCAGCGTTGGGTGGGATTAAACTAGTGTATACTAGCCTTTTTGGCAGCCAAAATCTCATTTAACATGTCCCGAATCCTTAACGTTTTGCCAATTAGTTAAGTAGTTAACATGTCCTAGTATTGAAGAAAACAAAAGACCAAAAAGCCGATATACTTGCCAAAAATGTTGAATTTGGCGTTGTAGGGATGGGCATCGTTCCACATGCTGTGCAGTAACAACTCGAGGAAACACCTGTGAATAATTATCCTATCGATTAATTACTCTCACCAATAACCGTGTGTCTATGGATCAATTACATTCACCAATAGAGATTTTTCGTCAAAAGGATCATCATCTGAATTCTGCATTGCTATTTTGACTTTAGCTTCAACTTCTTGAATCTTAACATTGACATTGCCAAATACATTCCAATTCCAGTCTTTCAAACATTGCTTAAGTTTCTTTAATTTCTTCATGAACACAAAATAAGGATCCCCTTTAACTTCATTCATCCAACTATCAGTAACTACTTGAAGAAAATTAGGATGTTGTATCCACATATTTTGAAAAACAAATGGTGCATTTTTTGGCTTTGGAACAATTGCACACCCTCCCATCAAAGGAGCATGATCAGACACCATTCTTAAGCACCATTCTTAAGCGTACTTTATATCCCCAGTCACCATAAAGTTGCAACCATTTTTGATTAAACACCACTCTATCAAGATTGCACAATATTCTCTTTTTTCCATGCTGACAATTAGACCATGAATGCTCTAAACCTGTCTTATGGGATTGAATAAGCTCACAATTTTTCAAACAAGTTGTAAAATCCAAAATAGCAGTTTTATTAGAGCTCTACCACCAACCTTCTCTGCTATTAAAATTACAACATTAAAATCTCTAAGAACAATCCATGGCTTCTGCAAGTCTCTAATAATCTCCATTTCAGACCAAAGAAATTTTCTTTGTGTAACTCCAACATGGGCATGAACTCCATAAACTAGTACTTCTCCCACACTAACTGTGATCATCTGACTTGTCATTGAAACAACTTGAGGAGTTGAAATATTCATATTCCAAAATAACCATATATTACCTTTTCTATTGGATGAAGTAGAATTGTGAATTGCCATACTCTGCATACCAGGCAGATTTAATTTGTTGCAAAAAGAAGAATTACAAAAAAAATTTGGTTCTGCTATCCATACTAGTGAAGGATTGAATTGTTTTACATAAGACGATGATGCTGGGTATACAAAGAGTAGATGAGATTTAGTCCGACTGACCATTTTGGGCTACAAGAGTTATATTTTCGGCTTCTTAACAAATTAATTTCACTACTTCAATATATTGTGTTCCCTTTTTCACTTGATGTAATATTTCGTCTAAAATAATCCCAATGGACCCAAATTAACTCAGGGTTATGTTCTGTAAAATGGCTATGATCGTGGTTACTCCGTTTTTCTCACCCGCTGTAGGTGTAAAAGTTTTTATAATGTGATTGTATTAGCTTACCGTTGCCGGTTTGTTCACTCAGATTAGAATCTAAACTTTAATTTCCAAAGATCGGATGGTAGAAAGTAATATATCATTATTTTGGTTAATCTAACAAGTAATAACTTATTAGCATACTTCTAGTCTCAAGAGGAAATCAATATTTCACTACTTGTTCCATTTTTAGCAGATCTCATAACAGAAAACAAATTTTGAATTCGTCTTAAATTATCATTAGTCATTAATCCGCTTCACACATACATGATCCGTGAACAAGTTAAAGACTAGCTAATACAAAAATCAACAAAGCTTCTGTTTCATCACTAAAATATTTTATGGTAAAAACAAATCCGATGCAGAAATTTAAGTATTTCCTCTACAAATATTTCGTCTGTCTCGATGTCCGGTGAACATTATTTGAAAGTTTAGGCAGCGATCTTAAATTGGTCGCATCTTGAATTGTGTGAGCACTGAACAGTAACATCTATTTTGAGAGGTTCAATAGCAAAAGCATCTTAGATGATGAGAATTGTGAGAGATTGAACAACACAAGCAACTTAGATGATGAACTTTAAGCTTAACTTGACGGTTGGAGTTACCGGACTAAAGGAAATCCAACGAATCAATAGAAAGTTTGGGAGGATATATCTTAAAATCTTGAGAGGAGAAATCATTGTGTAGGAAGCTGTTAGTGTTTGAATGATGGATCATGATGATGCTGACTTATAGATGAGAAATGTGTTGGCTGTTGAATGTTAGGGGTAGGGTTTGGGTTCGTTTTTTACTGCACAGATTTAAGAGGCACAGAGAAATGAGGGACAACAATTCTTCTTATAAGCCTTGGATATATGCCCTTTTAGTTTCAGGGTTAATTGCGATCGTAGAAATGTTATTACTGCATGATCTAACGGATGATCTGTATCATATAACTGACAAAATTTTCTGCCCGACACATCTATCATGGACGGTTTGAATCGTTTGTTCGATCCACTTGGAGAGAGGTTTAAAGAGCTAAACAAAAGCGGCGAATTTGTTCCAGTGAGACCTAATTGCTGTGTAGTAGTGTAACTTAGTAGCATACTTAAAAGGAGGCGAATTTGTATCACCATATCTGGTAATCATAAATTAATTTAAATGGAATGTAAATAGATAGTTTCGGCTGCAATTTTAATTGGTGATTCCATTTTATTGCTTAGTATATTGTGTTCTACTTCTTAACTACTGCTTAGTATATTGTATCGAAGGAGACAAATTGAATCAACTCCTGCTGCTTTCTTTTGTAAATGTGTAGTTCTTACATTAGCCATTTTGGTCACTCATCCTTTGTCATTAATTAGGAAGACTTCATTTCACTTCGGGTGTGACTGTTCGGTTGCCAGTCCCATACTCAATGCAACCGAACAGTGCTATTGGTATTGTTCCTGAATATAATTGCAACATAGTGCTTTAGAACCTTCTAGCCTTATCCGTGTCTTCATTTAATGTGCTCACAATCTCCGTATAATTTTCTTGTCTTCCTCATATAAATCCATATTAATTTTCATTTTCTCTTCATAAGAATCAATATCAGAAGCCATGCTGGATAAGTAAATTAATTGAATTTGAAGAAAAAAATGATTTTGTAAAATATATTAAGTAAAATTGTGATTAAAAAGAAGATAACGGCATAAATTTTTATATTCAAGAAGAAACTAGACGTTAACGACACAAACATGGGACATATACTGCGATGTTGAGTGGATATTCTCACAGTGACAAACTCGGTTTGCCCATCCACCTAGCTAACAGAAGCTATAGTTTTTTTTTGGAAAAAGCAAAATTCATTCAATAATAAAGTGCTGAGAGATACAACAAAACAACTGAAGCAATTACAACAAAAAACATATATTGGAAGCACTTGAAGGTTGATTTCAGCTAGTGTTCTTAAAAATCCTCCAGTCGTGTATGAAGTCCGCAAACTTAAAATGTTTAAGGGAATCATGGATAGTTTCCCTGGAAAAAACCCTCCACCACGTGTATGAGCCTCATTGGTTAATACGATCAGTCATAGGTTACATATTATCTTTCGATCAAACAATTCAACGAACAAAAGCTTAACCCTAAATTAGGTTATACAAATTAGGTTGGTTTTCGTTTAAGTTATTTTTCTGCGCCAGGGGTTGGGCTTTTGTGCTCGAGAGTTTGGGGACTTATCAACTCTTGATAAGGTTATTTGGGGAAGGTTATTCGGGGACTGCTATTTACAACTACATTGTAGTTTAGCATTGTCGTATGGTTTTTTTTTTTTTTTTTCTTCAATCTTAATAATAAAATCTTCTCTTCCAATCAAAAAAATAAAAATGCTTAACCCTAAATCTCCACGCTATATAACAAGCACACAACAGTATTGGCTCTTTCATTTCCGCCGCCTCCTTCCTTTCCTTTCTTATGTCCCTCTAAAACAGTTCTTGTATGATCACACACAATGTTATGTTTTGGCATAATGATTTTTTCTCACAAAAATTATACATGGGTCGACTTCCTTCTAGCATAAATGTTATTGGAATAACACGTACTGCCATAGGATCCATCGGGATGATATCTAGAAGAAATTCAAGGCAATAGATTTAACTGGATACTAATAGAGTGATGACTCCCGATGTAAGTTATGAATATAGGAAGTTTTTTTAATTTAAAAGAAAAATCTGTTTTTTCTAATGAGAAAAGATGTTATTAGCTTTTACTGTTGCGATCCGTTACTTGTTTCATTTAGTTTCAAAAGAAATGTTAATAAAGTGGGAATGACTGGTCCGAATTTTTCAATTTTGACGTGATGGTGTTCATGATCCATCCAGGGAAACAAAAACATCAAATGTCTTTATGTGAAAATTCAAGTTTATGAGTAGTCAAAATTTAAGACTAGCATATAAACAGACGATTAGGGTCAATCAGTGGGTACAACTTGGGTTCAAAGGTTTTCTTTTTCTTTTTTGACAAACCAAGCTAACTTCGTCCAGAAATATATCAGACCTCTGAATCAAATCAACGACAAATACCACCTAAGAATAGCACACCAACAGTGCAAATATGATTATAGATCAATTAGACAATTACATACAAGGGATTCACGGGGTAAATAGTGTAATTTCCCATCAAAAACACCAATTTATTATATTTGTAATCCCTCTTTGCAATTTTGTCCTTAATCTGTAAATTGTGATGATAAAAAGGGAATGGTGAAATGAATATGTTCATTATGTGAACAAGAGGTTTGTGTTGGACCCAATTTCAAACCCCAAATGTCCACAGAATCAATGGTCTCTGTTATGGGACATGGTTTCGTTTTGAGAACTTGAACTTTCTTAGAGATGTGACCTTAAAATAAGCTATCTCTCTTTAAGATACAATCCAGGCTTTAAAACCATCCACGTGTGTCAAACAAAATAACCATAGCCGTCTATAAAAAACTAGATTAGTGCCCGTGCTACGCACCGGGCATTTTTCTTCTTTTATCGGTATGTGTGGGATTCCGCCCCAACCTGGCGATGTATTTTTGATTTGGTGTGCGGGGCTTCGCCCCACGCCATGATGATGCATTTTTTATTTTTGGTGTGGCGAGGGAGAGGATTCCCACGTAGTACAATGTGGGAGCTTTAGATATGCTTTTGAACTTTTAATTGCAGCTTTCACAGGCCATCATAAATGCAGCAAAGTTTGAGGCTGAATAAATATGTTTTTCATAGCGGCATCAGGCCATTCATGATGGACTAAGAGACATTACAATGTTACTATTCAGTTTATGTTTCACGGGACCACTCCAAAGGACGTCATGGACATGGATTTAGGTGCCTGGTCCCAAATGCTCATGAGTCATGATATTTCTTTCTAGCAGACTCAGGTTATGGCCACAATGGAAATCTCAGATTTGGATTGTAAGAGATGATACAACCTTCATAGCAGCGGGTTGGAGATTAATATCTTTACGATGTATCTAACTAACAAAATGTAGGGAGGAAAATAGGAAAAGAGTGATAGTTGCACAAAATGTTTTCGTCCTCAAAAGTTAATTCTATAAATCAGCTAAAAGAATAATACCTCATTAAACTGATTTCATGCACAAAGATTGGTTTACAAACAACATTCTTTTTTGCAACAACCAAAACAAAAACTTAGGGTCCCACAAAACAAATGAAGAAATACTCTGTATACGTGATGATGCAAGGAAATGATCCACAACGACTGAATTAGGGAAAACCCAACGCTAAAGTCAAATCCCTACGCTAAAGCCAAACCCCTTGGCTTCAGCCGGGCTTGCTACTTTATTTTGGGAAGGTCCAACATCGGTTCTTGCAAAGATTAATAACTTAGACACGTAACTGTAAGAACTACAGTATGTACTGTAATGGACTCTCAATGATTGCACTTGTTTTTTTATTCTTTCTTGAGAATCAGTAAATTCTCCATTCGATGCTCTTGCCTTGCTATTTCTCCCCTTTTCAGCGGAGCAAGTTCTTATTGTACGTAGAAGAAGTTTTTCTTTCTATCCGCTTCTACAATGGGAAATTAAAAATGAATTCTTATTAAGGAAATAAACGATAGCAATGCAAGAAAAATATCACTGATAGGTCAGAAGAACCAAAGAAAGGCCTAAGGCTACAAATTTTGTAAATCACATAATTATAAACACTGATTACATACTCTAGAAGAAGCTCTAATTCTTCAGTAAATGGTTGGTATTCAAGAAAGGCTTAAAGGACACCTAATTAAAGAAGCGATAGTTTATTATTAAGAGCATTTGAATTTTCTTCAACATTATAGAACCTAACCTGATATTTAATTTGTCTCCACCTAGGTAAATTTTCCTGATCAAGGTGTGGCAGGTATCATTCCTTAAACGCCTTCCTTGATCCCAGAATTGGTCGCATTATTTCAAAGACCAGCAAATATTATTTGTTTCCCATACATTGACAACATCAAAATAAGTTGGCATTAAAACACAAATTTTTTTAGCACGAATTTGAAGAGATTCAGACAATAAGAAACACCAAGTAAGTGAGCAAATCATATAAACAAATTAAACAATCCAAAAATTTTCTCTGAAAACAAAATTTACATTCCCATGAGAACGTACCATACTGGATTGGAAAAAACCAACATTCCCAAGAAGTACGCTATTGTGAAAGAACTCGATGAAGCAGTCAGTCTAAGGATGGTACTATTGTCCTGCAGTTTGAGACCCGTCTATAATTAGATGTGAATTGGCGAATCTGATACACAAAAATTTCATCAGTAGGCTCAAGAACGTACCGTAATGAAACTCTAATGCATCCGCGGTAAAATCCCACACTCGAGTTTCCAGAATCACATCGTATTTTGATTCTCACCCTCAAATCCTGGTCCCGAACACGATGTGGTCACTGATTCAACTTTCCCTGGCAACTCTACGAACTCAAATGTCCATGAACAACTAATAATTAGGCACAATGTGTTTTCTACTGATATAATTTGATCCACACAAATGACCTACAAAACATAGAAGCACACAAACAATAAGAACATGGATAAAATAATAAACAAAATTAAGTGCTTCGAACCAAACACTCAATTTTTCTAACTCCTCGGGCTTCTACCACTAAAATTAATGCACACTCAGAGACATGGGACAATTTCTGGAATTTAGAGGTACAAAACCATATCAAAGAACTTTAATTTGAAAGCCAATATATATACTATTTATGAAACAAATGAATATCACGAAATTGAAGGCTAAATGCTGCTAATTATTGGAATTTGACATACTGCGGAAAATAAACATGTTGTAAATTCAAGTTTTTCAATTACATGCTGCGGAAAGGCTCCATATTCTACTACACAACAATCCCAAAAATTATCATTTTATTTGTGCATCTATTGGAAAATACGCAAACATTCAAAGAGCGATAGCAAAAACAAACAATAGGTTTATAGATCTTAAGAACAAAGCTGAAAACAATCTCGCACATTCAAATAATAGACTAATTGGGTGATTTGTCATAAAGAGTACCTTCAGTACCTCTAGCTTTGAAATTCAACAAAGAAACCTGTAATCAAATCAACAACCACAGTGTTGATGAAAAATCGTTTTTGGGGATAACTAATTTAGCTAAATACCATTGAAATCTGAAGATAAAAGAGAAGAAAATACCTGGCTGGACAAATTTAGCTTCCAAAATTAGATTGAAATTTTCCAATCTCAAGCATGATCTCCTTCTCGAATTTGAAGTGCATATTGTCTTTACAAAGAGCCAAATATTTTTCATCCTTAGCTTTATCAGTTCTTTCCTTCATGTTGGCTCAGCATAGAAAGGGTAAGAGCAGCGACCTGTTGTTGCTCGTAAGAAGAAGGTTAGTAGTGGCATAATGAGATTTCTGAGAAGAAGGTCCTAATACATTGAATTGGAAAAGAACAAAAATATGATTGTCATTATTTAGTCTAGTTAACTGATATCTCGCTTCAAAACTTATTGACCTCCTTTATTGCATGTAGGGTTGGCTACTAAATTGTACTTTCAAATTCTCCATAAGTTAGCTGACCCATATTATACTCAAGGTTGAGTAAGATGAATTTGATAACACCCCAGAAACGATGGTATCGTTACCACCTTGTCATTCTTGCCTTTCGCTTCTCATAATGTTTCCTTGTAATACTTGACATATTTATCAGTGAAAAAGAAACACTATTAACACCTCAAATTTGTTTAGCATCTTTACATCCAAAAGATTCAAGAAAGAACATTATTAACACCTATGCCATACTTGTCACTATTTATCAGTGACATCTCGAAGTTGTTTATCATACAAAAACAAAATATATAAGAGTGACAGGGTACTACCAGCAAGACCAATTTCCTTTTTACATGCAAAAATCATGCACGACAAAATTTGGGTTACTCAATTGTTTTGAGATAGTCTTTTTCATTCCATCATTGAGAAAATATTGAGATCCCTGCTTCATTCAGATATGTTCCCCATACCACATCTGTTAACTAAGCCACCAAGGTTTCTCAAAACACGAATCCTTCAGTTGGACATATATATTAGCTGTAATTTACTATTAAGATTGGCCTATCTAATCACCTGACTAAAGCAATGATTCACACACTTCTTGAAGAGAGTAGCAATGAACTGCAGACATGTACAACCCTTATTAAGGTCTTGCAGACATGTACAACCTGAATTGCAATTACTCCATAATATATCAGTTCCTGTATAAATATGTACATGGAATGCCTATTTCTGCCGAACCTAATTTCGGTCTATTTGTGCAAAACTCATATTTCAGAAATCACAGGTAATCAACATAAAAAATTTACTACCCAATAGTGTAAGGATCAACAGAACCTTGGGTTTCAGGTACACAATTTTCTCTCGAAATCTTTTTTATTTCTTTCTTATGGAAACCTAAATCAAATAACAAACAGAAACTGAAAATACCTTGGTCAGATCAAAGAGATGTATGAAATCAAAAAAAGATGAGGAAAATGCATTCAGTTACGACTATTGAGATTAGAGGATAAAAATAGAGAATTAACCTTTTTTGGGCGGCATCAACAACTGCTGAACGAGGTTCTTGAGATGCTAATCCATATTCTAGGAGCACGGAGAGAAAAGTACCAAGCTGCTGATGGTGTTTCTCATGGAAAACTAAATCAGAAAGAAAAAAATACCTCTCAGACTGCCATGATTTATGCGAAACTCAGTAATTGAAGAAAGTGTGTTATGTACTTATGTTGGATGGATCACAATACCAAAGGTGACATCAATAATCAGTGTAATATTTGCTTATGCTATTATCGTACCCGGAGGAAACATTCAAGATAATTGCTATAGTACTGAAAAATTGCATATATAAAAAAAATAACACGATTTTCATACGGAAACCATAACACAATTTCACGATTTTCATACGGAAACCATAACACAATTTCCTTAATAAGTATACCAATTGAATAGATTTCCTTAATTAACGATTTTCTTAATTGAATGGATTTCCTTAATTAATACGAAGCAAAGATTTTTACGTTTTTTCTTTTTCTTTTTTTTTTTAACGATTTTGATGATGCAAGTTTTGTCCACCTTTGACGGTGTTAGTAATGTACAGTTAAGTTTTGGTGTAAACAAGGTGTAACAAATTATTTAAGCTCAAATTTTGATTTAAGTATTGTCCACTTACTTTTTTGTTAACGCCGTTAATAACAAACAGTTAAGTATTTCGTGTAACCAAAGTGTAACCAAATTTTAATTATTACAACCAATAGAGTTATGCCAAATGTCCTCACCATAGCTTTTGCATTAGAAAAGGCATATTTCGGCCAATAGGAATCGAGGGTTTCATCATCGTTTAACGTGAGAGCTTTATTTGTCAAGGCCTTTAAGGGGGAAGATAAATAAAAATTCTTTGGTCATCAATTTCGGTCGGTAAGAAAATATGTGTGAGCCGTTAAAATTTAAATAGAAAAGTGAACCGAAAATGTGTGTGGTCATCAAATCAACGAGAAGAATTTTTCCCAAAACCGAACCGGATCTATCTAAGCCTTACAAGAAGAAAATAGGTTTCCCTAGTTTATTTTAAATAATGTATCAATTGTTGAAACAATGAAACAATATTTATTTTCCAAACCCTAACCTTAAGAATCAGACAGATCTCTCTCATGTTCTCCAAATAATGTAGCACTTGTTGAGAAGAATACAACACGGACATTACAGGAGATGCGAAGGAAGAAAAGGATGCGAAGAGACGAGGTATCTTGAGCAGGTTTGAGAGAAAGAACAAGAAAAAAGATAAGTTCTCTGTAAAGAGTAGTTTCATAAACTTGATAATAATAATTGTGTCCAAAAAAAAAATTACGAGCCTGAATATATAGGCATGAAACTAGAGTACAAATAAATAAACTCTAAATGAAGTAAGTCTAAAAACAGGAAATAATAGACTTGGAATTCAAGTCATCTAAAGTTTTAGAAAGAAAGAAAGAACAAAGAGATGTTCGACATCAGTCCCCCCTTCTTGAAAAAAACCTTGGCCTCAAGTTAATCAACTTAAATCATTCTCCCCATGGAACATAAAAATTTCCTGCACATTAAATATGTTAGATATGTTCCAGTTTGTAGGAAGACCCACCACATAAACATTGTCACTTATTTTCTTCAAAATCTTGAAAGGACCATACTTCTTCATTTTAGTTTTATTGTAAGTACCGGTTGGAAAATGTTCTTTTCGAAGATATATCATGACAAGTTCTCCTTTCTCAAAAATATTGAGTCGTATGTGTTGATCAGCTACTGTCTTATACTTAGCATTGGACTCCTCAAGTTTAGTTCTCCCCTCTTGATGAAGCTGGGAAACTTTTTCGACCAGTTTATCAGCTTTCACATGAGACTGTGAAAGTTTAGGCAGCACTACTAAATCCAGAATATGATTTGGAACCTTGGAATATACAATTGCAAAAGGATACTTACCAGTAGAACGACTCACCGAGGTATTAAATGCAAACTCCACAAGGGGAAGAAAAGTTTCCCATTGTTTTTCGTTTGAATAAACAATTTTTGCCCGTATCAGATTTCCTAAAGATCTGTTGACAACCTCGGTTTTTCCATCAGTTTGTGGATGTGCTGTAGTGCTGTATTGTAACTTAGTTCCCAATCTCATCCATAAAGACTTCCAAAAGTAGCTAAGAAATTTAGTATCACGATTTGAAGTGATAATTTTAGGCACTCCATGCAAATGTACTATCTCCTTGAAGAATAAGTAAGCCATATTGGAAGCATCAGTAGTTTTTTTACAGGAAATAAAATGTGTCATTTTTGAATATCGATCCACAACCACCATAACTGAATCATTGCCTTTAAATGACCTTGGTAATCCAAGTATAAAATCCATACTAATATCAACCCAAGGAGCTTCAGGCACTGGTAGGGGAGTATATAAACCAGTTTTTTGTATCGTACCCTTGGAGCGTTGGCATACCATGCATTTCTAAACAAACTTCTGTACATATCTTTTCAAAGAAGACCCCACTCAACGCTACCCGTGTCCATCCGTGTGTCCATGATTTCCGTACAACTCAGTGTCAGTGTATCCGTAGTTTTCGTACCACTCAGTATCCGCCAGTGTGCATCTGTGGCTTCTGTGTCACTTAGTCAGTGTAGCCATAGTCGTTGGGGGGGGCATTCCTAACTAGGTCCCATGCTTAATAAGCCTTGGGCAATCCTAACATTGTGAGCTGGTTTTCGAGGTTAGTTAGGCCCGAGGATTCCTAACAATCTAAAATCAAAGGATGTGAACCCAAAACGAAGAGAATGAAAAGGATAAAAGGAACCGTAAATGCAAGGACAAAAGGCCTAGGAAGAAAAACCGAAAGTCTAAGAAAATTGAATGTCAAGGAAAATTAAGAGAGTAAATCCCATCGACCTTTACCAGTTTACCTGATAAAAGTGCACCAAATCAACCAAAAATCGATTCCCCTCCATCTTTATATCAGCGGACGTACAATTCACTGTAGTTCCTATGAGCGCCGGGTTGTATGCCAGCCCCGGCGTACGATGGACTGCTCAGATCTCACTGAATGGATAGAAGAGGAAGAGTTGAAATCCTTCTCTTTCATTAATGTTGTGGAGTCATCGGATTAATTTTGTTATGTTGTTTGGAAAAATGCTTGGGGTGAGTTTAAGAAATTTTGAAAGGGGAAATGTTGGAGTCTTTGAAAGATTTTGGGGTGGGAAGAAATGCCGTCCTGTGCCACAACATTATTGGTAAAACCTTGTTTTGTCCAGAGCAGGAGGGGACTCCAAATGTTCTTACGCGCACGTAAAAGCAAAATGAATTCTCAAGAATGATAATGGATCAAATACTTGGCAGTCAATGAACACGGTATTTATGAGACTCCAATTTTATGCACTCCCTGACCAGTGTATTTGTAACATCCGTACATTTGGGTGTTTTGCTCATCCTTTAGAGCGACTGCAGTGGACGACCAAGAGTAAAAATTTGGTCTGCAGCAGAGACGTAGTGGGACGGAGTAAAGACTAAATCGAAGACCATACCAAATTTCCAGACCAAATTTGATCTGCGACCAAGACCAAACCCAAATATAGTCGGGCGTTGATAAACTTTACGCCCCACACCAAGCGCACCTGAAGTTAACGCCCCACACCGAGCGCAGCTGAAGTTAACGCCCCACACCGAGCGTTTATAAAGTCCCCGCCCCATTTTTTTTTTATTAAACTGTTTACCATGGGGCGTTAACTATACAAACGCCCCATACTTTTCTTCTTTTTTTAATAATTTTGATATGTTTGGGGCGGGAACTATACCCCCGCCCCATATAGTTTTTTTTTTTTTATTTTTATTTCGTGAACAGTAGAAAAAAACCATCAGGCGTTAACTATACGAACGCCCCTTATCCAGGCGTAATCTTTACCAACGCCCCACCGCGCGTAAACTATATCAGCGCCCCACACCGAGCGTAAGCTTTACCAACGCCCCACACCGAGCGTAATCTTTACCAACGCTCGACCAAATTTACTCGCCCACCACTGCGTCACTCAAGGTACTAAACCCATATATGGTCTCTTTTTTTAGTCTTTGGTCTTTGGTTTTGGTCGTACCGCTGCAGACGCTAGTGCCGAACACACTCCAGAGATTTTGACTTATTCTGGTGGGCTTGGGTTCCGATCTGGTGCACTGAGCATAGGTCTGGGCTTACTTAATGTGGTTGGTGTGATTGGCGGTTGCTGTTGCAGTGGAGTAGGGAGGAGTAGTTGAAATTGAAAAGGTAAGGATGGAATGTTAATCGGTACTTGCTATGATGTTTGAGTTTGTATGGCAAATGAATGTTAATTAGCTCCAATAATCCAATATATTGTGAGCGAGTCCTTTTGGTGTGAGCATTGGCAATCTTCATTTGATGTTGTTTTGTTGCAACGAGATCTACCTTAATTACTAAAGTTGAAGTTGTTACCAAACAATCACACCTTCAGTATAATGGACTAATGTAACAACCACACATTTACAAAACGAAAGCAGCAGGAGTTGATTCTATTCGGCTCCATGGATTATTCTCAGAGGATACTACAGCATTTAAAAAGTGGGACACAATATACTAAGCAGTAAAATGAATTCACCAAGTAAAATTGCAATCGAAACTATCTGTTTAAATTCCATTTAATTTAAGATTACCAGATATGATGATACAAATCCGCCTCCGTTTAAGTATGCTGCTAAGTTACATTACTGCACTGCAAATTCGCCTCCTTTTAAACCTCACTCCATGTGGATCGAACAGACGATCACAACCGTCCATGATAGATATGTCGGGCAGCTATATGATACAGATAATCCTTTAGATCATGCAGTAATAACATTTCAACGATCGCAATTAACCCTAAAATTAAAAGCCGCATATAAGAAGAGTAGTAGTCTCTCATCTCTCTATGCCTCCCAAATCTTTGCGAACCCAAACCCTACACCTAACGTTCATCATCATGATCCATCAATGGCAAGTAGAAACATTAACATCAATTTCATGGTCGATTCTTCCAAAACAATAACACATTCCAGCACAATGATTTCTCCACTCAAAATTTTAAGATATTTTTCTTCCAAGCTTTCAATTGATCCGTTATATTTCCTTTTAGTCGGGTAACTATAACCGTCAATTTCAGCATAAAGTGCATCATCCAGTCATTTTTGTGTTGAATTTCTCACGATAGCTGTTAATTGTTCATTGCTGGCATAATTCCAGGATCCGATCAATTTAAGATCCATGTGTAATTGGTTCTCCATTTCTCTCTTCAAATAATGTTCCAACACTCGAGACCCGGCGAAATATTTTTAGAGGAAATTCATAAATTTCTGGATAGGATTTGTTTACCATAAAATGTTTTAGTGATGAAATAGAAGCTCTTGGAGATTTTTATATTAGCTACTCTTTAACTTGTTATGACGGGTTATACAGTTGTTATTTGCCTACACTATACTATTGTTGTTTTCTATTATCAGATCTGCTAAAAATAAAGTTGTTATTTGTTGCATTTTGTCCTATGATTGTATTTTGTTGCCGTTATTACTTGTTAGTTTTACCAAAATAATGATATCATAATTTTCTATAGTCAGATCTGCGAAATTGAAGTTTAGATTCTAATGTGAGTGAACAAATTGGTAACCGCAGCAAAATAGAATCATAGTACAAAATCCTTTTCATCTACATAAAATTAAGGGTGAGAAAAATGGAGTAACCACAGAACATAAGCAGCCTGATTTATTCAATTCGGCTCCATTGGGATTATTTCAGATGAGATATTACAGCAAGTAAAAAAAAGGAACACAGTATGTTGAAGTAGTGAAATTAACTTGTTAAGCAGCCTAAAATTCTACTTACATCCCGTTTAGGAAGTATGGTACTAACTACTAACTTAATTGGATCAAATATTACTGCAATTCAGAAGGACTGTAAAACAGGAGAACATAAGGATTTGTTTCTTGAGTCTTGACTATTCATCACCCTAATCAACCTCCGGATCTGAAATGGCTTGGTTCAAAATTTGGTTAAGTTCCTTCACTCTATCCTTTTGAAATTCCAACACAACCCTCCAAATCCTTATTCAATAAGCTTCTTCGTTATCAATTATATTTTGTGGAGTTCCTAGTCATTCTATCCTTCTGATTATTAGGAAATGCAAAATGTTGATTCAAATTAGATTTTTTTGGTCAAAAATTAGTATTAATAGCTAACACAGAATTGGTTTGATGCTTCACTTAGAAACGAATCCAGAATACGATACGACATCCGAGTTCATTCAAATTGTAGTGCAACTCAAACTAGTCAAGCTCTTAGTGTTGTAGCGGGTCAAACTGGTCAGTCGGTCAAGCTCTTAGTGCTGTAGCGGTGTAGCCCATCTTCATCGGTGTCTATGGTAACATTTGCATATCAAACACCCGATCGAGCCGGGTATCAAAGATAGCTCGGTCAGCAAATACAGTTAGTCATAAAATATAGGCCATCCGTTAGATCATATACAAGAAGTATATCAACGATCACAATTAAACCCTAAACTAAATCGGCCAAATTCATGCCTTATAAGAACAATAGTTGTTGTCTATGCCTCCTTAAGATACTATAGCTTAACTAGATCTGTAAATCTATGTTCATCTTCATTATGATCCACCGACGGAAACAAAAAAATCACAATAAATTCATTTCCGATTCTTCACCAACCACAACAACTTGTAGCACAATGATTTCTCCTCTCAAAATATTAACATTTGGTTTAGAAATCATTTGTTCTTAGGAGATCTTTCCACTCCGAATACCAAGTAGAAAAAGAGTGACGGACATATATTGCTTGGTAATGGTATCGGTGTGATTAGAGGTTCTTGTAGATTTTACTATTAGCTAGTCTTCTACTTGTTTATTACAGATCCTTCATATTTCAGTTTCGATATTAATTTTATTGCAGATCCTTCCTATTTCAGTTTCGATATTACTTAACAGTGAGTTAATGGTAAATCAAAGTTTAGCAGTTTTTATTATTTGACTTTAACAATGTTGTTTTCCTAAAAAACACGCAGTAGTACGAGAGAAAAAAGATGGAAGAGAGAGAAAAGAGAGAAGTTCCCTGGTCAGAGGTCACCGGAAAACGGAATCGAAATATCAAGGGAGGAGGTTGCGGATCCATTCTTCAGGATAACGAGGTAGCTCAGAAATGCAACATTCAAGCGAAAGCTTATGAGATATGGGGTAACGGCAAGATCATTACCATCAAGGAAACCTGTAAAGGGAAAAAGTGGATTAATTCTTTCACCGTCGACGGGGGTTTATGGTTGATTGGAAAACTCCATGAAATTCTTCATGAAGAATTTCTCAAACAAGAATGGTCCTACTCTTGTAAAACTGAATGGTTTCTTTTATCCAAGGATAAAAACAAAGGAGGGGAATTTTTAAAGTTATCTATTCCTGATTCTAAAGGGTTTTTGCATCATAGTTACTTTCCGATGGGGAAGAACAAACAGGGCTGGAGGGAGTTTTGTAAAATCCTTGAGATATGTTGGAATTACAGTGACGATAAATCTCAGGCTCTTAATGTCATTCAGATAAAAAGTCACCCTCCCATTAATGGTCCTTCTCCTATTAACTGCTGGTCTAAATCTCCTCTGATGGCAACCACAGTTTCAAGTGATTCAAGCATTAATTTTTTGGGCAATTGGAATTTGGCTTTCAATATTGAAGTGAAGGCGTTAAATGTGGATTGGTCGGAAATAGGAGGGTGGTTACAACAACACCTGGATATCCAAGATTCTTTTAAGATTTGGCCGTTAACATTCAATGAGGCTTTGATTTTTTCTTCTTCCTCGGTGGAAAAAAACAGAATTGTTTCCAAGGGCACTTTAATTGTCGATGAGGTGGAAATCAAGCTTTCTTCTAGGTCTTTTGAGAAGTCTACTTCTTCAGATATTAAAATCTCTAATGTTTGGATTGTAATTAATGGCATCCCTCAACATACTTGGGATATTTCTCTGTTCCATACTATAGGAGAGGCTTGTGGAGGGCTTTTAGCAATTAGCCATGAGACTAGAACAGGGGAAGTAATTTCAGAGATTAGATTAAAGGTTAAAGGACCAGTTCCAACAGGAGAATGGTCTCTAGGATTGGCAGGGAAACAAGAATGGATTTCAGCTCGAATCACTTTGGCCGAAAAACAAGTGGAACACTCGTCGGGAATTCATCGGAGCTTGGTTTTTGAACCTGATTCCACAACAATGGGTACTGGTATGGGAGAAGATGACTCTTTGCGTCACTCAAGGTTGAACCAAGTACATCATGCTGTCAGCGCGCCATTGGATAGTACGTTTACTCTCTTGAATGTTCACCCACATGGGCCACATCACTTTAACGGGGACAAGGTAAGTAATGCTTTGTCAGAGTCAGGTCAAACATCAAATTCAAATTTGAATTGTAAGGAATAGTGTAAAAATGCAAGCGTAACAGCATGTGAGGGTGGCCCATCGAAATCCCACTTAGGATTCCTCCCAAAAGGTACTTTTGATAAAAACAAAAAACCCGTGATTATAGAGAGCCCACCCCCTTCATATTCCAGTAAACTTGTCCGCCACATGGATGGTGTAATTAGTAGATCGGTGGATGAAAACTCATTTGATGCCGAGGGTATGTCTAAGGAAATAGTTACGTGTGAGTCTCCTATTCTCGCTCTAAATAAGGGCAACATTTGTTACTCCAATTTAGAAGAAGGAGAAATCCCAATTCCTAGTCGCAGGGAGAATAATGAGCAGACAGAGAATGAATTTCGATCAATCCCATTGTCTAATTCAATTAATCCTCAAGAGATTATTATTCAACAGAATAAGGTCTCAACTGGTCATTCCAACTTCGTAGAAGGAGAAATCCAAATTTCAAGTGGCAGGGAGATGGAGCTGATAATGGAAGCAAATCAAACACACCCATCGTCTAATACAGTCAATTCTTCATTTGGGTCTCAAGGATTAAATCAAATGGTGGAAAGAGACAACACTGACTGCCAGGTTAGCAATATTGAAACCCCTTCTGATTCTTATTTCTTGGGAAGACAATGTGATCCCGTCAAATTAAAGAAGGATGAAATATACTTGGAACATAAGTTTGGTACTCTATATGATATGGCAACAGGAGTGTTAAGCCCTACGGAAATGAATTTTCCTGATTCTAAACAAGAGTTTATGGATATGATTGTTCATGGAATTCAACTTCATGTCGATGCCCTGAAAAACCAAAGTGAAGGGGAAGAGGCGGATTCAAGTGGAACTTCTATTCCATCAGGAGTTAGAGCTTCTCCTAGTAATGGGCTTTAGTTCCATGTTTTGAATCAAATGGATGTAGGGCCAAACTCCTCATCTTCGGATCCGTTAATTCCTCCTGGTTTCGAAACATATAACCGATTCCAAGAGAATGAAGAAGAACATGAAGTTGCTTCAAAAATTATCGACATCAGCATTACCAAAACAGCAGTGTCCGAGCGGGTATGCAAGAAGTCTAAAGCGTCGAGTTCCCTCCAAAATAAGACATTTACAACAAAAAAGAAATGTCCTTCGAATTCTCTTACTAGTCCCAGTAAGATTTCAGCAAACAATCTCATGGAGTTCGGTGGTATAATGGGGTTAACCTTCGCATCTTCAAAAGAAAACCGTCAGGAAATGTTTAGTGGTATGTCAACAAATCACAAGGGTTTAATTGGGGAAGGGGTTAATGAAGATACTAATTAATTTTAGCTTGCGCTTTTGTTTTAGTACGCAAGTAACAATGGTTGTTTAGTTTCTAAGGCTAGTCAAAAGGTCTTTCTTACTTTTTGTTTATCCTTGAACTTTCTTGCTTTGGTTGGAGTTGTTTTCCCATTTTTTTAGTGTATTCCCTCGCGCGCAACTTGTGTGCTTCTTAATACATTTCCTTTTGATCGATCAAAAAAAACAATGTTGTTTTCTTTTATCAGATCTACTCAAAATATTGGTATGTACAAAGTATTCAAACTCTTACATCTTCAATAAATGAATTGGTCATAACAATGGGAGTACGTGGTCAGAATTTATAATTAATCTTGATTGATTTTATGTTGTTTCCTACAATGAAATCTATAAATTCATACCAAAAGTGTAGTTTTTTAATTGTCAAATTTGTTGGCCCATCTTAATCAATTTTGACTTGTTAATTTTGGTATGGGAGAGATTTGCAACATTATTACATTAATCCGTTCAATTTGTGTGTGAAATGCCCGTTTAACTAGTAACTATGCATATCATTTTCATTTATTTTTTTAGTAAGCCTATTATCTTGTTTAATAGAAGCGTGTTATTTAGGATTGCATCCTCAAAAATATATGTTAGATTGTGGTCTGTATGATCTACAGTGGTACCATCCTTCCTGTTATTGGGTGGCAGCAGATTGTGTTTTGAATTTAAGCCTTGATTTAAAAATCATACGAATTGGATACGATACATTCCACACCTGCATCCGCCGCAACAACTTGTAACGGTTAGTTAGTAATGGTTTCTTTGTGACTAATTGATGTACAATTTCAAACCTAAGGTTAAATTGTGGAGGATTTTCTTACTATGAAATGCAGAAGTTCTTGCTGATTTTTGTGTTAGCTAGTCCTGTACTTGATTATCACAAATACTAGCTTCCTTTTTCAGTCGCTATATGAATGAAAGGCAGGTTAAAAATTAATCAGAATTTTTTAAACTAAATTGTTGTTTTGTATTATCATATCTACTCAAAATGTTTTTGTTACCCTTCAAATTTCTATCCGATAGAGTATACAAATTTTTACACCTTCAATAAATGAAGTGGTGGTGATGAGATTAACCAAATGCCATAATTGAGCCACCACTATAGCCATTAACCATGAATTGATTCAATTCGTCTGAAGCTCCATGTATTATTTCCGTGGGCACATTTTGAGTCAATATTACTGAAGACTAGTTTTATTTACTGAAGACTAGTTTAAATTTATAAATGTGCATCTATGGATTTTTAGCTATATAACACAGACCGAGAGTGGCACCAGTAATGAGTTAAAAAATTCCTCAAAATTTAGCTCAAGTATTCATTAAAGCTTCTTCACTATGACTTACTCTGGCTAGATGGAAATCATTTAAGAAATGCAAATTTGGAGCCAAATTCAGATTTATTAAGTTATAAATATGTATTTATAAACGAAAATTTATGTGATGCTTCATCTTATATAAGCCATGCCATGAGCCTGCCTTTATCCTTATAGAAACCAATGGCTCCATTTTTGTCGGTCATTAAATGCATATGAACCATTAAACATATAACCAAAATAAATCAACGATCAGGATTCAGATCTAAACTGAACGGGGTAGATTGCTAATCCTATAAGAAGAATAATTGCCCTCAATTTCTCTGCCTCCTCCTTCTCCTCTAATCCTAACCCTAAAAATCAAAAGAAGCAAACACATCTGGATCTCTCATGTTCATTTTTAATGGCAATGCATTTTGGATAAGTGCATTGCCATTAACAACAACTTTGCCACATCAAAATGATTTCTCCTCTCAAAAAAGTATGACTCTATGGATTTCATTTTTGGCGATTCTTTTATATTCTCTTCTGATTTGGTGTGGGGGACAAATAAATTAAATAGGTGGAGAATAGTGCAGATTTTATTTATTTTTTATTTTAACTTGGTGTGCGCGTGACAATGTTTTTGATATGGCATGCGTGGGGCTTCGCCCCGTCCCGTGGCAATGTATTTTTTATCTGGTGTGCGTTATCGCTGGGCTTTGTCCCGCTCCGTGACGATGCATTTTTGATTTGGTGTGCGCGAGGCTTCGCCCCTCTCCGTGACCATATATTTTTGATTTGGTGTGGCAGGGCAAATACATTAAATAGGTGGAGAATATGTACAATTTTTTTTTCTATTAATGCGTGGGGTGGGGTTTCGCCCGCCCCGTGGCGATGCATTTTTGATTTGGTGTGCGCGGATATCAAATTCACACAATCACAACCATCTAGTAAAGATAAGTCGGTCAGAAAACATGGTCAGTCTTAGAGATAAAAGTCATCCATTAGATCATATATTAGAGATGATCAACGATCATAACTTAACCCTAAACTACTGCACGGGCAGATTTCTAAGTCTTTATACAGAAACAGATTTTTCTATGTAAACCAAGAAAAGAAGTCCTAACCCTAGACAACAGCAGCGGCAGCAGATCTCAACTACACTGTATAATCATGGCGGCCGATTTTATAGAAGCATCGTCAGCAAACTCAGTATTTTAGAAGAATGATATCTCCTCTCAGAAATTAAATCTATTAAATGTGAGTCTCGTGGTTGGGGAAGAATTTGGAGTAGAATTATCTATATGTAAGGTAGGTCACAGTAGATCTAAGATAATAAGTCCATAGATCTGAATCTATACGGCGGCAATCTCTTCTTATCTTAGGACAGTTGTAACTGCACCTCTTGCTGCTAGTAACTCTAACTTTGTTATTATTTTCTTTATTAAGATTCATGGTTTTAGTTTCTACTTTTTCGTTGCGTTGCAATGAGATGATCTACCTTTATTGCTGAAAGTGAAGTTGATTCAATTTGAAGCAAAAAACATTGACAGCAGGTAAATGAATTCCCTAAGCAAATTTGAAGCAAAATAAATTGCAGTTGAGGCTATCCACTTACAATTTGACATTGCTTTGAACTCTTAATTTAAGATTACCAGACATGGCGATCCTAGTTCGCCTCCTTATGTATGCTAAGTTACATCAACGTAGTACTGCACTTAAGAAAGAATTGCAAAAACACAAGAAAAGCTTTGCAAGGTTTTAGAGCCAAAACTGTTAGTTGCTCAATTTTAACATGAGGATTTCTAAAGTGGCTTCCAAATCTAAAATGGCTTCATTCAGAATATCATATAGTTCCTCCACTCTATCCATTGCAAGTCCATCACAACCCTGCAGTTCATGATTCGATAAGCTTCTTCGTTGTCAATTACTACCAAATTCATGAGCTTCATTTTGTAGTTTCCTTTTGGGATGGACTATTTTCCCCAACATTTTATTAGCTATCATACCAAACTACGTTTTTCTTAAACGTTATTCTATGGTTCACTCTTATGGGATTGGCAGTTACTCCTATGGTATTGGCATCGGCAGTATGTGAGATGGTTACAAAACTTGAACTTTTCCGTCACATACCGCACTGATGGTTAGTTAACAAACAAACAGCAAAATCAAACTGGAAAAGGTACTACAAAGACTTCTTTCTAGTTTAAAACATCACTTTCCTGTGCTCTCAGCACATCATTGCCAAGAGCTCCCAACACCCAGAAACACATTTTACTCCACGGAATAGAGTGCTAAACATGGCCACAAAAAACCTATAACCTAAATATTTAATCAAGAAAAGCAAAAGATAGATACGATACATAAGCACCGATATGGAGTCATTAGGGTTGAAAATTCATGCGCATACGGCATAATACAAGCTCAAAAATATGATTACCAACTAAACTCGCAGTCCCTCAATCTAAGAATTTGCCTGAGTACTCGATCATTGATAGAGTACTAGAGTGCACAGTTAGAACTGAAGTATTCTCCTCCAGCTGCATCATCAGGATTTGGCTGGCTTGGCAGCAGTTGTAAAGTAACTTGAGATGGAATTGCATTGAGAGCATTGAGATGAGACACCTTCTCCTCTCTTTTAGCCTAAGATCAAGTGAGACTGATGGTTTGTTAAAGCTCAAAAAACCAACCTTAACAGAAATGATATACTATTGTTGAGATTGTAAGTCCTACAGTTAAAGGAAACATTAATGTAAGAGAATTAAAGTAAATTTCTGTTCTTATGTATAGTTCTGCTACTCAATTACCACAGATCAAATTAACTAGTAAATTAGTTTAGTATAAAATATTAATAAATAGAAAGCAGATCTTTCTATTACTTTACCTTACGATGTCGAACGATTTCCAAAGATTGACGCAAATCTTCCTTGAGAATAAGTAACTCGCCGTAGCTAAAGTCACTCAAGTCCTCTTGTCCAGTCCTCTGCCTATTCCAACCGTACACAACCAATAAATTCCATATTCATCATGAAATTGCAAGCATTACATATAGCTAGGGTCACAAATAGTATCAAATAATCCGTCATTACCTGATCTCTTTCCTTAGTGTATTGTTAATCTTCTCCTGTTTTCTCAGTTCCTTTTGCCAAGTCTATGTATACATAAAAATAGACTAGTACAAAATCAGTAGACATACAAAATCAAAGAGCACTGGTACCATTAAGAAATTACATTACCAACCTCATATTCAGAAAGATCTATATCAGTCTTCTTTTCATAACTATCAAAAAACTCCCTCATCCTAAACCAAAAAATCAAAAAAATGTAAAGAGATGTTGCAGGTTTTACTAATGCAAAAAAATGAGTACTAGTATGTGAATGAATGACCTTACGTAGTAGAAGGACTGATATATTCAGTAAGTTTGCCGGTTTTAGAAAACATGATGAGACAAACTTGAGCACCACAAAGAAGGGAGAGTTCTCTAGTCTTGTTAAGAATACCTTTCTTTCTCTTGGAGTAAGTTACTTGCCTACTACTTGTGTTCTCGATATACTTTATCTGTCGCTTCCCTTTAGCCATGTTTTTTTGGTAGCTAGATCTCTACTGAGTGACTTTGCAATTAGTTCAGGACCTTCAGCTCTCTCATAGAAAGGAGAAAGAAGTACCTACATCTGTATGGCAATAAATATCCCCAACTTCTTTCAAGATCTAGGCCACACTTGAGACAAAAATCATGCAGCTGTACAACGAATCTGCAAGCATAGCAAGACTGCAACACTTCTTTTTTGTTGCAATAAAAGATCAAAATTTCTGGTGCTTATCCCAAGGCGAACAAATATATGAGCTCCACGCAGTTGGATACCAGTATCAATGGCGATGATTTCAGACGGGAGTCACGGGACTGTTCAACCAACTTTACTAGTTAAGAAAGTACAGAATGTGGACGAGTCACGAGGAAAAGTCGAATACCAAGGAAGCTGTCTTAGGTAAGTTGACTGATCCAACAACGCTTGCGTGTGTCAGTCCGTTTTTAAATTATGACAAAAACCTCGCTTACTTTTTGTTTGAAAACTGGTGAAAAACAGCGTCGGATGGGATGACACATGGATAGAAAAGATTTGAATTAATGTGCTATCATGGCCATGTCCAATGATATGGAGAGAGGCTCAGTTTTTTATTCAAAAATGTTAGATGCACCGAAAAGGTGCATCGTGAACTGTACCGCGGAGAGAGAGTATGAGACAGATTTTTTTTTTTGTGAACTCCACATAATGGCCCACCCCTGTTAACTCCCCCACTGGGCGCCCCTAGCAGCCGTTCGATCCCTTCGGTGCCCATCGCGGTACACACACCTCGGTGTGTGTATCATTGTTGTTTTTTATTTTGTTGGCATTCTATTTGGTTTTCACTATTTCCCATCCAGCCCTTCACAATTTCTAGAATTAATTCTGGTTTTTCTTGTGTCACACAAAGGGGTATCGATGAGGGTGTTAGAAACTGTTTGAACATCTAGGGTACTGTTTGGTTTGGTTATTTTTCATTTGGGATGCATTTAGGATGCTGTTTCAATTCCTTGTAAAGCCTACAAGATGTCAAGTCAAGAATAGAAGATGATGAAAGGATATGTGCCATTTGAGTCTTCTTATAAGATGAAGTTCATGCCTAAGTGAAGAAAACTCATCAACTACTATTGGCTCGTAGAAGATTTGGTTTGGTAAATTAATGGATATACAAAATGGTTCACGTATTGATAACTATTCAATTCAAAGTTGTAACTGCCTGCTGGAAATTCAAACTGCATTATAAAGAAACACTTTTTCTTTGTTTCGTTTGTGGTGACTGATGTGGCTAGCACACACGTTATCTTATAATTTTATAGTCCTTCAGAGTTGGTCAGAGACTTTTTTTTTTGAAGCATGTTGGTCACACACATGTTTGTTATGACGCAAGTATTTTAATATATATTGCTAGCAATAATTAGCAGTTAGAGTTTTAATTACTTTGCCAACCAATGAAAAACCCATACTAGTAGCTAGGATGCCAAATGGGATCAGGAATTTTAATTGGTTAGTGTTTCGTTCATTGACTAGAGACTTACAACAAGCTTATCTAGCTTTTTTTTTTTTTTTTTTTGAAGCATAGCTTATCTAGCTACTTATACAAGCTTATATTCTTCTAGTCTTACGTAGATGTTTATGTCCTCCTGTTGATGGTGGTTTTTAGACAAAGGATAAAATTGTAAAACCCAGAATAACCTAAAGTCACCAGTGACACATTTATTAAAACATTTAATACATGTAGTCAGTAATTAATGGGGGTATTTTTTCAAATTAGGGTTACAATGAGAAAAACCCTAAGTCCCCTCTGTGCCAATGGAAAATCATGCCAGCCACACCAACCGCGCCAAAGCATGCCAACCATGCTAGCCGCACCCCTGTGCCAATGACAAATCATGCCAGCCACACCAACCGCGCCAAAGCATGCCAACCATGCTAGCCGCACCTCTGTGCCAATGGAAAATCATGCCAGCCACACCAACCGCGCCAAAGCATGACAACCATGCTAGCCGCACCTCTGTGCCAATGGAAAATCATGTCAGCCACACCAAACGCGCCAAAGCATGCCAAACATGCTAGTCGCACCTCTGTGCCAATGGAAAATCATGCCAGCCACACCAAACGCGCCAAAGCATGCCAACCATGCTATCCGCACCTCTGTGCTAATGGCAAATCATGCCAGCCACACCAACCGCGCCAAAGCATGCCAACCATGCTAGCCGCACCTCCGTGCCAATGGAAAATCATGCCAGCCACACCTAGCCCAAGCTAGCCGCGCCATGCCAAACGCATTCTGCCTTGGCCCTAGCTATGCTAGTCACACCACGCCAAGCCAAACACCCTTACCTTGTCCCTAGCCGCGCCACCATACTGGCCTTCCCCTTGTGACTACCAAAGTGAAGGAGTGTAACAATCAATGGTTGCCCTTCAATCCCATGAGCAAATCCTGGCCGTCTAAGGTCTCCTCATGTCCTTTGGCCTAAAACCCTAGCTTGGTCACACACCTAGCCAAGCTAGCCATGCCATGCCAAAAACGCCCTCTACCCAGCTTCCCAAACCGTGCAACCAAGGGACCAAGCCGCCACGTGCCATTGGCACATGCCAAGGTAGCGCCCACTTCCAACTTGCCAAGTCGTGCAACCCAGGTCTAATTGGCCACGCATGCCATTGGCACATGCCAACATGCTCATTGGTAGCCTATGCTTGCAAACCGTGCAACCGAGGGAAATTTTTCCACGCATGCCATTGACACCTGCCAACATGCTCGCTGGTAGACTATGCTTGCAAACCATGCAACCTAGGGAAAATTGGCCACGCATGCCATTGGCACATGCCAACAGGCTCGCTGGTAGACTATGCTTGCAAACGGTGCAACCTAGGGAAAATTATCTGCGCATACAACCTATGCTTTCAAACCATGCAACCTAGTATCAGATGAAAGGATGCGTGGCACTCTTATAATGAGTTTTGAGATGTCAGGTTTAGTGAACCCGTAATCTTGGAAGGAGGTAAGAACAGTGTCTGGATTTGATGTGGTTTTGAAATTAAGTCTCTTAGAAGCAAAGAGAGCTTGTTTTTCAGTTAACCCACATGAATTCATCAAGTAAGAAACCACAAATGATGAAGATGAAGAAGAATTGTTGTGATCAATGGAGGAGGAAGAAAAAATAAATCTGCGAGCATCCAAGGGTCGTTGAACCTACTCACACAAGGGCCTAGCTCTGATACCAAATTAAAGTCTGCGGGCATCCAACTCAAAACCAATTGACAATAAGTGGAGAGGCCCTAAGAGATTATAAACCACAGGATCTTAGATTACCCAGACAATGTGGAACTAATAATCTCAACAGCAAAAGGGTCGTAGACTAACTTTGACCATTTGATATATTGACTAAAATACCTTTGAGATAGGTGAATGATCCATCACCTAAACCAGTTAAATACATAACTAGGATTTGCGACCATATTTCACGAAATGATTTTATTTATGAAATTATACTATTGCTCATGAGTCATGAGTCTCATGACTATACATATACTCAACTACATAATGTATATTTGAAATATGATGAAGTATTTTTATATCTTTGTGTGAGACAGTGATTGTACATCATAAGCAATCCCGTGAATGGACTGTGAAATGGTAAAAAAGGTTCGGGTATAGGAATGTGACTTCAAAGTTCAACAACAAGAAAATGGAGTGAGTACACATTTTGGATAGAATTTGTAGCCATGTTCAGATGGGTTATGATGATGTTACTGCCGGTAATAATGGGGTTGAATGGAGAGGATATCATGAATGTTTTTGAGTTCCTAATGGACTATAGTAGACGGATTGTGTATGAATTATGTTTGCTGGAATTAGATAGCTAGCCGCCTAGCCGAGAGGACAGCGACACCAACAGGTGTTCGCAAATATGCCTGAACCGCAAGAAAATTTTTGGGAAGAAGGGGATGGAAAAGGACTAGAGGGTTAAATAGTGTGGCACTATTTCAAAATTCAACGCTAGTTATCCCAATAGTCAAGGTTTTTGGCAAGGTATTCGGTTAATCTACGACCCTTTTGAATCAACGGCATGTACTACGATCCAGACCCTAATATGACCAAAAATATAAGACCCTTTTACAAAATATCTCTAAAGTTAAATACAACAATCTCAGAATCATTAGAAGTGAAGTACAAGATAAAATATTAAAATATAAAGGTTCTCCCTATTTCTCATCCACATAGCTTCCTATCTCCAATATCCATATGTACCACCCATATAAAATTTTATATTGTATCTCCTAAATCCCATTTCTTGACGTTTTATTAATAACCAACGAATAAAATCACCAGATAACTAAATAGGAAAACCCAAATAACGTATTTCATCACATCATCGACCACTACATCATCTTTTTCCCCACCTCCACAAACCACAATCACCTTCAATCACTCTTTTTTTCTTTTTTTTCTTTTTTTTGCAGGTTTCGTATTAAAATATCCACCCCCACCCCCCACCACCACACACACAGACAGGCCCGGGTCTGAGGCCGTGCAAGAGGTTTGACCGCACATGGCTCAATTCTAACCAGGGCCTTTTATTTCTTAATCTGATGCCCCCTCCCCCATTCTCTCGCTCTTTGGTTTTTAAAATTGTGCTTTTTGACTAAAGTGTCACATGCAAGTCCTCCAACCAATGTTCCAACTCGGTTTTTGGTGTTAATGTTTGGTAATATTTTTTACTTATAAGAATTTTTCATCAAAAATCAAACTTAGGATTTATTTTGTATGGTTGAACAATATTTATAGGCATACATATACGATTTAATAATCAACCATGAATCTTCGATTCACGATTTAATATACGTTTTGATTCAAAAAGATTAAAAACGATTCACGATTCGATTCACGGTTTAAAAACCTTGGTGATAATAATAAGATGGAAAAAAGAGAGCAAATATTCAAGTTTAATGTAAGAAAATTAACCAATCTTGGGTTAATTTTATAATTTAGGGTTTTGAATTTTGATCTAGAAAAATTTGTTTGTTGTTGTATATTCTAATTTGGGGGATTTTCTTGATTAGTTATGGCATTTGGTTAAGATTTTAAGCCACATGTTTAGTACAAAACTTTATACTACATATAGGCATAACTGGGTTAGAAAATCAGAGTAACCATTTGAATAATAGAGCCAGGACCAATATCCATTTACAAAACATAAGCACGATGAGTGGAATCAATTGGGCTCAGTGGATTATGCCAGACAAATATTACAGCAGGTCAAAAATGGAACACCACATAGTCGACTAAAGTAGTAAAATTGCTTCAGGAAAAAAAAAAAACTAAAGTAGTAAAATGAATTTCCTATAGAAAATCGCTTCCGAGACAAATTATTTACATTCAAGTTGTTCTTAAATGAATGGAGATCAAAATTCGTCCATTAGTCAAATAGTACACTGCACCACATGAAGCAATGTAAAATAAAAGGATGAACTTCGCAGAATGTTAGGATCCAAATCTGTTAGCTGTTTTTAACATGAGGATTTGCCTCATGAGTCTTTACTATTCGGGAAGCAATGTAAAATAGAAGAATGCACTTTGCATAGTGTTAGGAGCCAAATCCGTTGGCTGCTTTTAACATGAGGATTTGTCACTTAAGTCTCCACTACGTATCAACCTAATCAGCTTCCAAATCTGAAATGTCACTGTTCAGAATTGGTGAAGTTCTTTCGCTCTATCCTTTATAAGTCCACCACAACCCTGCAGTTCATTATTCAATAAGTTTCTTCGTTATCAATTACCAAATAGCTAGCTGGAAAATATATTTAAGAAATGCAAATAAATGGATCAAATTCTACATGAGGTTAATGGCCAAACAGAGGTTTGTCACTAGCGTCACGATCATACAGAATAGATCATCAATGAGGGTGTTAGAACCTGTCAAACCATCCAGTATGCTGTTTCATTCGAGGTTTTCTATTTGGGATGGATCATGTTACCCAAAATTTTACTAGTTATCATACCAAGCCACACCTTTCTTATATAGTGCAAATGAACCAAAAATTTAGATAATTCAACATCTTTCCGTTTCTTTCTGCGGGGATAATCCTATCAACTTTTACGGGCCATGAGAAGTTCCAAAAATCTTGGGTGAAAAGAAGAAGAAAAATCTCTCTGGGGTAACAAGTATTAGAGTATTAGTGATATTATGTTTATTTTCAAGGTTGGGTGACTATCATTGGAGATTCACTAGACCATATCTATGTGAGTAATACAATTACAAACACATGCTGGCTAAAATCTAAAACAAGTTCGATCTGACAATGTAACAAGAAAGAAAAAAAGGACCAGGTAGGGTGAAACTGTGCAAGCTTTCACTTTAGGAAAAGGAAACTTAAATATTTGAGAACTAGAAAGGAGAAAACCAAACCTGAAATACTGACGTGGAGGTAACATGGTCCACCAGGTTTGAACAGAGAGATGAGCCTATTAGACGAATCCAACACCACCGTCACAAGAGTTCCCATGATGGATACCTCCTCCGAGTTAGGGTCTGCCAAGATATACTTGTTGTGAAGATTGAATCTCCAAGTAAGTTTCCTACTTTCTTTATTGACTGGCTCGTGTGGCTTGAGAAGAAAGGATGCGCTATTCAAAGGAAAAAACAAGGTTACGCTAACAATGAAAAACTAGTTATTCAAGAAGCTAAGCAGTTTGTCGATTCATTTTCGAATTTGTATAATCATCTGATAATAATGCATGTCAGAACTTGCACATCAGATTCTTCATATTACATTGTTTCATCCCCAGATCCCACCCTAAGTATAGTCAAACCAGTTGTCCAACATTGGTTCAGTGGCAGGATTGTTCTATCTGACCCAAGGTCTACATTCAACATCCACATTTCCTCTACAAACTAACTAATCCTATTCCAGTGCTAATTTCCCTTAATACTAAGTGACATTAGCATCATAAAACTTATTTGTGATGAAAGAAACAGAAGTAATTATGAAAGCGAGTTCCACCAAACTTTCTGCTAGTGATAACCATTGCACTATCCACGCTCGTGTGTCCTTCGTAACATTTTTAAACTCTTTAAACACAAAAAAACAAACATAACAATATATATATTGGGTTAACACTAATAGATTCTTCCAATGTACCTTATGATGACATCAGATTTCTGCTTAGAAATACCAGGTGCTTCCTCAGCAGGCCGACCAGGTCTAATAAGCGGTGAATAAACCGGAGGCATAGGAAACTCAATAGCTAAGCAACCTCATCAGGTGAATCTCTATACTGTTCAACAACAACAACTTATATATATCTAAAATGGCTATTTATAAATTAGTGAGTCCCTCCACCCAATCCTTTGCAAGGCCAGCGCAACCATGCAGTTCATTATTCAATAAGCTTCTTCATTATCAATTAGCAGATAGGTAGCTGGAAACTATTCAATGGATCAAACATGAGCTGAATGGCAGCAGAGAGTTTCTTCATTAGCATCATGGTCATATAAATAACTCCATCAATGAGGGTGTTAGAGCCTGTTGACTAGTATGCTGCTTCTTTTAACAATCTACTAATTATCATGCCAAACTACAGGTCTTTTTATACCGTGCTAATGAACCCAAAACTTTAATAAATCACACGCCTTTCATTATCCGAGGATAATTACCTCATCTTTCAAGGGCATCAAAAGTTTCAAAAATCTTGTGGTGAATTGGGTTTTTAAAAAAACATTACCTCCGGTTACGAAAATAAAAGTTATCTTATGGGTTAACAGGTGTTAGTGATACGGTTATTGACTTATTTCAACAGTAGATGACTAACATCTGAAATCCCTTGGATCACATCTATGTGAGTCGTACTAATACATCCATGCTAAGTTCTAGAACAAGTTGTGTCTAACAATGTAACGAGAAAACAGTTCCTCTAATCTCAGAAGTATGATAGCATGGAATTGCTTCGGATTAGGAAAATCAGATGCTAGTAAAGTCTTCTTGATACTCTAAGAAAGATAACAGGATGCAACTATGCATGCATCTAGTAAGTGAAACTTGATATTAAAATGCTATCAAGTGGTGAACTTGTGAGGAGAAAAACAAACCTGAACTACTGATGTGGAGGCAAGCAACGGTCCACCAAGTTTGAATAGGAAGATTAGACAAATTCAACGCCGCCTTCACAAGAGTTCCCATGATGGATTCTTCCTCTGAGTGATAGGGTCTGCCAAGATATAGCTCTAGTGAAGAATGCATGTCAATGAGAATGGAATGCAGTTAGAGTAAGTTTCCTCCTTTGTTTATAATTTTATAAATCGTTAGGAATGAAGTTTCCTTGCTACAATTGACTGATTTTGTTAAAACGGATGATCCAATTTCACCCCTTCGATTACAAGAAAGTAACATCGCACTTCTTACATTTTCCACAACTTCATACAACAGAACCACAAGGAATTCCCAAGTTATTAACACACACCTTTCTAAGAAGAAACCTAAGAGAGGTTTTTATAAATTTACGACAACCAAAAAAAAAATCTCAAAATTCATGATGTGAACTATATGAGAATGTTCGTAACCACAAATACAAAGAGAGCTTGATACTAGTTAAAAAGCAAAATCTGATAAGCTAACTTACGAAACCAAACAATAAAACACAGATATACATACCTAAACAGTTTCATCTAATCTACAGCTAAAATTTAGTCATTCAAATTCAATACTCAAGTTCCAGATAAACTAAGAGTTGGTGGAATTTAGAAAACAAGTACCTCATACAAATATATTCTTTTGTTGTCAATCAATACATAAGTCACAAAGCGGCTGGTACAGACAATTTTCATATTGGAGAAAACAAAATCAGGCTAACATTCGAAATAGACCCAGCGTCGGGAAAGACAAATGTAAACTATCATTTCACTACGAACATGTTCACATGTATTTAATTTGACTTAGACATATTACATTGTTAACTATCGTTTACCTTCAGTAGTTCAGGAGCTTCTTGCTGATACTTGATCACATACTTGTCCAAGAAAGACTTCTCAGTTATGCATAATAGTGACTACAAGAAAACTTGGCTTTAACAACTACTTTCTTACCAATTACAGTTGGTGGAATTCTTCAGCAACAACTGTTTGTAACTAAAAACAACTCTAGTGGGCGGAAATGTCCAACCAGTAGTTTTCCAGCAACGATAGTGGGTTAAAGGCTATAGCATGAACAACCTAATAACCGAAATTTCGTATTTTTTGTTATTAACCTCCAGCCATCATGTTTGGGCAACCAAAACGTACCCTAAAAGGTACATATCTTTTTCCACTCATCTTACCCGCGAAACAATCTGTTGGTAGACACCTCAACCAACCATCAAATTATTGGCGTTGTTAGTAGCTTTCAGCCACGAGAGTCCGACAACTACAAAGTACACTAGAAGGTAATACTTCAAGACACCATGTGTAGCCACCAAGTCAATCTTTTGGTAGACACTTGTACCAAAACATTAGTTTGTTGGTGTGGTTAGTAGCTTTCATCCACCAGGATATGATAACTACCAAGTTTCTTGGTTTATTAATTAAGTGCGCAAAGATATTAGAGTTTGAAAAGTTTCTTCTTTTGAAACAATTAAAATTTGTCTGGGAGAGTTTATCGCTAGGGCATCTATATGATATAAATGCATCACCTTATAAGGTTGATGCATATCTAGTTGATCAAAATGTATACTAAAGATCAATATATAGCAGTGTAAACCAAAATATTCCTTGTCCTGTCTCAGATTAGTTGAAATATCTATACATAAACTCTAAATCTAGGAATAAACCACCGAACCGGTTTTTTTTCTCTATCCGGTCGACCAGAATGTATCTGGATGTCAATATCTACCAATGTGAACCAAAATATGCCTCGTTTAGTCCCTGATTAATCAGCATATCTATAGGAAAACTCCAAAGTATGTCTACTTCCATGATTACTCATTCTCGGGGTTCATTCTCGTTCTTATACATATTTTAGGATTCGTGTTTCGGAGAAGGTTAACATCCGATTAACCTGGTTTCATTATTCATTTTTTATATCACTCTCATTCTTCATGTTATGTCTAGTTGAAAATTGATAACGATATTCTATTCTTTATTTTTTTTTCTTCTGAACTTATGATTAAATTTGGTGTGTCACATGTAAAAATAAATGTCAACCCATAAAAATATTCTTATCATAAGCTCCCTATATAGGTAGGGCTTCACAGCATCCGGGCCAGCCGAGAACTGGGCAATTTTGAGCCGAACCGAGATGAAGCATTCACCCAATGGTCATTCGCGACTTATGAAATGAGAACCGGGCCTGTGCATGGTTTGAGGTTCAAAAGCGGCCAACCCGAACTGATCTAATTCGGCCAAATTACACCCATTGATTTTTTTAGGTAGTTTAATCTTAACCCTCCATCTGCGTAACCCTAAGTATAAAAAATAAACTTATTCTGCTTTCTTCTTCATTTTTTCGGCATCTACATATTCTACTCCTCTAAAGACGTAACCCTAAGTACAACACCATCATTCACCATCGTCTACCCACCGGCCACCATTACCCCATCGCCATTCACAGCAATAACAAAGGTTACAAATCATTATATTTTCATTGAATTTGAAACCCTAGATTTCAATTCAATGTTGGTCTGAAGTTGACGATTCAATCTCATCGTCGTGTTTGATATCTCGCTGCTTAGGTAACGATTCTACTCTCTTTAACCTCCATTTTAATTTCTTCTTTTCAGGTTTTAAATATGATTTTTCGTTGTGAATGATTTATGAATTGAGATTTTTAGTTTTCTGTTGATTTCTTAAGTGGGTTTTTATTTTTTTGTTTTGTTTTGAGTTTTTATTTTTGTTGTGTTGGAGGTGTTTGATAAAATGGATAAAAAGATTGTGTTTGTGAAATGTTTTGCTTAGGTTTTGGATTGTACCAAGACATATTTGTGAGTGAGGGTTGAATGTATATGAGTATCGAATGTGTTTGAGTGGTTGAATTTTGAGAACCAATAAGGTAATTTAATGGTATGATTTTGATTCAAATAATTTGATTTTGTTTTAATTTTCAAGTTTTTCATTAAAAGAAACCCTATTTTTTTAAAAAAAATTGGGTTTTAATTCATCTATGCTTCAGATCTTCAGATGGAGGTTGTTTTGTAAATTTTATCTTCCTAACTGATTTATGCTATGAAGTTTTAATCTTGGTGATTTTTTATTTGCAGAAATGGCTTGTATTGAGCAAACTTCTCGTAAGTCAACTGGAGGGAAGGAACTAATGAAGCAGCTACCAAGGCTACACGTAAGTCTGCACCAACTACTGTCCTGGGTTAGTCTTGAGCAGAGTTTTGACTGAATTTTAGGGGTTTCATCTTCGGTTTTTAAGTTGAAAAATTAGTTTGTTTTTTCAATTATTTTGATGTGGTGAAGTTACGGTTCTATATAGTATTGTTTGGATATCTTATGAAGACTATATTTGTGTTTTGATGTTTTAGGTATCTGTCTTTTGGACACCAGCAATGCAGAACATTTTCGTAATACAATAGCACAAGAATTTGTTGACGATGATATGTGGACTGAGGCCTGCTCAAGAGAATCATATCCTCTCTTCACTCCAAGGAAACTAGCCCATGCAATGCCACTGATCAAGATGTTGCTATGGCTGATGCTTCTGGAAGTCCATCAAAGGGTTCAAATGGTGCAAGAAATATTAATTTTTTGGAGGCAGTTTCGAAAACTTCAGTTGTAAATAAACCATCTGATCTTAAGGGCTCTTCTATAAATGTTCTATAGAAGGATGTACTTAGTATTTCTCAATATCTCTTGGAGTTATATGCTTCATCACTCGAAGCTATTTTTCATTCTTATTCTCTAAATACTCTGGATTGTAATCGTCTGTTGCAGGTTCTGAACTGCCATGACTCCGTAATTTACATACTAGCACCTTTACAATATGCAACAGTTTATGGATGTTCTGATGCAACTGTTGTTCTTGGAGCAATTGGAAAGGTATGTGTGAATACCACTTAACGGTGTCTTTCACTACTTCGAGTTTGGAATTTTTTCGTACCATCTATCTTTATTGAAGTGGGGAGTTGAGGAGTGTGTGTTCTTCTTGGGGGTAAATCAACGTCTAGTTTTTCTTGGTGATAACCATAAACTGCAGGTTTGTGAATTTGTTATCTACATATATATACTTTGTTTCTGCTAAACCATGTCTCAGACCCACCAGTAGACATATCTTAACAAAACGTTAAACCTAATTTGTTCAGGTGGCACCATACAATACATTTTATCCACAGTTGGGGATGCACATGACTCAAGTTGGTATTGATGCAAATATTAACAAATGGGATGAACACCTGGTGCTGGGAATGGTGGATCCGCATGATTTACTATGTCATCCCGCAGGTGTTTCTGATGTCCAAGCTGATTCAGTTGTGTGCCTTGATCCTGATCATTATTAACAAATGGGATAAACATCTGGTGCTGGAAATGGTGGATCCTCATGATTCACTATCTCATCCCGCAGGTGTTTCTGATGTTTTCCAAGCTGATTCTGTTATGTTCCTTGATCCTGATCATTACACAAACTTTTTGGTATGCTCCTAAATTCAGATTCAGAATACTAGTGGAAGTCACGATCTGACATGTTACTTTGGATTTCCTGTTAACTATGTCACTTGTATTTACTTGGAAGTGTTACTTTCCTGCATAGATTTTGTTGTATCTAATCACAAAGTGATCATTGTTTTTTATATTGATGTGTAGATTCCTAACTGGTTTGGAGATGTTCCACACGAGGCTACAAAACATAACCCTTTTCCCCTGCCTGAGGTTTACATGACGTTTCAGCAGAAAAATGTATGTCCTAATGGGGCACTTTGTATTACAACCTTTAGGTGATAATTGCGTTTAAGGTTCTTTACTGACATGTTTCACATTTTGAATTTCTATATAGTCACAAAGCGCTGAAGAGATTAAGAAAGCTTTAAGGAATTTGCAACTCGAGGATAATATGAAACGGGAGCTATCAAATGCTTTGCATTTATACTTCAAGGATTAGTTTTATGGTAATATATTTTCTAGTTCTGTTTATTTTGCTTATATAAATTTGGAAACCTTCTGTTACCCACTTATAATGTGGGTGGGTGAAGTTCACGTCAAGTGGGTGGGTGAAGTTCACGTCCAAGATTGATTTTATCAATTTGTTTTCGAAAATCATGAATGAAGTAGCATGTGCTTTCTTACGGGATTAATCATCCATAGAGGCTATGCATGTTGATCTACATTAAAAGAATAGCTAAGGCTGAGCGATTTGTTTTTGTCGTTAAATTCCCCTCGTTGTTTACTTTAAACGCAATGCGGCTCCTCAATAACTATCTGACAGTATATTTATTTTTCGATATCGCAAACATCCGGAAATATCCGCCAGCTTTACTGCCTACAAGGTGACTAACTTTTGCTAGGATCACTGCAGTTGAAGAGGCTCTTTGGAGAGGTTGTGTATTTTTCTTTGTTGTTCTCGATGTCAGTTATCTGTTGCGAACCCCGATTTCTTTTAAGCGTTTCACCTTTAAAGCATAACTCTTGGTTGTCTGCTAAATTTCAACTGTGATTTTGTTTTCTCGATTCTAAAAACCTTGACCACCAAAAAGCTTCGACTGAATTTTGGGACTTTTTTTCCTCATTTTTTTTTTAATTGCAACCAAGATTTCATCTTTAATGATCATTGAAGGGTTGAAATTGGTTTTTATTTCAAATTTTTGTGTGTTATTGTGTTTTTGAACGGCTAAAGCATTTTAGTACTGGAATAATTTGAAGAATGATTTGAATTTTATGTTTTTTTATTTTCTATTGATGATGTTTCCGAGTTGAAATTTAGGGTCTGAAGTATTTTCTTCTATTCTTTTCATTGGTTTCTATCTCTTTTTAATTCGTTTCTATACAGGAAGACTATCTTATGATGGTGCTGCTGGGATTTACAGTGGATATTTATTGTGTTGGAATTATTGTTTACCATGGTCTCTACTTCGGATTATACGACTCTCTAAAGCCAGTTTTTCTACTTGTGATAGTGGTTAATACTAGTCATTGTTTCATTTGCTTAATGTGTTACTATAAGTTATGAGAAATGCATAATGGGCAACTTTCATGAATTTATGATTCTAATGTTTGTATTTTCTCTTGTTTCAGCATTTCAGGATACTTTCTTGGTTATCCACATTGCTTGTGGCACATATAGATGAATGTACTTGAACAAAGGTCTAAATGTCCAGAAGTACTCCACTATGCCACATCTTTCCAACAATGACCAAAAGTATGTATAAATCTGATTTAACTTCAACAAACACTTTCATGGCTAGCTCACAGTGACCTTGTTTAAGTAATTCACTTAGTGAAGCTAATAAATCATTTTTTGAAATGATATAGGTTTTTTGAAATGCTTTCATTGATTTTGATTTCATCCCCTTTTGCCCTTTTAAGTGCTTGAACTGCTTGCATTGATTATGTACTTAAACTTCTTCCTTTAACTAATGGACCTTTATTGTTTCTTAGCCTACATCTTACTGTTGTAGAGTTTCTTCTAATGGTGGATGTGTTTGATTTTGAATGACCTATGTTGTTTCTGAGTTACAAAAGCGTATTTATATGTGTTGTCGCATGTAGTGTGCCTATATTGGGGACCTTTTATGACACTCGGTGATAGTAGACCCTCTTATGGTGATGGGTTTGGTGATGCTTATTGTGGATACACTGGAGGTGGTGGGAGGAGGTGCTAGTTCTTATAGGACTGGTGGTGGTGGTAGATCCAGTGGATATGGTGGAGACAGAAGTGAATTTGGTGGTAGTGTAGGAGCATACTAATCCAACAAATTTTACTGAGAACCCCACCTCAATAATTTCTCACTTTCGTACTCTATGTTTATGCAGGAGACACCAACACTGGCAGAAATGATTGTTCCTTTTCCTGTTTTCCCAACAGATTCAGCAGGTTAACTTAGTGAATGTATGTATCCTGTTAGTGGTAAGAGCTTCAAAGTGAGTTTAAGCATCTAGATGGTCCAAGGCAGAACCTAGAATACTTAGATCATATACTTGTGCCTTTAATTCTGTTATATACAAATGACAAATCATCCTAAATATCATGTTTACCATCAAGGAGTTGAGTCCATAAATGTACCCGTTAATCAGTTGTCATCACTTCAATTGCATTTAAGGCTTGGCTTGTGAGCCTATGGTGATTTTTTCCCCTTGTTTTTGTATCATTTCAAGCCTATGCATTTATATATTTTGACCATATACTTTGTTTTTTGTCTTGATATAGTCCAATTCAGCAGATGTAGTGGAAGATTGGTATGCAAGATTATTTTTGTAGGTTCCAGAGAATGTGTGAGTGAACTCTGTTTCTGTAATACATACTTTCCAATGGATATGCTTGCTTTTAGTGGATGCACACATGCTCTATCTTCGAATGAAGCTGATGAACTAACCTTGATCAGGTGCGATGGCTGGATTGATGTGTACATTTTCAGATGAAAAACTAAATTATGATGTTTGCACTGAACAGAAGTAAATTATGACAACTTTATTACTTGGTAATTATGGACAGAACTTAAATGACGCTATGGATATATTTTTCTTCCAGTTTCTTATTTTTAGCTTGTCCAACTACGTACTGACAGGAGAATGTTGCAGCATTATCATGGTGCTCACTACACGAAAGAATTTTTTCATACCTATCATGATTATCAATACGAGCAGGAAGAAGAAAATGAAGCCTTTCTGAATTCACAGCTTCAACTTCGAAGGTGTAGTTTACAGGGGAAACATCAAAACGGGAACAAGATTGACCAGGTAGAATCCATGCTTGGTTTTTCTTTTTAATGTACAATGGAATATGTTCCAAGTTTCTTTTTCCGTCTTACTGGTTAACCAGAAGAGGTGGATGGATTTTGTAGTAGACTTTTCTGGTCCTTTTGGATATTTTCGATACTAATAGTATCTAATGTGTTATTTTCCGAGCAAGACCATTTTTTTTTTTGCATTATACTATTATAAATCACTCTGGCAACTCAATTCTTAGTTGGCCGAGGGCCTTCACCAAGTGAACGTCAACGACCGGATCTGATGTTGGTTGAATTTTTTACCAACGTCACACCAACACCTTACCCAACCAACTATTTTTCGGCTCAAACCCAATACCAACTGTGTTACAGTAGATAAAGCTCATGACCGTCAAAATATTGAGTGGTAAAAAACCTCATCCAACGACATCAAACACCTTCACCAACTCAATTTGAGTAATTTGAATCCTTTAGCAACTTACAGTGTTTTATAACTGGCCACCTCTACCAACGATTTAATAGTTTTATCAACAAACAAATTTGCGGGTAAAATGTTTGAGCAACAAATGATTATGGTTCTACCAACGATAACCATTTGTTACAAGAAAATTGTGTCGACTGATATTTTCGTCGTCTCATTTAGCTGAAAAATATCTCTACCAACAGCATGGTTGCTCCAGGTCTTTAACAAAGAAGCCTCTAGTCACACAACGGATCAGTTGCCATGTCCGTTGCTACAAATCTCCAACCTCGAAAAACGGCCATGTACCAACTAAACTAGAGTAGTCGCTGAAGCCCCGTTTTCTTGTAGTGAGATATGCTAATTTTATCCTTCTTAATGAGACCCTTGGAGACTAAACTTTGATAAAATGAACACCTAGGTATAATCCTCTTCTCCGCGCTATAATTCAAAATCACAGGGCATTTGGAAATAAGAAGTGAACTAAAACCCATTTGATTCACAAGGTAATCCATTTTCGCCGATATCTTTTTCTCAGAGTGCTTCATACACTGAGGATGTAGTATAAATGCATTCTGAATTTGATCTTCCGACCAACCCCATTTCCTAAAAGCATTCAACTTCATTTTCCTAGTTGATTTCTTTATCGCAGAGAATGCATGAATAGCACTAGTAAATGCATATTTGTATGGATCAAAACCCATACCCTTAACCTCTTGTACAATGTCCTTGAATTTACCAGTGCTTAGTGATATCGGGTGGTTGATTAGAAACTTGACAATATTTAATTGAGGAACACCTTCATATCTCAAAACCTGTAAGTTGAGCATCACTTTCTCAATTAGTTCCACAGGAGGGAACCTTGTTCTTCGGAAAACAATGAATGTGTATCTATCGGTACCAATAATGTTCTTAATGAAATCGAAAAAAAGGAATGATATGATTTTCTAAACTTCTATTTAAAAATGTTGGGTTAGTATATAAGAACTTGATGATTTCAAGTCTAGAGACCTCTTTAGAATTGAAGTAATCAACTTTGGGTTTGAGGGTCTTATGAGCATCAAATCAAAGGATAAGTGGCTCCTTGGTAATGATTTTGGAGATGTCAGGTTTAGTGAACCCGTAATATTGAAAGAAAGTAAGAACAGTGTCTGGTTTCGATGAGGTTTTGAAATTAAGTTTCTTAGAAGCAGAGATAGCTTGTTTTTCAGTTAACCCAAATGAATTCATCAAGTAAGAAGCTTCAAATGAAGAAGAAGAAAGAAATCTAACCTTGATATGGTGTAGAAGAATAAAACAAGGGTTTTGTACATAAAGGGGTTTTGAGTCTCCTCCATTGATTATCCTATTTCGAATCAACATATTGCATAGAGAACTAAAAATTGCTATGGAAATGAAGAACTGGGAGAAAATAAATAAATTAGGGTTTTAGAATCGCACTTACAGAGTTTCTGGCGGAACCGATCTTCTCCGAGTTCACTCGATCGAGAAGATGATATGCAAAATCAAGCCTCTGTTGAATGTGGGAAATATTTAAGGAGATACTGGAATATGGGCCTTGATATGGGCCCCGAGATTTTGTAGGTATGTTTCCAACGACAAAACCCTATGGGAAAAAGTAATCTCGGTGAAGGAAAATAGTTCAACACACCAGTAGATGCTCCCCTTATGTCAGATAATTTTCATTAGTCTAATGCAGTCAAAAGGAGTTTATCACACTATACTTTGGGGACTTGAATGTTTATAAGAATATTTTGTTGATTCTCGAAGTTACGTTGCTTAAAAGACTATCGCGTTTCATTTCTTTGATTCTGATATTTTCAGTAATATCAACGCGATATTTATGTCTTCAATTTTCAACATACTTGATGTTTTAGTGTTGTCTCGCTAAAAACCTTGTCGAGAAACAAAACCCTTTGAGAAAAATTATTCTCGATCGAAGGGAAAAAGAGTACAACACAACTTCAATTTCGAAGTACAATATTTCGAAATCATATCCTTGGGTCCCCCTGATTACTTTCATATATATAGTCGTTCCATACAGTTCCTTTAGTCATGTACTTTTCGAAAATAAATATCGGTAATGACCTAAAATAATCTACTATATCTCCCAATGATTACTTTCGTTGGAGAATAGATTATTGTTCCTTCATACTAATCAACAACCTTTGGATTGCAGTTCCTTTAGCATTCCTTTTTTTTATGTCTTTGCAGGGATAAAACAAATTTATGTCAATGATAACATTCACTATACCATTCCAATGAAGTTGCGTTGGCGCCAAGCTATATCTAGCTAACAAATTCACTGAGGATGTAATATTTGGTCGAATACAATATGCTAAGTACAATAATGTGTCTATTGTACTTAGATAAGGGAAATCCATCTCTTAATACATCTTCGTCATCTTCCTTTAGACTAATTAGTCATTTACTTACATTTGAACCTCGAATAACTATGGGAGTGCTAGCAGGATACATGTCCATGTTAAATTGCCTGACAATGGACATATGCAAACTAGTGAAATAATATAGCACAAGCTCGGTCTTCTAGTTCAAAACATAGATAAGATCAAGATTTTCCAGGATTTTCATCTCACATTCAAATTTTAAATAGCTTGTAAGATATCTTATTCCATTAAGAGTGCTTATCATGTCCATACCGTCGACATAGATAGCTATAATTATGAATCAAGAACTTATTTAATATGCATGGCACAAAACCTTACTTGTTTATCCCTTCCAATCAAATAGTCACTTAGACTGGTATACCACATCCGTGTGATTGTTTAACCTCATATATTATACTTTCGTAACCGAACTTCAAAGTTCAGTTATAGGGTAAAAACTGAGGTAACCAAACTTTTATTATAAGGCTCGGACACAAACTGAACATATATATGATACACAAACCACTATAAAACAAATATAAGAGTGGATTTATGTGGTTTTTGCAGCAAGAGAATGACTTTTCCAACTTGTGGAAAAGCAAAATTTTGAATCTCCGGAGAAGAGTTTGGTAACATCACATATTATACTATCGTATCTGAACTTCAAAGTTTGGTTACAGGGTAAAAAATGAGGTAACCGTACTTTTATATAAGGCTCAGACACAAACTGAAAATATATATGATACACAAACCACTCTAAAACAAACCTAAGAGTGGAGTTCTGTGATTTCTGCAGCAAGAGAATGACTTTTCCAACTTGTGGAAAAGCAAAATTTTGAGTCTCATAGATCTTCGTAGCCCATGAGTGTTTGTAGCCAAACAATGTTGCCCCTCCATCATTTGGAGTACCATAAGTTGGGTTGCAAGGTAACAAAAACAAATTATCTGGGGGAATATGTAAGTATCTAACACTAGGCGTCTTCGGCTTCTTTTTCTCTTTAACGGGAACAATTTCTTGTTTTTCCTCCTTTTCATCATCTACTTCCTCTTGCAATTCTCCTTCCTCTTCCTCCTTTTATTCCTTCCACTAGGCCAAATATGGGATTTGGTGACGGTTTGGAATTTTATACCATGACGGTTTTAGGAAAAAGCGTCACAATAAATCCCTGGTCAGGAATAGGTGACGTTTACCTCAAAAAGCGTCATTATATGTTGTTATCATCGTGACGCTCGTCAAAACCCGTCATAGTAACTATTTAATATGACGCTTACCTTAAAAGGACCGTTACAATAGACATACCATACATTGACATTTATAAACTGCCATGTATAGTTGATATAATATGACGGTTTGTTGTATAACTGTTAGCTTTGGAAAAAAACAGAAATCTGGTTGAAAGAAACACAAATCCATGTGGATCCGTATGAGATCGTTCCAACCAATAGAAAACTAAAATCTATAATCCTACCGATATCAATTTACAAAGAAGGCTCATTCGGATCGACTTAGTTTAGCATTTTGATTCTCTAAAACGTGGCCTTGGTGGGTAGGGTGGACTAAAGTTTCCTGGACGTCTGGTGCATAAAACCCATGGCACTCTTTTCATTCCACTCTCTTTCTCTTAAGCAAGTGCGCCTGCTTCTCGTACTTTTTTCATCTTCTTCTTTCCTCCATCTTAGATTCTTATTAGATCTGGTGCTAAATGATAAAATTTGTTTGTTAATTGATGTTCATTGAGTTGGATTTACTGATTATTTCTTTTGTTTCTTGTTTATGCCTCTGATCTTTCTAAAACGAAAAGGGATGATTCAAATCTTTAAAGTTGGATTTATTTATACATTAAAAGTTTGGATTTTGGATTTTGTTATTAAGATTTTTCTTTGTCTGCAATGATTGATTGTAGTAATAACAGTGTTTAGGTATTAAGGTTTCGTTTCTTATTCCTCTATATTGATCTGCATCTCTATGTCTCTCTCTTCGTAGAGATGTTTTCCTTTAAGATTTGTTACTAATCAGGGCTTCATGCTTTGATGTGTAAACAGAAGAGTTATCTCTTTGCTGTTTTCGACCATAAATTAATTAAAATCTATATGATTAGCATGATTTTAATTTAATTTATGAACTAATTATGAACTGTTAGCATGGCCTTAAAATTTTATTGGGTATCAACTTTTGTAATGGTAGCAAAAGCTTCCTGCTCCTTTGGCCTTAAAATTTTAGTTAACTTCAGAATCGGATTCGAGGTATTGCCGGTCAACGATACGCTCAAACCTTGTATGGGGTCCCAACGGTAACCAAAAGACCACGCTCAGCAACCATTTCTCTGTCCGTGGCGTCCCCCAAGTCAGATTCCACCCGACCATAAGCTGGTCCATCATCTTTATCTTTCAAAGCATGGGTATTATTTATACATACTTTTGTAGATTCCTTGTCTTTTTCATGTTTAGTACTCGAGCAGCAGACCACCTCCATCTCGTGTGCTCCCTTTGATACTTTACTAGTGGAACCCATTGCATCTTTTGTGTTGTTAATTACTCCAGTTGTTTGTCTTTGAATTTGAAAGAACGAAAAATCACTTTCTTTCTCTTTCACTTTCCTAATCCTTGTTTATAATACTATTCTCTTATAAACCAACAGAAATGGAAGGACGAAAAGCACTTAAGTGGAGATGATGAGGTGAAAGCATATTGTAGAATGCTATTCTATGGTGATAATGGAAGTAATAATCAAATAATTTTGGGACCACTTAAGTGGAGATGATGAGATGAAAGCATAACATTCCAAATACAAAATGTCAAAAAAGTAAAGGCGCCTGCCTACGAAAATGCAAGATTTCCACCAACTTTTTCCCCAAATACACACAACACTAAATGGGCCCCCTTCATTTCCCCATCCCCGTTTTGAAATGTCACATGCACGGACATGGACAACTTTGGGGGATTTCTATGGTGGAAGTGTATCAGCTTCGGCCTGCCTACCCATTTTTTTTTATAAAGTATGGATGGATCCCTATAAACTATATCGGCAATAAACTGAATTACATATATACCCTCTTTTTTTTATTTTTATGGATTTCTTATCGATGTATGATGCAGGGGTAAAAGAGTTCAAAAATTTTGCAGCTTCAAAGTGATACAGTAAAGGGTGTTCCCTCGTATAGTAGAATAGATTTAAATGACCACGTTCATCATTATTTGTAACATTGATACCATTTTCCACCCGCCCACCAGTTGTTGTCAGTAGCTTTTGACCCATGAATGGAATTTCCGCTTTATTCTTGGAGACCACGTCCCCCTTTGATGCGCCAAGATTTGAACTAACTTTTTTAGCTTTCAACAATGAGACTGGACCCACGTGTGCCCCATTTTTTGTGGCAAGATTCCTTACCAAAGTGTGACTAGAGATGCTATATGATGACACTTATCAAAGAGAAACGTCACCCAACTAACAGATGCCACGACATTTTCCTATAGAACCGTCACTGTAATGGTGTTAAAGTGACATTTTGTAAAGAAAAGCATCCGCAAAGTGTACATAAATTGACGGTTGTATATAGAAACCGTCACAAATAATATTTATGGTGGCGCATTTCAACAATATATTGACAGTTTCTCGGAAAAACAGTCACCATAACATTATTAAGGTGATGTTTTCAATAGAAAACCGTCGTTGATGTCCGTTACAATGACGGTTTAAAATGCTTCATGACAGTTTTGAAGGCTAACTGGTGACGGTTATGTGACTGTTTATAAGCGTCAGCAAAAGGTAACCCCTACGGTAACATCGACATTGGTGACACTTTAAAATTTCACATGAACTGTCATGGAATTGATACGGTGACAGTTTTGAAATGTCACCTATGTTGATATTTGGCCTAGTGTTCCTTCCTCATCCTTGTATTCCTCTTGTCCTTCTCCTTCTTTACCATGTCCTTGTAGTTCTTCCTCTGTATTTTCAACGTCTTCTCTTTGTTGTTCAACTTGTACATTTCCTTGTTCTTCATTTCATTGTTTGTCTTCATCATCATTCTCTTCTTTAATAACATTATGAATTGTATTCTCCAACACCCCTTCATTGACATCTTGGATCACATTACGAACATTCTCTTGGTTGACTTCCGTTAAGGATCCCCCTCCATGTTTAACATTTTTGGTACCACGGTTTCGGAAATATAAATGTTGTGCTCCACGAGGGGTGGGAGTTTTCAAATCCTCATCTAGGTGTAGTTTTAATGCTTTTTCTTTGTTCCTAATGAACAAAAATCAAAGTATTAGCTAAACATAATAGAATATTGTGTTATCAAATCAAATAAAACTAAACAATGAAGTAAACACAACATTTGGAATTAACAGACTATAGTTAGGTTACCGGGTGTTTGTAGGTGAAAATAGTTTCGATTGATTTCGGTAATTTCGGGTGTACGAGTGAGAAGCAATTTAAACACTAAATAATGTACTTCAAGGGAGTACTTTAAGTTCGAGAGATCAATATGTACATATCCAGCCTAAACTAAGAAATGGCCGTTCCGAACTTGCTTCGGTTACAAAGTGGAGTAGAATGGGTTGGTTTTGGGGAGGGAAGCATGGAAAGTGATGAGACCAGGATAGTTGATTCTGGAAGAGTAGTTGTGTTACCGTGACTTGTATGAGAAAAGTGGGAAGGCTAACAAGTGGTAAGCAAGCAAGTATTTTCTGAGTGTTGTATATTCCCGAATGAACTTGTTGTTCTGTGGAAATAGGTAAGACCTATTTATACAAGTTGAAGTGAAACGTACTCTGGTTTCATTAAGGTATGGATAAATGGGCAAGTAAATGGGAAGAGGTGATAACCGCATGAATGGAATTGATGTTCCATAAAACCGTTAACGTATGGAATTGATGTCCCATAAGGCTGTTAACGCATGAAATTGATTGTTGAGCGTTTCACCATTGACTCCCTATATTTACTGACCACCTCACCCTTATAACACTTCCTTATGACGGACGTAGTGTACTCTGCACGCTGTAAACCGCCAAACCAATACCCAAAGAGGATCCCCCGGTTTGTGATATGTGTTTTATGTCTCGAATGTTTTTGTGGAAAACATGTGGCACGTTGTGGTTTCCTAGCAAATCGAACTTAGGAGACTTGGTATCTTGGTGACCTTCGACGGTCGAGATCTTGCATCTAAAGAGGCAAGGTAGCCATTGATCGTCGTACACTTTCGTTCGTTGGTGGCTGCATGGTGGCGCGGCTAGGCATGGCATGGTTTGGCGTGGCCAAACTTAGGTTTTCGGGCCAAAGGTTACCATGTGTTGTCTGGTAACCTTGGATGGCTAAGATTTTATCCTGGGGTTGAAGGGAAACCGTTGATTTTTGCATGCCTTCTTTTTGGTAGCCGTGTACGGAACGCCATCATGGTAGCACGGCTAGGCATTCCTCAGTGCAATTAGGTTGGCATGTCATGCTTTGGTGCGCTTTGGCTTGGCATGTGGGGCCAATGGTTTTCCATGGGCGCATGGCATGGATAGCTTTGGCTAGGTGCGGTTTTGGCTTGACATGTGGGGCCAAGGGTTTTCCATGGGCGCATGGCGTGGCTAGCTTTGGCTAGGTGCGGTTTTGGCTTGGCATGTGGGGCAAAGGGTTTTCCATGGGCGCATGGCGTGGCTAGCTTTGTCTAGATGCGGTTTTGGTTTGGCATGTGGGGCCAAGGGTTTTCCATGGGCGCATGCCGTTTATAGCTTTGGCTAGGTGCGTGACCAAGCTAGGGTTTTGGGCCAAAGGTCATTTGGTAACCTTAGACGTCCAGGATTTGCTCTTGGGATTGAAGGGAAACCGTTGATTGTTGCACGCCTTCTTTTTGGTAGTCGCATAGGGAAGGCCAGCATGGTGGCGCGACCAAGTTGGTATGGGGCCATGGCGAGGTGCGTTTGGCATGATGCGGTAGGTGCGGATGACAGGGTTTGTCGTTGGCACAGGGTGCGTTTAGCATGGTCGACATGCTTTAGTTAGAGTGTCTGTTTATGGTTTTCCATTGGTACAGAGGTCCGTCTAGCATGGTTGGCATGCTTTGGCGCGGTTAGTGTGGCTGGAACGGTTTGCCATTTCCACAGAGGTGCGGCTAGCATGGTTGGCATGCTTTGGCGCGGTTAGTGTGGCTGACACGGTTTTCCACTGGCACAGGGGTGCGGCTAGCATGGTTGGCATGCTTTGGCACGGTTAGTGCGGATGGCTCGGTTTTCCATTGGCACAGGGGTGCGGCTATCATGGTTGGCATGCTTTGGTGCGGTTAATATGGATGGCATGGTTTTTCATTGGCACAGGGGTGCGGCTAGCATGGTTGGCATGCTTTAGCGTGATTATTGTGGCTGACACGGTTTGTCATTGGCACAGGGGTGCGTCTAGCATGGTTGGCATGCTTTGGCGCGGTTAATGTGGATGGCATGGTTTGCCATTGGCACAGGGGTGCGGCTATCATGGTTGGCATGCTTTGGCGCGGTTAATCTAGCTGGCATGGTTTGACATTGGCACACGTGGGAATTAGGGTTTGGATTGTCGTAACCCTAATTGAAAAAGATACACTGGTAATTATTTACAGACACATTAAAGATTTCAATAAATGCACATAGTAATGCTTATTACTTAAATGTTGTGACATCACTGTCTAATAGAATTTAGGGTTTTACGATTTTAACCTTAGGCTAAAAACCACCATCAACATTAAGTCTCATGCTTAGCTCGGAACAGGTGCCTTGTTGCGAGGTAAGCATATGATGGTGACAAATAAGGACGGAATCGAGATGTAAATCATTGCAAAGATGGTTTGGAAAATCCGACTAACCTTTCTCGAGAGGTGAAGAGAGTTTTGCTTCCCGTGTTGGCGGCCCTGCGTAAGTCGGACTGAAGATGCATACCATGGAGATGTGAAGCAAAAATTTCCGGCTTGGTCTGGTCATACATCTCCGAGGTGAAGCGAGCGCGGTATTGGAATGCAAATCATAATGGACGACTTGGCATAATATGTCCATGATAGTGGAGTGGGCGGCCTGGTCATGGTGCGTCCATAGAAATGGGGCGGATGGCTTGTTGTGGTACGGCAAGGCATGCATGGTAGGCTTGGTATGGCTGCGATTTGCCTTTGCGGCCCGATTTTTTATTATTCGATGACAATGGGAAATCCTTTATCCTTTCGAACATTAAAGTATCACACCCTTCTATCCCTCCTAGCTTTCATTGGGGTTTTGATGAGGCATTTCGTTTTGAGGCTGATTTCCCAACCGTGATCATGCATTTCTCTTTCTTCCTTTAGGGCTTCTATAGTATTTACGCCTGGTGAAGTTGTGTCGTGTTCCCAGTCTTCAACAAATATTTCTTCTCATCAAGTACAACTTTCATCATGTCGATCAAAAGTGAATCGTTCTCAAGCCAGGTTAGTTTTCCAGCCAAACGTGTCAGGCTTGACTCTCATGACAGTACCCCCATCCGCGTTGTTCGGGTCAAGGAAATTATACCGGTATGTTCTTATTGATCAACAAGTGTTTCTTTATTTTCCGATGAATAATGAAAGTTTTCCTTATGTGCAGATATATCTTGCCGGAGCATGTGTTACCATTATTGATGAAGATGATTCGGTTAACCCTTTTTTTTCGAGCTCGATTCTACAAGCCACCGCATATTTGGAGAACGCCAACCTAGGAATTTCTTTCCATGAATATCCCAATCCAGGCTTGTCGTTCGGAACCCGCATGAGGTGCCTTTCCTTTAACTACCGAAATGATGGTGGGTTTCTGGTGTGGAAAGAATTCGTAACTCTTTATACAAAGATATGGAGGATATACGGCCACATTGATACCAGGGACGTGGTGCAATATTGTTCGTCCGCTTTAGTTTCTATAGTGAATTGTCTCCTGCCGATGGTTGTTAAAATGGAGAGTATATCCATCTGTGTCATTGAGGAAGCAATTATTCAAAAGTGGGAGAATATGGTATATACCTACGAATCACTGAAGTTCAATGTTAGTTGGTTGCGATATCGTCTTGAAATTGTGAAAGTCGACAGATCCGGTATTCTTGCCGGCGTGGTCCCTTCTACGAAAGCTATTATGAAGGAGAAGAAAGCTCTGGCCATGGAGTCACAGAAGGTTGAAAAGTCAATCCGGAAGTTGAAGAGAAGGACTTAGAGGTATCAAAGTTGGTTAAAGATAATGCTTTCCAAAGATTATAATCTTTTGGACGACATTTTCTGAGTTATGTGGTTGTGAGATGTTTGGCTTCTTTCTGGGTTTCGAGCATGCTCTTGCCTTTTTTTTTTTTTTTTGAAAGAACAAGAGAATTTTATTGATTTTTTTTAATCAAATAAAAGAAAAGACTCGATATTTGGGGTATGGAAGAAAGTGGAAAGATGCCTGGCTATCCGTTCTTGTGATACGGTGGGGTGAGGCGGTGGCCAGGCATAGTATTCCTTAAGCCATTTCCCGTTGATAACCGCCTCCAGTTTTCCTCCGTCCTCTTTAATGACTTTGTAGTACCCACTGTTGTACGCTTTCATGACTATATAAGGACCTTCCCATTTTGCGGAGAATTTTGGTGCAGATGCGTCTTGCCGAATATGTTTAGCAGTCTTCAGTACCAAGTCTCCTACTTGAAAAATTCGAGGTTTCACGGTTCTGTTGTATGATCTGGAAACCCTGTTTCTGTATGCTTGTGCGTGTTCCTCCGCTTTTTCCCTCCTGGAGTCTACATTGTCCAACTCCGCGACTCTGGCACTCAAGGATTTTTCTTCATTCTATCGAACTCCGCTTGCTTCTGTAATCCTGGATGATGGGATCTTAACTTCCGTCGGGAGGATAGCGTCTGTGTCGTAAATGAGATAATAGGGAAATACCCCATTAGAACTTCTTGGTGACGTCCAGTATACCCAGAGTGCCATTGGTAGTTTCTCATGCCATGTCCGAGGATTATCATGCACTCTCCGACTGAGGATTCATATTAGAGTTTTGTTGGTGCTTTCAGCCTGCCCGTTCCCTTGGGGGTAGTATACGGTGGATAAGACTTGTTTAATCACGTATTCCTCGAGTAGCTCTCGTACTTGCCTGTTCACGAAAGGGGTGCCATTGTCGGTGATGATATTTTTAGGCACGCCAAAACTGCAGATAATGTACTCCTTAATGAATGCCATGATTGTGGTTCCGTTTGTTCCCCGTAAAGCTATGGCTTCGACCCATTTGGTAAAGTACTCAGTTTCTGTTATTATGTACTCGTGATGTTTTGAGGATGGCAGATTGATTTTCCCAATGATGTCGAGTCCCCAGCTATGAAAGGGCCACAGACTGCTTATTGAATGTATGGTAGCTGATGGTACACGGATAAGGTTTCTGTGGATCTGACATTCCTTGCACCTATGGACGAAAGCAAATGCGTCATCCTCTATGGTTGGCCAGTAGTGTTTCTCATGCATCTGGAGAAATAATTTCCGCTTTCCTTGATGTTCGCCTCCGTGCATCTCTTTCAGCATAATTGGGATCTCTTCTTTGTTCAAACATCGCATAAGACTCCCTCCAAAGCTTTTACGATATAAGATCCCTTCGTGAAATACGAACCTCTCAGACCTTTGTTTAAGTTTTCCTGCATCCTTCTTATTGGTGGGAAGTATGCCGTCACGAAGGTAATTGACGTACGGATCCTGCCAGTCCCCGGTGCAATCAATGTTGAAAATTTCTAATTGATACGGCGGTGCTTGACAGCTGCGACAGGTTCTTTGAAGTGACCGATCTTGGACCTCCATCTTCGGCCAGTAGTAGCCAAGGCGTTGTAAACAACGATAGAGGGTTACTACCAGTGTCTGTCCGCATACCTCACCATGGATGCAGTTGAGTTGTTTTTGTGCTTCTCCTTCTCCGACATATCTTGACAAGGAGCCATCTGGATTTTGATTATATAGCACTCCTCGGAGCATGAAGAAGTTACGCAAGGTTTTATGACTGACCTTTCCTTGAGAGAGTGATCTATTAAGTTCTTGTATAATCGGGTGTTCTCCAGTCATCAACTCTATCTTATTCAGGTTGTGAGAGCGATATTGAAGCAACAGTTCGTCTCTTTACCGTCAAGACCTTCAAATCGCAGTTTCGATGCTAACGTTGCCATGCAGTCAGCATGTTGGTTGCTGCCGCGCCCAATATGGGTTACTGTGGCGTTGGCGAAGTAGTTCAGCAGTTTTTTTTCCTCGGCTCTATATGGGGCTAAGGTTACTTCTTTCATTGCGTATACTCCTTTTACATGGTTGACCAGTAGTTTAGAGTCCCCTCTTATTTCCATACACGTGGCCCCGACTTGCTTAGCCAAAGATAGCCCGATGAGAAAAATTTCGTATTGTGCTGAATTGTTGGTGCAGGGGAAGTCTAGCTTGAAAGAGTGTGAGAAATATTCACCAGTCGGGGATACTATAACTACACCGGCTCCTCCCGTACCATTTTTAGGGGTAGCGGAGCCGTCAAAAAATAATAGCCATGATTCTCCTTGGAGGAAAGATATTTTCGGTAAGTCCCCAGGGAGATCTTCACGTAGCGTTACGGCATTTTCTCATGGAAATGCTACCAGCAAATCCGCAATTGCCTGTCCTTTGATGGCTCTCGGGGAAGCACATGTTATGTCGAATTCTGACATCTGGAGGATCCATTTTGCCGGTCTCCCTATCAGGGCCGGTTTTGAGAGGAGGAACTTCACAGGATCGTATTTGGATATCAGCACCACTTTATTGGACAATAGGTAGTGCATGAATTTATGGATGGAGTGGATCAAAGGTAGGCACGCCTTTTCTTCCTTTGGATACCTGAGTTCGGCATCTCTTAAAGTCCGACTGAAGTAGTATATGGGGTGTTCAATCCCTTCGTCATCTTCTTGAGCGAGGAGAGTTCCGACTGCAGTGTCGTTGAAAGCGGTGTAGCAGTTTTCCTTTCATGACGGCTTGGGAAGATAACATCTGCTGAATTTTACGGAACGCTTCTTGTTGTAGTGTGATCTAGATAAAACTTGCTCCTTTCTTCAGTAAGGGGGTAAATGAGGCAAAAAGTTGACCCAATCCGGGTATGAAGCGACGAATTTAGTTTATTTTACTAGTACAAAAATGGGCTTAGGTGACAGTTTTGAAAAATATTTGCACTATCACCAAAGCCCCTGTTACGAAAGGTCTTTAAGGAACTGTTGCGGAGGCATGACTATAAGGTGACAGCTTCTTCATAAACCCGTCATAGTTAATAACTTAAGGTAACATTTTTTGAATAAAACTTCCATTAGAAACTCGGTTTCTTATACTATGTTAACAGTTTCTTAATGAACCTGTCATGGTTAACTTACGGTAACATTTTTTAATTAAAACTGTCATCGTAAACCAAATTTTTTCGTAGCAGACTTCTTACGGTGACATTTTATTTGAAAAAACTGTCATGAAACAGTATGTGTTTTATTAACAATATTTCTTATTCAATTGTTACAGCATAAAACCTTATCTACGATAGTTTACAATTGCTTCCTTAATTTCCCATACGGTAGATGGTCAATCACATATGACAAGAATATATGCCAAAATAGAGGAATATATTGATTTGATAAAAATATTTCTACAGACGCACTTGCACAAATGGATTTTACAAAATGCTAGCAATAAAAAAGTAATTAGCATCAACTTTCAAACATTGCAAGCTCACAATCTTACATACTCCTGCATAGAGGTTCTAAATGAGAACTCAACACTCTTATTCAAATGATGATTATACCTTGTGGTTTTTGTTGCATAATTAGTGTTTTCCTGAGCAACTTCAACGTTTCTTGGGCTGGAGACTTCTAATGTTAAGTAGTTCAACATTACTGAATTTATCCTCAACTATCGATTAACGTCGTAGATGGGTCAATCAGCTCAATCAGTAGTAGACTTGTTGAGGCCGATAGTATGTACATCTAGAGCATCCATCACTATACATCGTCAAAAAAAGCTGAATTCAGTACATTACAATGTACTTAATAATAGATTACTGAACACTACTTAATAGTAGATTACTGAACACTGTTAGGAGTTGAACGCAGTAATATTTATGTACTCTAATTGGAAAATGACATGTACCACATTTATCACCATTTGTGAAACACGATATATAGGCTATGACATATTTGATTTACGTGCCACCTATAGATACCTTGGTTTTTAGTACTTTCACCTGATGAACGAGAGATGTTTCTTTCGATGTTCTTCAGTCAAATTACTTGAGAATAGGCAGGAGTGAGCCTGGTCAGCACACAAGAACAAAACCACATAACTAACACACATGAAAAATAAAGAAAAAGGTTAAGAATTATTTGAACATTTCAATATATAACTTCTAAATACTCATATTGACGGTATTCTACTCAAATTATCGCTGCTTAATTATTATACAAAGAGCCCAAGTTAACATTCCAAACATATATAGGGATCATACCGGGGAGAAACAATACATCTTCATTTATGACATGATAAAAGCAGCGTTAATTACCACTTCAAAAAAGTAAACAAGAATTAATGGACAATCTATGTAGATAACAAGACACGTGTACCTTAGCATAATAAGATAGTTGTTCACATGCCAACCTACTATCTTTGATGAATTCAACAACCAATCCAAGAAATTTCGTACCTTCAATTGTAGGATAATCAACCCGATAGCCATTATACAGCACATTGATAAGTCCAAATCTCCGTGGAATGTTTGCAAAACTATCTAAATAATAAAGTTTATGTTATTGAAAAAACCAATGAAAAATATCTTCAAAGATAACTGGGGAAGTACCTGGACCAACGCTTGAATGGAAAGTGGCTCAGAGAAACACTCCTACATACTTTCGACAATCTCAATCTCAATCTAAAAATGTAGTTGTCATTAATTCGAAACAGAGAATACATTTAGATAGAGCGAGTAAGAAAATAAGAAACTAAAAAGTTTCATTTTATATGATACAACACTAGCTAGAACGATGTCCTTGGTAGCACAATCCATTTTTATATTAAATTATTTGAGAAGAACTATACCTTTTAGGCGACAAACTACAGACTTTGGAGGTAACAAATGGTCTGTTATTTTAGTTCGATCCATCGTATCTGTGGACCTTTAGCTCGATCTATAAGTCCTGGAACCTATCATTCCATCATATCCATGGACTTTTATCTCGTCCTCCACGTCCTGGAATCTAGCTATCAACCTCCTGCAAGTGGTAATAAGGAATACAAACAAAAAAATCAAGACATAAACCCGAATTTTGAATTACGAACATTCAAGATTATCATAACTAGGGAAGTGCCACATATTCAGACTCTAAAATTAGCTAATAGTGACATCTTTGTCAAAAATTGCAAGAAACACAAGGTTAAGACTCAATTAAACATTGGTCACTGAATACAAACAACATGAAAACCACTTAATTTTTTTAACCTTCACACACTCCAGTACCAATTTCACGAATCGCACCAACACTCTAAAAATTTGAACCAGCAAACTTACAAACTACCTCGAGGGTTGACTATGGAGGCATAAAAAACAAAGGCTACACACCAGGTGGATGACAAGCTTGACATTCTACAACATCAAACAAAAATACTGAATATTGATCATGCTATTCAAACCTAGAGCTTCATAAAAAACAGAAACAGATAAGGATAACAAACCTAAATAGAAAAAGTAAGATAAACCCAAATCGTAAACTAGCGATTTCATTGGAACAAAAAAACTTGAAAACTTATACCTTGCTAACTCAGGACCGTAATTTTTCCCGAGAGAAAAATTCCAGAGACTCACGAAGTTTCTAATTGAGATAAAAGAGAGAGATCTTTAAAGCTCGATTTCTGCACACAGGAACAAAATGGAAAAAAATTAGAGCAAGTAGCATCGATATAGTGAGTGATCGAGAGATAATAAGGATTGAAGAAAAATATGGTACCCTAGATCGGAATAAAAAAAAAAATCCCAAGTTTTGCTAAGAAAAAAGAGCCATGAGAAGAGAGAGATCAGATCTTCTTGTATAGTAGATATATCAGAATTATTGAAAGAGATTAGATTTTTCCATCTCTAATGGAAATAGAGAGAGATGGGATGGTATTGACAAGAAATTGTGCTTAAACTTCTTCTTTTGCGGTTTTCAACAAAAAAAGATTAAAAAAAAAAGGCGAAGTACTGGTGCCGCTGGTTGAGAGAAGCCCACTAACAAAATAGACCACGACCATTAGAAAAGGCTTAGCTTTATGGTATATAGTTACATTTCTAACCATATGGAAGTGGCGGTGATTTAAAGAACTGTTACCTATAAGTTTAGACTTTGATGAAAGTTTTTATTCAAACCAGTTATCATAGCCTGAGAATAGTAACAGTTTATAACTGTTATTATACATCAGATTATACTATCATTTTTCTACAAAAACTGTCATTGTATAATTGTCTAGTAACAGTTTATAAACAGTCATCATTGTCTCGCACTATTGGCGTGAATTTAAATAAAAACCTGTTACATATATATCATAGCGTTCTCTTTAGTGACAGTTCAATCGTCAACTGTCATGGTTTCTTATTTTGAGACTAGAATAATTCTGGGAGAGTAGTGTCTCGACTTGTATCAGAAAGTGAAATCTTCGGAAGATTGCAAGAGATGAAAGCTTTTTGGAGAGCTTTCAAAGTTTCCTTTTCATGAGAGTGTTGTGTTTTTCTCCTGATTGAGACTTGTTGTCTGGTAGAAATAGGTAAAACCTATTTATACAAGTCGAGATTGAAATGTACCATGGCCTCATGAAGGAAGAGAGTAAAAGGTGAAATAATGGGTGGAGGTGGTAACCGCATGGTGTTTATGGGTGAAAACGTTTTCACCATTATTTCCTCATTTATTTGACCGCTTTATTCCTATTCACGCTTTCTTAAAGTGAGCGTAGTGTACGCTGCATGTTGTGACCGCAAAACCAAGACCCTGGAAAGCATCCCCCATTTTGTGTTGATGTCTCGAGTGTTGGTTGCACCTTGAGTGCAAGTGGAAATTCCAGGCTACAAGTGGCGCGTGTGGCATGTGCGGAATTCCTTTTTTGCGGGTTGCACCTTGAGTGCAAGTGGAAATGCAAGAGACTCTAGTATCGCATGTGGCATGTACCAATGGCATATGCGGAATGCCTTAGTGGTAGGTTGCACGTTGAGTGAAAATGGCAATACCAGAGCTGCCAGTGGCGCGTGTGGAATGTGCGGAATACCTTGGTGGTAGGTTGCACGTTGAGTGCAAGGGTCAATGCCAGAGCTTCCAATGGCGCATGTGGCATGTGCGGAATGCCTTGGTGGTAGGTTGCACGGCTTGCAAATTAGGCTACCAGTGAGGGTTTTGGCATGTGCCAATGGCACGCACGGCCATTAGGGCCACGACTAGTTAATAAAATCTACCAGTGAGCGCGTTGGCATGTTCCAATGGAATGCTTGGACATTAGGTCCCCAGATTGGTAATGAAATCTACCAATAAGCACGTTGGCATGTGCCAATGGCACGCTCGGACATTAGGGACAAGGCTTGGTAATGAAAGCTGCCAGTGAGGGCGTTGGCATGTGCCAATGGAACGCTCGGCCATTAGGGCCACGTCTTGGTGAGAAAAGCTTCCAGTGAGCGTGTTGACATGTGCCAATGGCACGCACGACCATTAGGGCCACGACTTGTACAGATTGATCTCTCGAATCTAGAAAGTGCTCATGTGCAGCATATTTGTTTAGGGTTTAAACCAGTTTCTTACTCACCTACCGAATTCACCAAAATCGGAACAAACGATTTTTACCCATAAACATGCCAACTTGGCCGTATGTCCTACCGAATTTACGGCCATAATGGCCGAGCGTGCCATTGGCACATGCAAATGTCAATTGTTAGACTGTCGATCTATCGGCTACAATGTCAATTTTTAGACTGTCGATCTCGTTCTTCGACCCAGATGTCAACATGGTATGGAAAGGCGATTCAATCCGACTCAACTACCAGACAACCTGGTTACCAGTCGTAAAGACTACACGAGAAAACTGGGGACTCGCTGAAGATGCTACCAACGATTAGGGACTTGCTGACGTTGCTACCCGCAAAGACGCCTTTTACATGGAAATGGGCGTGTTCGGAGCAAAAAAAAAAAAACCTATGAAGTGAGTAAGTTTAGGCTGGGCAAGATATACGATCTGTTTTTGGGTTCTTAATAAAACCGTCATACTATTACGTCTTGTGACGATTGCTAGCACACACTTTCATAAAAGAAATATTTCTTTCAAAAAACATAATCAGAGTTATATTATCAAAACCATTCATCCCAGAAATGATCGAATATCCTCAAAAGCTACCAGCTGTCTATCAAAACCGGTCGAACTTTGAACCAGACATCCAGTATGTTTTTCAAAAAAAAAAAAAAAAAATTGAAGAACCTAAATGAAAGTTTAACAGAGAAACATCCAAGGAAAATCATCCAACAGAGGTCTGCTCTTCTTGGAGAAAGTCAACTTTGCATCTTCAAGAGCCGCGCTCTTCAAAGTCATCATCTTGGAAAGCTTTTCGAGTTCTACCTCCTGTCGTGCAATCTCCTCTGCAGAAACGCTTTCGAATGCTGCATCTTTCAACTTCTGGATCTCAGCAAGGCATTCGACAAACCATTTAGTGTTGAACCCCTTTTCTACACACACGTCGCGATGGTGCTCCCAGTCGGCAATGACGTCTTCAGGAACGGTGTGGCCAGTCACCTCACGCATGTCCTCGATGGAAGATAAAGCCTCTTCCACACGCTTAACCAGCGCAAATCAACTAGTTATCTTCTTGGTTGTGGCCATATGTCCATACTTCTCCCAGATTCTGGTGTACAACACCTCATACTTAGCCAGCACGCTAAACCCGCCAACTAACACATGACCTGGGTAAGGAACCAAGTACGGGGGATCGAAAATGGCGCCTGCAACTGGACCCGTAACTTGCAAAGGGTCCTTTTCCATGTCTACGACATCAACTATCAGGGAATCATCCACCGTTTAAAAAATATCTGTGCCCAGCGATTGGCCAACTTCTATCTCCAAGTCACCGGCAGCGGTCGCTGTCACCAAAGAAAAGTTTACCTGTGGCTCCGCTCCAGAATCGTCTTCCGAACCGGATTCCTCCTGCTAACTTGAGTTAGACATTTTTCAAAAAAGCGGGAGAGGAAAGAAAAATAAGCGTGAAACTCACCGAACCACTTCCCGAAAATATACCAGTGCTGCTGTCAGAAGAATCACTCTCACTTGTCGAAATTTCTTCTTTCTATGGCTCATCACCGTTATGAGAAGGCTCAGTGATGCCGGAATTATTCGAAGGAATTTCCGTCTCCTGGAAACGTGCAAGAGAATCGAAAGCATTAACACTACCGAATCCCTGGTAGAAACAAGACACATGTTTTCAGCAGAAATTCACATGTTTTGAGACAAACCAACAAGGAGGCGACACATACCTAGTTATTCGAATAACTGAAAGACACGAGAGCTGCATGAGGATATTTTGAAACCGCCCGGAACCTGCCAGCACGATTCTTCATTCTCTGTTCCTTTGCATGGGTACTTTCCGAGTTTTTAGGCACCTTTCACTTGAGATCTCTCAATATTGGATACTTCTTCAAAACTGATGGGGAAGATTCACAACGAACATTCTCCACCACGTTATTTACAAAATCATGGATCATAAGAAACTCATCGTACCAGAACTCATTATAACCAAAAGACGTCGAAGTTACTCTTCCTATTTGAAATAATGGAAGGCGGATACCCGGCTCGAGGGCACTGGCATTGAGGGCGGCATGCAATGAATCCTTAGGAACCACCAGCTGGTAAGCAAGAGGAATCCCTTGATCGAAACCCATGTGACGAGTGGCACGGTTAATATTGTAAGCAGCTATTCGGAAAGACCCCATAAAGAAAGACGGCATATAACCAGGCAGGCAGATTTGAATAAACAAGTTTTTACTAACACTCAAGCCGCCATAAAAAGATAAACTCATGTTCGGAGTAGAGGCAAAGGTGTAAATTTGAGTCACAGACCTATGGACCGGCTCCCATGGGAGAAAACTGATTTCATGCTACTTATCGAGAAGACTAACCAAGCTCATACCAACTCTTGAATGCCCGTTCACCCATCGAAGAATTCGGGAGCCTCCCCAACTCGCGGGAATCGAAGGCAATGTTTTCAGAGCGTATTTCTCGAATTTCTCCCATAACCAGGATTGCAGAAAAGCAACGTGCACATATAAATCCACTTTCATGAAACCATTCGAAACTCGCATGTTCGCAATTAGGTGATCCATATGCACATACAGGGAACCAAGGAATAGCTTTCCAATGGGAAGAACTTCACCTTTTGCTAACTTCACAGCAATCACTAGCAACTCTGGTCTTATTTCCTTATTTCCAGAACCGTCATCAAAAATGTCTCTAGACGACCAGAGAGCCAAAAATGCTGCAACGTGAAGATCACTACTTTTCTGTTTAGGTTCAATCTCGTCTGGAAACCATTAAGATATCCACCATCTATAAAAGTACATTTCCTCCTCTTTCCCGACAGAATCCTTCGACTTCGCAGTGGAGTCTTTTCGGGAAAAATCTCCCAACTTAGCGGCAAGGTTATCCCGCATCTTCTCCTCTTCTTCAGACAATTGGATGTTAAGATTCCCGGTTACCGGAAGATTCAGCAAGAGAGCCACACTCTCCAAGTAGAAAGTTATTTCACCCCATCTACATATGATCGTATGAGTGTACGAACACCATCTAGAGATGAAAGCAACCAAGCCCGGGATATCCTTCCAAATTTGGAGACTTACTGAAGCTCTGACAGCATCAATAATATGCGCTCGAGTCAAGTTGGTATTTATGTGCTCCTTACTCACCATGAACTCAACCCATCTATCAAAAGAATGCAATGGTCTTTGGCACATCCTGAAATCAATGTTAGAAGAAGAATATACCCCTTTATGAAGACAAAACCGTATGGTGTTATTTGGGCGAACCGAACGTGTTTTCTTTTCATCTTCACCACCGGTTAACAAAATTGGCACGAAACCTGGATGATTCTTATGAGCAGGGGCAAAGGGTCTGGTAAAGAACTCATTATCCGTGTTTGGTTTGAATTATAAACATCCTTCGACGAAACAAAACTTTATTCAGGTAACATCTTATCGGTTTTCCTCCTTTAGCAACAAGATATCTGCATAAAACAAAATAGAGAAGGGCGAAATTATCTCCCTGACACATAACCGCACCTAACAAAAGGAAATCCTGCAAAAAAAAGGGGATTCTCTACGGGTCAAAACTGCACGCGAAGTATTTTCTTCAGGTCCGAAATTCATATATGCAATATTTCCTATGGGTTCGAAATCATATGAAGCACATATACAGTATTTTTTTTCGGGATTCATATACAATATTCTTTTCAGGATTCATATACAGTATTCTTCTTCAGGATTCATATACAGTCTTCTTCTTAGGGATTCATATACAGTATCCTTCTTCGGGTACAAAGTTATATATGCAGCATATTTCTACGGGTTTAAATCATATATGCAGTATTTTCCTTGGGTACACATATATAATATTCTCTACAAGAAGCACGCCAAGAAATAATATGCGCAATTATAAGAGAAAAATGCCTATTGTTAGGGTTTGCACCTACATGAAAACGGAAACAAGAGAAGTATTGGATGACATACCTGGAAGCCGGTTTTTCTTTGCGACTCTGCCGCTAGCATGAAAGGATGAAAGAACAAAGTGCAAGATGAGAGAAAGGGATTTTATATATGGGCGTGAAGATTCCGAAATAGGGAAGGATTCCCCTTTTCCAAAAATCGTGCGTATAAGGACCGGTCCCACCAGTTGCGCCAACTTCCCAGTACCGCCTAAGCCCCACCGGTCCCACCAATTACGCCAACTTCCTAATGACCTCCCAAGTCACGCCAGCTAGAACGCTCAGCTTCCCCACCTTGCGTCGGTCCCACCAGCTAGCACGTTCAGTTTCCCAACTCGCGTTAATTTCTCAATGCCTCCCAGCTTCATGTCTCTCAATGATGCTGACTTCCTAATTATGCTAGCCTCCCGATTTGTGAAAAAATGCCAGAGGCAAGGATTCCAAATCCTATCTATAAAAAAGGTCAGACAAGACTCCTCAATTCTCTTTACGATTTACTGTTGATAGTTTGTCACCATCTTATGCTTACCTCGCAACAAAGCTCATGTTCCGGGCTAAGCAGGGAACTTAATACTGATGGTAGTTTTTAGACAAATGGTAAAATCGTAAAACCCCAAATAACCTAATGTCAACGGTGACACATTTATTAAGAACATTTAATACATGTAGTCAGTAATTAAAAGGGGGTATTTTTTAAAATTAGGGTTACAACGAGCAAAACCCTAATTTCCCTCAATGCTAAAGGCAAATCATGCCAGACACACCTAGCCCAAGCTAGATGTGCCATGCCAAACGCACTCTGCTTTGTGCCTAGCTTTGATAGTCACACCAACCGCGCCAAAGCATGCCAACCATGCTAGACGCACGCCTGTGCCTACGGAAAATCATGTCAGCCATACTAACTGCGCCAAAGGATGCCAGCTATGCTAGCCGCACCTCTGGGCCAATAGCAAATCATGACATACACACCTAGCCCAAGCTAGCCACGCCATGCCAAACGCACTCTGCCTTGGCCCTAGATATGCTAGTCACACCAACGCACCAAAGCATGCCAACCATGCTAGTCGCACCTATGGGCCAATGGAAAATCATGCCAGCTACACCTGGCCCAAGCTAGCCACGCCATGCCAAAAGCACTCTGCCTTGGCCCTAGCTATGATAGTCACACCAACACGCTAAAGCATGCCAACCATGCTAGTGGCACCTCTGTGCCAAAGGAAAATCATTCCAGCCACACCTTACCCTAGCTAGCCATTGGTAGGATCGGAAAGATACCTACTATTGTGTATACTGCAAGTGCACAGTGTCGACAAGCAACACAGGGCAAGCACAGGTCGAACCACAGAGACTTGGAGAGTGTAGAAGTTGATTCTAAATCCTGATTCAGAGAGTAACCAAAAGGGGTTTGATTTTGTCGATACGACGATATGATTTTCAAGTGACTGAAATAATAAAAGTAAAAGATGCAAATAACAAGATATGTAAACAATGATAATATGGATACTAGGGTATTCAAATCCACCAATAACCTATGATATGCATTCAACTTGTAATATTATTCTTGTCCTTATAGTAGATTCAAGTCTACCGTATAACTAAGGTGTTTCTCCAATGGATAATTTAATCACAACTAAAGTATTTCTCCAAAGCATTAATTGTCTAATTAAGCACAACTAATCTAAAGATCAATATTTGGTTAAGCATGAGTTGTAGCATAATCAACATAGAGATATTCTAACTACAATGGATACATGGCATACATTGTGAGAGCAAGATGTTGACAAACTTGGATTAAATTATATCTTTAAACAATTCTAAACTTTCAAGAATAAGATACAAGATATGAATACATACCAATGAGATTAGGGCTTCATCTAAACCCTAGTAAATGAAATTAGAACATGAAGAACATTACAACAAAATTGAAATTTGATAAACTAACATGAACAAGCTATTCTTGGATGGTTTTTCAACACAACAACCCTCTCTATTTATACACAAAATTCCCTCAAGCACTTGGATCCGAATTTTGGCACTCATCCACTCAACAAAACATGTTTTCTTAATTGATGGAATATATTTGGTTGTGGGAAACAAATTGGGAGTGATTGAGTGAGAGAATGGGGGTGAGGTGGATGTTTTGGAAAGAATCCAATGGGGGTGAGGTGGATGTTTTGGAAAGAATCCAATGGGGTGAGGTGGATGTTTTGGAAAGAATCCAATGGGGGTGAGGTGGAAATGGATTTGGGTCTTGGGTTTTGGATCATGGGTTGTTTAATCCCATGAATTTGTAAACAAGTTGCCACTGATGCGCGAGCGGGTTGCAACGCTTCCAACTTTCTTCTCTTTTGTCTTCTCAATTCTTCCAAGCTTTATTTAGTACTTAAAAACACAAAATTAATTAATACAAATATTTATTCTTGAAAATGGTAAAAATGCCGAATTTGGGATAATATATGACTTTGAAGCGCGAAAGATGAGTTAAGTGCCAATGAAAATGTGTATGAATATGCAATATTTGGCACTCATCAAATACCCCCAAACCTGAATTTTACTTGTCCTCAAGTGAAACAGAAATCCAGAAATCCTAACTATACCACTGTCGCTGGTCTCTCGAATGCATTTAGCGTATGCACTAAGCCTTTAAACCCCTAGGTGTCCCTAGTGGACGAGTTGTAGTCTCGTGAGGGCCTACCAAAGAAGTACCCACAAACCCTTCTCCAATATCAGAGCATCCATAGAAATGTCTTTGTCTTCGGTCTTCAACTGTAGATGATGAACTTAGGAATTTCGTAGAACCTTGATAATTTGTAACCATTTTTTTTAAGACCCGCTACACAGATGATCATCATATTTTTTTAGTGACCCGCTACACAGCTGATCATCAGATACCAAACACAAGACCCGCTACAAAGCTGGTCATCATACAAAAAATTTGATTTTTGATTTATTTATTTTTTAATAAAAGACTAAAAAAATCTATATGCAAAACACTACAAAAAAAAAATCCTACAAAAGACCCGCTACACAGCTGGTCATAGAAAAGAAGAAAAAATGCAAAAGACTACAAAGGATCCTACAAAAGACCCGCTACAAACTGGTCATAAAAAAAATGCAAAAGACTACAAAGGAAAAAAAACATACAAAAGACCCGCTCCACAGCTGGTCATCTAAAAAAACAACAACAAATAAAATGCAAAAGACTAAAAAAAAAAATCCTACAAAAGACCCGCTACACAGCTGGTCATCAGAAAATTTTTGATTTTTGATTTTTTTTTTTTAATAAAAGACTAATTTGATTTTTTTTAATAAAAGACTAAAAACTCTATATGCAAAACACACCCCCAAATCTAAATCTAACATTGTCCTCAATGTTTCAAAAGATGATAAGAACACATATCAAGAGAACAAGGTAGAGAAGATTTAAAGGAAAGAGATTACCCGATGCAGAAAGGGTGGTGCTAACCATAATTGAATGAATGCTTTGAAAGCAAATAATATGAGCGCAAGACAAAAAGTTTGGTTAGCACACAAATATATCAACAAGATTTAAAATTTTACCTACTAGATTATACAATGATGACTCACCATGTACCAACAATCTAAAAAGTTGAGGATCAACCCAAAAGACGTAGTGCGGAAACATCAACAGCCTTACACAATTATAACAGGACAGCAATGCAAGTGAGACTTCATATGTGAATGAGTTACCCCCAAACCTAGATTTTTCAATAGATATATTTTTTGGTACAAAATCTAACAATTTCAGGGGTGCACCATGCACAAGATCTAGTTCAAAGTGGATTTTGTCAGGGATGGATGGAGAGACATGAGTGAACTCTAATTGTGGCTCATCAAAGGTATTATATTTAACTGCAAAATAGTCCAAGAGGACTTGAGAGGCACACAGTTCCAATCCTAGATTAGGTACTCTTAGAAAAGTAGGTTTAACAATAACTTTACAAACCAAATCTAGGTTGGGTGCAAGATTACCAGTTTGTGACATGGGCAGGGAGGTAGGCACATCATTATTAGGCACATCTATAACTCCTAAATCATTTGCCAGTGTCGCAGCATGCTCACATTCATAGAACAATCCATCAAGACCCAAATAAGTATCATGCTCATCCAAAGTTTTATTCTCATGCATAGACAAATCCAAAGAGACATCACAATGTTGTGACCTAGGTAGAGAATCAGACACGTCAATTATATTTTGATGCATAAGATCATTAGTGTCGACAGGAGATTCAAAATTACCTATGTCAGACACAAGTACAACATCATGTTCATGCTCATAAAACAAATCAATAAGCCCCAGTTCACAATCATCCCCTAGAACTTCAGTTTCATGCATAGGAATATCACAAGAAACTTCACATTGTGACTTAGAAGAGAGAATCTGACACATTAAAGTTATTTCCATGCATAGTTTCATTGGTGTCTACAGAAGATTCAACATTTTCTAAGTCACAAACAATTTGTGTAGCATGCTCTCTTTCACAGGATAACTGCACAGGCTCAAGATTAGTAACCACATCACATGTATATGGAACATTAGAAGAAACATCATTCATTAAGGTCGAGGCAGAGAAGCCTAATGTCTCTGAACTCAAAGGTTCGACAATATTTTCAGTAAAAACATATTCTTCTAACATAACATCATCATCATCACAGAAATGCATTTCCTTATTTAAAATCGTAGTATTTCTAGTCCCTTCATTTAAAACAGGTTCATATGCAATATCAGCTACACAAGTAAGACTAGGCATACTATTTTCACATTTTATTTCATTAGGACAAACAAATATTTCATCCTGAAATTCCTCCTTTCCTACATTTTGTAAATGAATCAAATTCATTTTTAATAATGCATTAAGTTGTTCAATGGAATGAGAGTCTTCAACAGTAGGAAATTCATAATTAATGCTATATGGTTTATCATGCAATACACTCCTAGCATTATTTTGTTCGATGAGTCTGATATTTTCCTCCACATATTGAGAAGTACAAAATTGTTGAACTTCCCACTGTGGTGGATGATACATGTGTGCAGGGTCATTAGGGTCTATAAAATACTGATTGCAACCTTCGAAAGGTTGATTATGGTCCCAATGACTATCAGCTTTGTAATCTGTTGGCATTTCATATTTTGGATTTTCATGATATTCTCTAGATTGCCTAAAATCATGCAAAATATAGCAATTCTCAGCAGGATGGCCTAAGCCTCCACATAAGGTACAAGCATAGATTTCAGATTGCCTAGAAGAATTATATGCGACAGATTCATGCATTTGCATTTCTAAAGCTGCAGTTCTAGCTTCTAACTGGTCCAAAAGTGATGATTGTGAGAGTTGGGCACTGTAAAGATGTTCATTTTCACCCTGTGGTGGATGATACATGTGTGAGTAGTTACTAGGGTTCATGTATTGATGCTCGGATGTGAAAATTTCCATAATAATCCCTATAACTAGTGACATCATGGTCTGTTGGAGTTTCATAATGTGAAGCATGCCCGTAAGCAAGCTCTCTGATGGATTTGTTTCCATCCCCACCTGCAGACCAGAATCCTGACATGATCTCTAACTAGCACTAGGCTTGTTGCAGAGATTGGGATGTACACACTGAAAACAGACCAATATTTTTTTTTCATTATTTTTTTTTTTTTTCAAGCCCGTTCTCTAATTACCTCGGGCATACATTAGAAAAACAAAATAAAAGAAGAAAAATCATAAACAGAAGGGAAGTTTTATGCAATCGCAAACAAGGCTGACTCTACCACAGAAAACCTACTGATTTCTAGCAAACAAAAAGCATGATGGTTCCACTTAGATTGTTTTCTAGACCAGCTTCTAATCCTTCGAAATGGAATTCGTTACAATCTGAGCAAACTCCTCTGGAATCAATCCGAGTTTAAGTAAATTGAATAGAGGCGAGGGAAGCTGCAGGAGCTTTGATACCCAAGGCCTCACCGCATTCCAAGGCGGCGCAGTCACGCATTCAATTTACAGAAACCGTCATGAACTTCGAAGTATGCTTAGAGAGTAACCAATATTTTTCGAACGACTCTCCTACTAAGCTCGTTACCTTATAGGTCTCGTTTTATTTCAAATTTTAATGCTTAGGTTCACGTTAGGTATTGTTTTCCTAAGGCGGGCAAGAAGAGAACGGTGATGAAATCCGAACCCTTATCTTGTATGGCCAGTCCTTGCCCTTTACTAGGAAAATAAAGCAGCCGTATTCAATTCCTCAACATATATGCAAACGAAGGAATACAGTAACTCGCTAACAAGGGATTCGCGAGTGTTTCGACAAACTTACCTCCCGTTCCAGCCGGGGGATGAACCGTTGTTGTCGACTCGGGCCACGACTCCTATGTCATGAACGAACCCGAGGGGCCGAGGTGATATTGTAATCACCGTCCTTCTCTGCAAACAGTTAATATTTAATAATACCCTTCCGTAGGGTTTAAAAATAAAAAATAAAAATAGAATGTCCAAGTCCAAAGTCCAAAATAAAGTGCAAAAGAAAAAGAAAATTACAAGAGTAAAGGAATCCTAATACAAACTAAAAATAAATAAAATAAACTCTTTTTTTTTTTTTTTTTTTTTTTTTTTATTAAAATAAAAACTTCTTCCGCTTCCTTTCCTTCGCCTTTACAACAGCTACTCAGGCACCTGTTGAGCTCAAAAGAGGTATTTAGGGTTTCGAAGTTTTAAGGAAAAGCAAAAAAAAAAAAAAAAAAAAAGTGTAAAATTGACTGTGAATAGTTGCGTTGCTACAGCAACAGTGAACTATCGTTGCTACAGTAACAGTGAACTATTGTTGCTACAGTAACAGTACACAGATGAAGAACACGAAGAACAGACGCTTCAGAACTGTCGTTCTGAAGAACACTAAGAACGACACAGAGAATAACTGTCGTTATTTAACAGTGACACAGTGAATAACTGTTGTTGAAGTGCGACAGTTTTATGCGACTGTTCTGGGCGGGCGTTTTTTTTTTTTGGTGTTCCTGAATATGCTACAGTAACATCGACTTTTGTACAGCGTTTATCTACAGTAAAATGCTACAGTTCCAGGAAACATTTTATGAACAGTGACAGGAGACAGAAACTTGAACTACACTTCTACCAAATCCCCGGCAACGGCGCCAAAAACTTGGTAGGCTCGGAAAGATACCTACTATTGTGTATACTGCAAGTGCACAGTGTCGACAAGCAACACAGGGCAAGCACAGGTCGAACCACAGAGACTTGGAGAGTGTAGAAGTTGATTCTAAATCCTGATTCAGAGAGTAACCAAAAGGGGTTTGATTTTGTCGATACGACGATATGATTTTCAAGTGACTGAAATAATAAAAGTAAAAGATGCAAATAACAAGATATGTAAACAATGATAATATGGATACTAGGGTATTCAAATCCACCAATAACCTATGATATGCATTCAACTTGTAATATTATTCTTGTCCTTATAGTAGATTCAAGTCTACCGTATAACTAAGGTGTTTCTCCAATGGATAATTTAATCACAACTAAAGTATTTCTCCAAAGCATTAATTGTCTAATTAAGCACAACTAATCTAAAGATCAATATTTGGTTAAGCATGAGTTGTAGCATAATCAACATAGAGATATTCTAACTACAATGGATACATGGCATACATTGTGAGAGCAAGATGTTGACAAACTTGGATTAAATTATATCTTTAAACAATTCTAAACTTTCAAGAATAAGATACAAGATATGAATACATACCAATGAGATTAGGGCTTCATCTAAACCCTAGTAAATGAAATTAGAACATGAAGAACATTACAACAAAATTGAAATTTGATAAACTAACATGAACAAGCTATTCTTGGATGGTTTTTCAACACAACAACCCTCTCTATTTATACACAAAATTCCCTCAAGCACTTGGATCCGAATTTTGGCACTCATCCACTCAACAAAACATGTTTTCTTAATTGATGGAATATATTTGGTTGTGGGAAACAAATTGGGAGTGATTGAGTGAGAGAATGGGGGTGAGGTGGATGTTTTGGAAAGAATCCAATGGGGGTGAGGTGGATGTTTTGGAAAGAATCCAATGGGGTGAGGTGGATGTTTTGGAAAGAATCCAATGGGGGTGAGGTGGAAATGGATTTGGGTCTTGGGTTTTGGATCATGGGTTGTTTAATCCCATGAATTTGTAAACAAGTTGCCACTGATGCGCGAGCGGGTTGCAACGCTTTCAACTTTCTTCTCTTTTGTCTTCTCAATTCTTCCAAGCTTTATTTAGTACTTAAAAACACAAAATTAATTAATACAAATATTTATTCTTGAAAATGGTAAAAATGCCGAATTTGGGATAATATATGACTTTGAAGCGCGAAAGATGAGTTAAGTGCCAATGAAAAGGTGTATGAATATGCAATATTTGGCACTCATCAGCCATGCCATGCCAAAACACACTTTGCCCTAGCCATAGCTATGCTAGACACCATTCCAAGCCAAGCACGTTTACCTTGGCCCTAGGCGTGGCCCAAATTGGCCACGCATGCCCTTGGCACAAGCCAACACACTCGCTGGTAGTTTTTCTTACCAAGTCGTGGCCCTAATAGCCACGCATGCCATTGGCACATGCCAACACGCTTGCTGGCAGCTTTTCTTACCAAGCCGTGGCCCTAATGGCCTAGCGTGGCATTGGCACATGACAACACGCTCGCTGGCAGCTTTTTTTACCAAGCCGGGGCCCTAATGGACGAGCGTGCCATTGGCACATGAAAACGCGCTCACTGGTAGCTTTTCTTACCAAGACGCGTCCCTAATGGCCGAGCGTTCCATTGGCACATGCCAACACGCTCACTGGTATCTTTTATTACCTAGTTGTGGCCCTAATAGACGTGCGTTCCATTGGAACATGCCAAACACGCACGCTGGTAGCCTAACTTGCAAGCCGTGCAACCTAGGCCAACTTGGCCGTACGTGCCATTGGAACATGCCAAAACCCTCGCTGGTAGCCTAACTTGCAAACCGTGCAACCTACTACTAAGGCATTCCACACATGCTATTGGAACATTCCATACGCGCCACTTTCACTCAACGTGTAACCTACCACTAAGGAATTACGCACATGTGATGGTTACTGCTGATAGTTTGTCACCATCTTATTCTTACCTCGCAACAAAAGCTCCTGTTTCGAGCTAAGCATGGGACTTAATGTTGATGGTGGTTTTTAGACAAAGGGTGAAATTATAAAATCCCGAATAACCTAATGTCACCGGTGACACATTTATTAGAATATTTAATGCATGTAGTCAGTAACTAATGGGGAGGTGGGGGGGTATGTTTTCAAATTAGGGTTACAACGAGCGAAACCCTAATTCCCCTTCGTGCCAATGGTAAATCATGCTAGCCACACCTAGCCCAAGCTAACCGCGCCATGCCAAACGCACTCAGCCATGGCCCTACCTATGCTAGTCACACCAACGCGCCAAAGCATGCCAACCATGCTAGCCACACCTCTGTGCCAAAGGAAAATCATGCCAGCCACACCTAGCCCAAGCTAGCTGCGCCATGCCAAACGCACTCTTCCTTGGCCCTAGATATGCTAGTCACACCAACCGCGCAAAGCATGCCAACAATGCTAGTCACACCCTTGTGCCAATGGCAAATTATTCCAGCCACACCAACCGCGCCAAAGCATGCCAACCATGATAGTCGCACCTTTGTGCCAATGGAAAATCATGCCAGCCACACCAAATGCGCCAAATCATGCCAACCATGCTAGCCACACCTCTGTGCCAATGGAAAATCATGCCAGCCACACCTAGCCCAAGCTAGCCGCGTCATGCCAAACACATTCTTCCTTGGCCCAAGCTATGCTAGTCACAGCAACGCGCCAAATCATTCCAACCATGCAAGCCGCACCTTTGTGCCAAAGGCAAATCATGCCAGCCACACCTAACCAAAGCCAGCCGTGCCATGCCAAACACACTTTGCCCTATCCCTAGTTATGCTATTCACACCACGCCAAGACAAACACCCTTAACTTGGCCCTAGCCATGGCCTTAATGTCCGGGCGTGCCATTTGCACATGCCAACACGCTTATTGGTAGCTTTTCTTACCAAGTCGTGGCCCTAATGGCCGTGCGTGCGATTGGAACATGTCAAACACGCACGCTGGTAACCTAACTTGCAAGACGTGAAAAATAGGCCAACTTGGCCGTACGTGCCATTGGCACATGCCAAAACCCTCGCTGGTAGCCTAATTTCCAAGTCGTGCAACCTACCACCAAAGAATTCCACATATGCCATTGGCACATGCCACACGCGCCACTGGTAGCTCTTCCATTGCCACTTTCACTCAACGTGCAACCTACCACCAAGGCATTCCGCACATGCCACATGCGCCACTGGAAGCTCTGGAATTTCCACTTGCACTCAACATGTAACCTACCACCAAGGCATTCCGCACATGCCATTGTCACATGTCGCACGCGCTACTGGAAGCTCTGGCAGTGCAACATGCACTCAACGTGAAACCTACCACCAAGGCATTCCGCACATGCCATACACGCCACTAGCAGCTCTGGCATTGCCACTTGCACCCTAGGTGCAACCCGCAACCAAGGAATTCCACACATGCCATTGGCACATGACACACGCGCCACTTGCAGCCTGGCATTTCCACTTGCACTCAAGGTGCAACCCGCAACAAAGGCATTCCGCACATGCCACACGCGCCACTTGCAGCCTGCCGTTGCCACTTGCACTCAAGGTGCAACCAACACTCGAGATATCAACACAAACTGAGGGATGCTTTCTAGGGTCTTGGTTTGGCGGTCACAGCATGCAGCATACACTACGCTCACTTTAAGAAAGTGTGAATAGGAATAAAGCGGCCAAATAAATGAGGAAATATTGGTGAAAACGTTTTTACCCATAAACACCATGCAGTTACCACCTCCTCCCATTATTTCACCCTTTACTCTCTTCCTTCATGAGGATAGGGTATGTTTCAATCTCGAATTGTATAAATAGGTCTTACCTATTTCCACCAGACAACAAGTCTCAGTCAGGAGAAAAAACACAACACTCTCATAAAAGGAAACCTTTCAAGCTCTCTAAAAATCTTTCATCTCTTGCAAGCTTCCGAAGCTTTCACTTTCTGATACAAGTCGAGAGACTACTCTCCCAAAATTATTCTGGTCTCAACACATTTCTTTGCTTCTCTCCCCAAATCAACCCTTCTCCTCCACTTTGTGACCGAAGCAAGTATGGAACGACCATTTCTTGGTTTAGGCCTGACTTGTACAGATTGATCTCTCGAATCTAGAAAGTGCTCACGTGCTGCACATTTTTTTAGGGTTTAAAACAGTATCTCACTCACCTACCAGATTTACCAAAATCGGCAGAAACGATTTTTACCCAAAAACAATAGTATTCTTCTTCGGGTTCAAAATTATATATGCAGCATTTTTTTACGGGTTCAAATCATATATGCAGTATTTTCCTTGGGTGCATACAATATTTTTTACAAGAAGCAGGCCAAGGAACCATATGTACAATATCATTGCAAGGATTATAAGAAAAAACGCATACTGTTAGGGTTTGTACCTAAATGAAAAGGGAAATAAGAGAAGTATTGGAAGACATACCTGGAAGCCGGTTTTTCTTTGTGACTCTGCCTCTAGAATGAAAGGATAAAAAAACAAATTACAAGATGAGAGAAAGGGATTTTATATATGGGCATGAAGATTCCGAAATAGGGAAGGATTTCCCTTTACCAAAAATCATTTGTATAAGGAACGTACCCGCAAGGGATCCCAACTTCCCAATGTCACCCAAGTTGCACCTGTCCCACCATTTACGCCAACTTTCAAGTGCCTCCCAAACCCCACCGGTCCCACCAATTGCACCAACTTCCCAATGATCGCCCAAGTCGCGCTAGCTAGCACGCTCAGCTTCCACACCTTACGTCGGTCCCTCCAGCAAGCACGCTCAGTTTTCCAACTCGCGTCAACTTCTCAATGCCGCCCAGCATCCTGTCTATCAATGATGCTGACTTCCTAATTGTGCCAGCCTCCCGATTTGTGCAAAACTGCCAGACGCAAGGATTCCAAATCCTATCTATAAAAAAGGTCAGACGAGCCTCCTCAATTATCTTTACGATTCACTGCTGATAGTTTTTCACCATCTTATGCTTGCCTCGCAACAAAGATCCTGTTACGAGCTCAGCAGGGGACTTAATATTGATGGTAGTTTTTAGACAAAGGGTAAAACTGTAAAACACCGAATAACCTAATGTCACCGGTGACACATTTATTAGAACATTTAATGCATGTAGTCAGTAATTAATGGGGGGTATTTTTTCAAATTAGGGTTACGACGAGCAAAACCCTAATTTCTCTTCGTGCCAATGGCAAGTCATGCCAGCCACACCTAGCCCAAGATAGATGCTCCATGCCAAACACACTCTGCCTTGGCCCTAGCTATGCTAGTCACACCAACCGCGCTGCTAGCCGCACCTCTGTGCCTATGGAAAATCATGCCAGCCACACCAAATGCGCCAAAGCATGCCAACCATGCTAGCCGCACATCTGTGCCAATGGAAAATCATGCCAACCACACCTAGCCCAAGCTATCCACGCCATGCCAAATGCACTCTTCCTTGGCCCTAGCTATGCTAGTCACACCAACGCGCCAAAGCATGCCAACCATGCTAGACTCACCTATGTGCCATTGGAAAATCATGTCATCCAAATCTGGCCCAAACTAGCCGCGCCATGCCAAACGCACTCTGCCTTGGCCCTAGCTATGCTAGTCACAACAACGTGTCAAATCATGGAAACCATGCTTTCCGCACCTCTGCGCCATTAAAAAATAATGCCAGCCACACCTAGCCCAAGCTAGCTGCGCCATGCCAAACGTACTCTGCTATGATAGTCGCACCACGCCAAGCCAAACACCCTTACCTTAGCCCTAATGGATGAGCGTGCTATTGGCACATACCAACACGCTCACTAGAATATTTTCTTACCAAGCCGTATCCCTTATGGCCGAGCGTTCCATTGGCACATACCAACACGCTCACTGGCATCTTTTCTTACCAAGTTGTCTCCCTAATGGACAAGCGTGCCATTGGAACATACCAAAACGCTCACTGGAAGCTTTTCTTACCAAGTCATGGCCCTAATGGCCGAGCGTGCCATTGGCACATGGAAACGCGCTCACTGGTAGCTTTCATTACCTAGTCGTGGCCCTAATGGCTGTGCTTACCATTGGCACCTGCCAAATCCGCACGCTGGTAGCCTAGGCTTTCAAACCGTACAACCTGCAACCAAGGTATTCCGCACATGCCACACGCGCCACTTGCATCCTGGCATTGTCACTTGCACTCAAGGTGCAACCCGAAACTAAAGCATTCCTCACATGCCATTGACACATGCCACACGCGCCACTTGCATCCTGGCATTGCCACTTGCACTCAAGATGCAACCAACACTCGAGACATCAACACAAACTGGGGGATGCTTTTAAGGGTCTTGGTTTGGCGGTCACAGCATGCAGCGTACACTACGCTCACATTAAGAAAGCGTGAATAGGAATAAAGCGGTCAAATAAATGAGGAAATAACGATGAAAACGTTTTTACCCATAAACTCCATGCGGTTTCCACCTTCTCCCATTATTTAACCTTTACTCGATCTCTTCCTTCATGAGGCCATGGTATGTTTCAATCTCGACTTGTATAAATAGGTCTTACCTATTTCCACCAGACAACAAGTCTCGGTCAGGAGAAAAACACAACACTCTCAGAAAAGGCAACTTTGCAAGCTCTCCAAAAAGCTTTCATCTCTTGCAAGATTCCGAAGCTTTCACTTTCTGATGCAATTCGAGACACTACTCTCCCAAAATTATTCTGGCCTCAACAACTTTCTTTGCTTCCATCCCCAAATCAACCCTTCTCCTCCACTCTGTGACCGAAGCAAGTCTGGAACGACCATTTCTTGGTTTAGGCCGGACTTGTATAGATTGATCTCTCGAATCTAGAAAGTTCTCACGTGCAGCACATTTGTTTAGGGTTTAAACCAATTTCTTACTCACCTACCGAATTTACCAAAATTGGCAGAAACGATTTTTACCCATAAACAACAGGCTATGCCATCCATTCCACTATGCCATTGGCATCCACGAACTATGCCAGCTATGTTGCAGTGCCACTGGCATGCGCTAACGACGCCACTATATCATTGGCAGATGCCAATAGTTCCACTGCGCCATTATCAGGCACCAATATGATATGGACATAATCAATGGATACCCTTCCTCATGAGATGCAATCTCTGCTGTCCAAGTTCACCACCGAACTGACAGGATTGTGGAAAGTTTTAGGCGACCAGCTGACATAAGACTAATAGCACCACATGCTATTTTTCCTGCTGCAAGTCTCTTAACCTTGATTTGCCACACGTAGCAAACTGCTACATATTTTCCACGAAAACACTCGAGACATCAAACATGTTACAAACTGGGGGATACTCGTCAGGGTATTATTCTGGCCGTTTACAGCATGCAGCGTGCAATACGCCCGTTATAAGAAAGTTCCAGGAAATGGAACATTTAGTGGTGGCAAGAAGTAACGGGTGTAAACGGATCCACTTCCTTCATCGTTGAAGCATGGTTTTCGACGGTTATATGTTATTCCACTCTTCCATCACTCAATCGTTCCCACTTCTTATGAGACCAGGGTGCGTTTTGTTATGACTTGTATAAATAGGTTTCACCTATTTCCACCAAACACCAAGTTTTTGGTCAGCAACAACATAGTATTTATAAATCACCAAAGAAATTATAGCTTTTCATTGTGCAAGCCAGTTAGACTTTCTGATACAAGTTATAAAACAGCCACACCTTCAGAATTAACCATTCTGGTCTCAACACTTTCTTTCCTTCCCTCCCTAAGACCAACCCTTCTCCTTCACTTTGTGACCGAAGCAAGCCTGGAACGGCCATTTCTTGGTTTAGGCCAGGATTGTACAGATTGATCTCTTGAATCAAAAAGTACTTCCGTTTAGTGCATTTTTTAGGGTCTAGACGTGTTTCTCATCCATACACCCAAATTTACCAAAACCAGCAGAAACAGTTTTCACCCACAAACACCAGTATATCGGCAACATTGTTTGCTAATCTAGGAACATAAAAAAAAAACCACAAAGTTGTGACAGAGACTATAATCTCTTTATACTTCATCCATTATCTTATGAGTTTTCCAAGTAATTTGAGAAGGTTTCCCATTCAAATAGTCGAAGAGGTTCTTGGAATCACCTTCAACAATGAAATTTGTTATTCGTTCATCCACTGCCTATGCTGCTACTTGTAAGGGCCCTAAATATTTTGCTTCTTCTTGAGATGTGGCTGAGATGGATCCTGCTCTTCCCTGGTCAAAGTTCCATGCATCAAGGTTTTTAAATCGTGAATCGAAACGTAAATCATTTTTCTATTTTTACGAATCGAATCGTATGTTGAATCATGAAACGTAGATTCATGGTTTATTTTTGAATCGTATTTTGGTTACGAAAAATATAGATTTATGAAAAATATTTGACAATAATGATAACTTATGATTTTATAAGTAGTATATATGGTTAAGTATAATCACCAACAGTCTATTTGGCACAACGATAGAATGCTTAGCCCATAAGCCTGATGTCCCAGGTTCGAATCCTTGTATCCACTTAATTTTTTCATAGGTTAACTTGGTCAAAAAAATCCAAATCGTAAACAATTAAGGGACCCGATTCAACTCGAGTTGATAATATTTGACGTAAATCGAAGTCAACGTTGGTCAAAACATGATTCTTAAGTGAAACGATGAAGGTACTCGATTCAACTCGAGTTGATAATATTTGACGTGAATTGTCTGAGGATTAAAGAAAAGCATGCTGGTTCATTTATTGATATTCGAACTCTTCTTCTCCACCAACGCTTTATCAACAAGAGCAACACAACACAAAATTGGAAGAAACCGAAAGGCAAACGAAGGCTAATTATTGAGATAATGACTGCTGCAATTGAGGTGTTCTTCACTAGTCAATATGTGTCCTATTATTGACCAACTGAAATGCACAACCAGTTAAATTGTCAAATTTGCATACTAAGTATGACGGTTTAAAGATCTGTGCATGCTCATTGTGCTAAAAAAAAACTATTTTAGCTCAACGTATATTTTGCATTTTAACTACCTATTTGGCAGCAAATTAATAAAAGAAGAACCTTTTATTAAATAATGAACTGTTGCATTGGACTTGCACAAGGATAAAGTGACAAAGCCACTTGGAGATAAAAGCATCTTAGCATCTAAGTTATTTGGTTCTTCAAATTATGCAAACTCTATAAATTGTTCTTCTATTTTATAGAGCTTTTTATTTTGTTGTTGTTTCCTGATTTTAAACTAAGAGATCAAACTATTCGGAGACAAAAAACAAAAAACGTTGAAAATAACAGAGATGCGACTAACTACTTAAATAATCATAAATATCCTAATTTTTCACATATAAACTTGCTTTTCATATCCAAACTGATAAAAGGATATGATATTCTGATAGAAAAATATAAACTTCATGCCCCAATATGTTTTATGGTTAGAAAACAATAAAAACATTAAGGATCTGATTTTTTTCTTCCTTGCTAAGCAACACCGCAACCAATTCAATTTTATTGGTTCAGTTGTTTGGAAAAAATTTAGGAATTTCTCTTCAAATGGAAACTCTGTCCTTCCAAAACATATATTTTGTTTGTACCCAAGATTTTTCCTAGGCACTAAACACGATGAAATTGATGATTTGGTGTGAAATTAGGGTTAAACGAATTGAGAGAAAATAAAAGAGACAATGGATTTAACGTGGTTCGGCAAGTGTTGCCTATATCCATGGAGAAAAGGAGATATTCTTTATTAATTATGATGACATAAAGGATTTTCTCTGGATTAGCTAACCTAAAATTCCATATCCCTTGAGTTGGAATTTTGGCCCCTATTTATAGGCAAAAAACCCTAATCTAGTTCCATAATAACCCTAGATTTGTAGTTATCCAAAATAACCACATGGATTTGTACTTATCCTTTAATATTTGTGTCTATCCTTGAAGATGCATGTCTATCTTGCGAGATTCTTGTATATCTTCACATGATTTGAGTTTATCTTGAAAGATCTTTATATATCTTCATAAGATTTGTATCTATCTTGGAAGATTCTAATCTATCTCCAAAGATTTGTGTTTATCCCAAAATCACTTCCAAAATAAGCTAGACTGGGCTTCCATAATAAGCCTCTGGGTTTCCTCAATAAACCAAAGTGTTGGTTTCCTTAATAAACCTCCAGACTTCCTCAATAAGTCGGGTCTGGGCTTTTGGAATCTTCTTTAACGGGATTTTTGGGATTGATTCACGGGATTCTTGTGTATTTTATACGCGGTACAAACATCGCCCCCTCTTAACCTCCAACTTGTTGGGGGTTAAGAAGTTTGCTACGTCGACCGTTGATGACGTAAATCGACCCCAAGCATTTGTAGAGACATTTCGAAGACGCCCCCAACTGTGATAACCTGCACAAAAAATAAAACTAAAACTAAAAAGTAAAATAAAAATAATATTGCTCACGTGTTAGGCGAGACTTTTTGCCACGTGATAGACTTGTGATGCTCGATAGCTATTCGAGTCTTTAGGAGAATGTCGTATGTGCTTGTGGCTGGCGTAATGCTTTTTTCTCGCAACGTAACAAGGCTATAACTCTTGCTGCTAGGGCAGGTTGGCTGTATTGCATGTGTTGAGTACGAGTCTTTGGACCAATATCGGGAATTGGGCTCGTGGTCAAGATGAGACTTTATGCTTGCGAAAGTGCAAGTCTTTGTACTCGCGTGCAAGGTGAGATTTTATGCTTGCGAAGGTGCAAGTCTTTGTACTCACGTGCAAAGCGAGATTTTATGCTTGCGATAAGAACAAGACTTGTGTTCTCACGTGAAAGGTGAGTCTTTAGGTGCTTGCTATGTGATGTAAGAATAAATATTGGCGGGTCTAAGCAATCCTCTTCTCGAACTCTCGATCATGCGGCTATCCACGAACCTCGAACCCGATCATGTCACTAACCACGAACCTCGAACTCGATCATGTTGCTGACCTAAGCGCATATAAAAGTTTCTCAAACACTGGATTTTTTGCTTCCATGTTGTAGGAAATTCAAAGAGGATTCCAACGAGCCAAAAATCACTCAATCCGGACTTAAAAAGAAGAAGTTATTGACGAAAAAAGATTTGAACGAAGCGCGCGTGCTGTTGAATACGTGGCAATGCTGACTGGACCAACTAGATGACGTGGCACTACTGATAGGGATGAGTTACTGACGTGGCACCCGAACAATGATGATGTGGCAAACCACGTCACTAAAAAACGCTGATGTGGATGCTGAATCACTAATGACGTGGCAATCGACGTTGACATGGCGTTGATGACTGGACTATTTTTGCTGACGTGGACCCATGTGGCTCTGAGAAGCACTGGATTGCTTGTGTATGGTGGCTTGATAGATCGTACGGATTGGATCTTCTGCATATGACGGATATGATTTGATGAATCTGGAGATGTACGTGAGGTTAGATGCATCTGGATATATAAGAGCAAAGCTTTGTACTTTGTCTGCAACACTTATATCTGTTACTCATTTTGTAACGCCCTTTGCTACTGTTTCTTCTACGTATCGCAACGGCGACTTCGACTTCGCAACAGTTTTGGTTCTGAGGTTTTTTCAGCACCTTTCTCAATGGAAAGCTTTGTACTTTTTCCCTTGTTTTTGCTGCTGATTTTTGCATGGAAATCCATGCACGAATTTTGAGGTTTTTTCAGCACCTTTCTCAATGGAAAAACACGATCTTTTTACACGAATCCCCTTAGTCGGCGCCAATGTTTGTACCCAATATTTCTCCTAGGCACTAAACACGATGAAATTGATGATTTGGTGTGAAATTAGGGTTAAACGAATTGAGGGAAAATAAAAGAGACAATGGATTTAACGTGGTTCGGAAAGTGTTGCGTACATCCACGAAGGAACGGAGATATGCTTTATTAATTATGATGAAAGAAAGGATTTTCTCCGGGTTAGCTAACCTAAAATTCCATATCCCTTGAGTTGGATTTTTGGCCCCTATTTATAGGTAAAAATCCCTAATCTAGTTCCATAAAAACCCTAGATTTGTAGTTATCCAAAATAACCACATGGATTTATACTTATCCTTTAATATTTGTGTCTATCTTGCGAGATTCTTGTATATCTTCACATGATTTGAGTTTATCTTGAACGATCTTTATATATCTTCACAAGATTTGTATCTATCTTGGAAGATTCTTATCTATCTCCACAGATTTGTGTTTATCCAAAAATCACTTCCAAAATAAGCTAGACTGGGCTTGCATAATAAGCCCTCTGGGTTTCCTCAATAAACCCAAGTGTTGGTTTCCTCAATAAACCTCCGGACTTCCTCAATAAGTCGGGTCTGGGCTTTTGGAATCTTCTTTAACAGGATTTTTGGGCTTGATTCACGGGCTTCTAGTGTATTTTATACACGGTACAAACATATTTCAAAAAGGATAAGTGCAGTGCAAACTTGCCCGATGAGAAAAGGAATCGAAAGAATAGACAACATTCAAATCCAGAGAATCATAAATTTTTGAGAGGAGAAATCATTGTGATGAGGTGAAGTTGGCGTTGTGGACATGCATTTACTTGATATTTTTGTATCTATTGATAATGGATTATGAACATGAAAAAGAACATGAGAGATTTAGATCCGTTTGCTTCTTTACATTTTTAGGGGTAGGGTTTAGAGGAGAAGGAGGAGGCAGACATATTGAGGGAAACTGTTCTTCTTATAGGCTTATCTAACTAGCCCCGTTCTGATTAGATCTGTGTTGGAAAATACAGGGTAATAGAGGATGAAAACAGAGATTGAAAAGAATGTTGTAACGCAAGCTTCAAGCCCTTACGATTCTTTTCATCAATTATTTCGACCCTTCCCAAATAATTGGCGAGTCTAATTGGTCAGTGAAATATTGCCTTCAGGATAGAATGAAGCCCAAACAACGTTGTTGAATTCAAGAGTTGTACTCCCTTGACCCAACCAAGAACACAGTATTTTGTTTCTGAAGATGCTTATAGAGAAAGACATTTTGATGATTCAAAACGAGTTATGGGAGATGGTATTTATAGGGGTTTTCGCATCTGTTGGGAAAAGACATCTTTTCACCAACAGGTTTCTCTTCACGAAAACGAAGAGTCTCTTTATCATCAGACATGTCTGTTGGATTCGAAGATTTTGAATATTGTTGTAACTGTCGAAAATATTCCAACAATCTGAATCCCTATCGTTGATTTGTTTTCATTATATGTTTAATGGCTGACATAACGGTTTATTTTGTAGAACCAATCCTAATTCTGTTTACCAGGTGTTATTGCCGAAATGGAGCCAATGGTTCCCAAAAGGATAAACGCAGACCCATGGCACGGGTTATGATATGAAGCATCATAATTCTGTTTGTTTAGTTACAACTAATACAAAGCCATATCACATACGGAAGTTGATTAGGTTGATGAACACTCTAAGAGTCAAAAAAACAAAATCTTATGTTCTCCTGTTTTGGAAGTTGATTAGGTTGATGAACACTCTAAGAGTCAAAAAAACAAATCCTTATGTTCTCCTGTTTTACAGTACTCGCAGTGCTAATTTTCTTATAAATGCGATGGAAGTAGATATTTTCGGCTGCTTAGCAAATTAATTTCACTACTACACTAAAATATCTCCTCTGAAATAATTCTAATGGGGTCGGAGGTGTAAAAGTTTTAATACTGTAATTGTATTAGGTTGCCATTACTAGTTTGTTCACTTAGATTAGAATCTAAACTTCAATTCTCGCAGATCTGATTATAGAAAATTATCATATCATTAATTTGGTTAATCTAACAAGTGATAACTTATTAGCATACTTCAAGATGAAAGCAATATTTCACTACTTCACTGTATGGTGTTCCATTTTCCATTGCAAGCTATTAACTTCATTTTTAGCAGATCTGAAATAGTAAATAAATAACAACTTTTGAATTAGTCTTAAATTATGATCATTAATGATTGAAAAGCTTCTGTTTCATCTCTAAAACATTTTATGGTATAAAAATCCTACGAAGAAATTTAAGAATTTCCTCAAAACAAATTTCTTTTGGTCTTGATGTCGGGTGCTGGAACGTTATTTCAAGAGAGAAATGGAGAACTATTTAGACAGGGATCTTAGATTGGTCGGATCCTGAATTGTGATCACTGAACAGCAACAGCTTAAAAGGATGAACTTCATGATGAACTTGAAGTCGTAAACTTGTAGTTGCTGGACTAAAAAGAAATGTAACGGATCAATTGACTGTTTGGAAGAGAAGTATCTTAAAATTTTGAGAGGAGAAATCATTGTGCTTGAACCTATTATTGTTCTGGGAGAATCGGCCATAAAATTGATGTTAATGTTTCTATTTCTATTGATTGATGGATCATGATGATGATGAGATGAGAAATGTGTTGGCTGTTGAATGTTAATGATAGGGTTTTCGTTCTTTCTTTTTTCTGAACAGATTTGGGAGGCACGGAGAAATAATCCACAACTATTCATCTTATAAGGCTTGGATATATGCCCTCTAGTTTTAGGGTTAATTGCGATGGTTGAAATGTTTTTAGTGCATGATCTAACGGATGATCTGTATCATATAACTGACAGAATTTGCGGCCCGACATATCTTTCATGAACGGTTGTGATCGTCTGTTCGATCCACATGGAGAGAGGTTTGAAGAGCTAAACAAAAGAGGGCTAATTATAGTAGCATACCTAAAAGAAGGCGATCGAATTGGTATCATCATGTCTCGTAATCTTAAATTAAGGGTTAAATGGAAAGTAAATAGATAGTTTTGGTTGCAATTTTACTTGTTGAATTCATTTCATTGATTAATATATTGTGTTCCACCTTTTAAGGGAATGTATATTGAATCTACTTTTTGCAACCTTATGATCCTGAAATAACCCACTAATGTTTTCAAGGGTCGTGCGTGGTTACAATTATTTTTATCACTCTAGTGGTAAAATGGTGGAAACATATTTCAGAGACATGATAATTTTCTGAGAGGAGAAATCGTTGTGATGGCTAATTGTTGTTGATGGACATGTATCCAATGTTATTTTTCTTCCATTGATGGATAAATCTTGATCTTTTTGTTGTTGATTTTTAGGGTTAGGCTTTGGATTTTTTCGTCTCAATACTACACAGATGAAGGTGGAGGAATAATTGACTGCATCTGCCAGTTCCATTTAGGTTTTTATAATTTGATTTAACGACTCACAGACATTTTACGAACAATAATTCCTGACCTAATATGTCGTCTGAAATACTCCATGGAGCCAAATTGAATTGAATCAACTTCACTTTTAGCAGTAAAGGTTCCAAATTAGACATTAATAACTGCATATTTAGTACATCTGATAATAGAAAACAACTTTAGTAAAGGCTAATATTAACAACTTGAATTAATCTTGATTATTGTTAATCACACCGAAAGGATCCGCAATAACAAGCAGGTTAACTAATGCAAAAACCAATTTAACAGAGATATTTTCCATAAACAACTTTCTCAATTTGCTAAATAGTTTATTGCGTCACATAAAAGTCCTCCTCCTAAACCATCCTTTTGATTTCAATACCAATGTCAAATAAATAAAAAACCAAATGACAAATCGTTAGAGGACAGTATTACTTGTTTTACAAAAAAAAAAAAAAAGACAAAAAAAAAAAAGTTAATCAAACTACTCAATAACCTTCTCAATGTCGTACACCTCAATCAAACTAGATGAGTTGAGATCTTTAAAAATACCCAAGACTAGACAAGAGATGGATTAAGTACAAAAAAAAACCACTTAAAAGTAGTCTTAAATTATAACCTGATCTTTAATAAAGAAAAAATGCTCTCTCGGAGAGATTAAATCCATCGCAGTCGACGTAGCTGTCCTTGAAATAAAACAATCCTGAATCAGTTTAATTATAAACATATTTCATAGGACCCCAAAGAATAACGCCAAGAATATGTTAACTAATTGTTTCGGATGAGTTTGCTGATACAGAAAAGAATCTAAAAAAATGGTAAACGAAGCTATGAAGGAAATCATTCGTTTTAGAGAGGAAAAATCATTGTGCAAAAATATAAGACTGCCGGTGATGAATAACCAACCGAAATGCTTTGATTTTTCAAAAACGCTTCTGGCTGTCTTTGTATTAGATCATGAGAGAGATCTGTTCGTTTTTGTATTATTTTTTTTAGTTCTAAAGAGAGCGGAGGCGCAAATGTATGAGAGAACATTGTGAGCTGGTTAAAAAGCTTGGAGATTTAGGGTTAACTTTTTGATCGTTGAATTTTCATCCTTGAATTATATTTAATATAACGGCGGTCTGTATTCTATGACTGACCATATTTACCAATTTGGCTGATACACATGGTGGAGGGATTTAAAGAGTTAATGTTGTTCATCATCGATTTCACTCAAGCTGTTGTTTATGTTTTGTAAATCGATAATGCCTATATGGTGGTGGTTAGTCATTTTAGATACTCTCATCAGTCATCACCCATTTTTTGTGACCACTTCATTTTTTTTAGATGTTATTGTAGGAAACAATTCCACATGAAGATTGCAGCTTGATAGCTATAATTACGAGTAATTAAAATACGGCTATAGGAACAAAATGACTGCTATTGCAACTCTCACATACATACTATATTATAATGGAGATCTTAATAACAAGTAAAGACTGAAAAAAAGTTCTTATAATTACACTAGAAACTAACGATTAACATTCTGAAATAATTACAGGACATAATACAAAAAATGGAAGAATCGAGAGAACAAACCCCAAATTGGATCATAGAAAATAATTACATAATACAGGAATGAGGAGAAAACATTCAACAAACACCATACTCAATTATAATTTTTAAGAGGAAAAATCATTCTATGTCTTGTTTCTGATGATGCCTCCAAAGAAACTCTTTCTCAAAAGTTCCAAAACCCACAATAAAGAAGAAATGCCAACAATTTTTTGGAGGAAATGCTGAAACAAATCTTAAAAAATGGTTATGACAGACAAATCATAGTTTTTTGAGAGAAGAAATCATTGTGCTGTTGATGATGGACATGTATTTGATGTTTTGTGTCTCCATTGATGATCAACCATGATGAGAAACATGAGATCTGTTTGGTGTTGATAATTAGGGTTAGGGTTTCCTTGGCGACTGCACAGCTCAAGGAAGAGGAATGGAAATGTGGACGACCATTCTTCTTCTTATAAGGCTTATTACAGATCTAGCCCGTTCAAATTACGGATAATTTCTGAGCTTTCATTTGCTTAAACTATTTCATTTAACGGCTCACGAGTATTTTATGATTATCCGTGACTATTTATTAAACGGCAGCGGTTTAAAACGGATTAGTTAAGGAGGTTGACCACATAAATGGGAAGATTATGGTTTATGGTCAAGCTCATAAGGGAAAGACCTTAAATATGCCACCAAACTACCAGACCTTAGATAGATCTCACAGCATCGCATCATCATTCGGTTTGTAAAGTTTTAAAATCTATATTGACTCCACATTTTACACTTTTTTTTCCAGCTAGTTGCTATTTGGTAGTAATTGAATAATTAGAAACTTATTGAACTGCAGGGTCGCATATATTGGACTAATTAAGGAACTCCACAAAATGTTGGACGAAGCTATTGGAATTTTCTATATGAATTTTCTCAATTGCTTTTGCGCATTTCATTAAATGTCTAATGGTAATTTGATTATTCCAGTGAGAAGCTCCTTTTGTGTCATCTTAACATTTTCTATGAAACTTTCTAGATTATGGCCGAGAGATGAACAAATGCTTATGGGATTAACATATACTATTGTTCATACTCTTATTTTGATTTTGTTCTTGACTATTACGTACGGAGCTTTTGGGTTGTTCTTTGAATTTGGAAATTCGGGCACATCCTTGAAAAAATTCAAGTATGCCAGGAGCGTTCCCATCGAACATCAAAATTGGCTTATTCTAGACATATTTTTCTCCATTTTGTTGCTTTGAATATTGTTGTTGGCTAAACTTATGTAGGAATATCAAGGCTGTTTACTGTTTAAAGGAAACTTAGATTATATGATGACACCGCATAAGATGTTTTATATCATATGGAGTCCCATATCATTGGTTGCCCGAAGGGAGACCTCTATATGGTCACTTTAGTGTGAATTGTCAGTCACAATAACTGTACAAGAAAAACGAAATCATTTTTCCCATATTTAAAATTTCATGAAATTTAAGTTCATTTTTGCATAATCGACCAACTTGATTTTCAATTTCAATTAACTACAATTAAAGAAGAAAATTACGTGTTCACAGATCATTAAAACCTCCACTGAATCGACCGCAATCGATCAAGTTCAGTACCATTTTCATTAGGAAAAAAAAGAAAAAGAAAAAAAAGGAAATCAATTCTCAAAATCCAATTCACCGAACCAATAAAAGATAAATTGAGTACAAAATAATTCATATGAAATTCAAACGAACCCATTTCAATGGTTAAACCTTTTAATTTTTGTTTAAATTCGACCATATTGGCCGTTTTCCAAATCAAATTTTACTGAAGAAACGGAGTTCTGTTTCTAGGAATTACTGGTTAATCCAGTTTTAGAAGAACCGGTTACTGTATATTCCGGTACCAAAAATCAATTACTGTATAGTCCAAAAACATGTTTTTGGACCAGATTTGTTATTCTCTGGTCCAGCACACGTGCGAGTCCCTAATATCCATTTTATTTCTTTCCTAAATTACCCTGCGACAACTACTATGAGAAAATCAAATCAAGTTCCGCTTCTTTCTTTTTTGTTCTTCATCTCAGATCTGAATCTCTCTCTGCTCTTGCTATTTATCTTAAATTTCTAGGGTTTTATCTCATGTAGTTTGCTACAATCTCCAGGTATTTTTCTATAATCTCTTATATTCTTTAAAAAAAAAATTGTTCATTGTTCATAATTTTTGACGAATTTTTTTCCGTTGTTCTCTTTCTCGATTAGTAAATAATCAATTTTCTATGATGCACATGGTACAATTTCATGATTTAATTCCGTTTTTGTTCGTGTTTTAAGCAATTTTGTTGATTTCTTATAATTTGATTTTTGCAATCGACCTATTTTTGTTCATTAAATCGTCGTTTTGATTTGGTTTTGAAAATCTGTTTGAATGGTGCTTTGTTGAGTTAATTTGAACATTTTTGTGTTTACTTGATAGATCGGTTAGTTAATTTTTTTTATTCTTCTTTTCATCATTAGATGTAAGTTTGATTTTTAGACAAAATATTTGTTGACGCTACACATATTTCTGTAGCGATTTTGCAGTACATATTCAATATGTACAGTTTGAATCATACACATTTTTTTAACTATTTTTCTCCGATACATATTTTCTTTGAGTACATATCAATATGTACTGCTGGATGAATATGTACAGTTGAATCATACACTTTTTCTTTTAGTACATATTTCCCTTCACTACATATCAATATGTACTGTTGGATCAATATGTACTGGGATCATACACTTTTTTCTTCGGTACATATTTCTTCAATACATATCAATATGTACTGGGATCATAACCTTTTTTCTCCGGTACATATTTCTTCAATACATATCAATATGTAGTGTTGGATAAATATGTACTGTGGGATCAGATATTTTTTTCTTCAATACATATTTTCCTTCAGTACATATCAACATGTATTGTAGGATCATACACATTTTTTTAAGTACACATTATCCTTTGGTACATATCAATATGTACTGTTGGATCGTTATGTACTGTTCTTTGTGACTAATAAAGATCAACTTCTTCTTGTTCTTCTACAACTTGTTTCCTTCTTCTTATTTTGTTGCTGGTGCAGGAATACTATTTTCTTTTTATGCTAATTTCTTCTCTTATTCCTCTTTTAATTTAATTTTTTTATAATGTGATGGTTTCAGCGGATTTTTGTAATGATTTCATCTAATCTAGGGTTTTGTCGTTGATTCTTCTTTTGTTTGTTGATGACCGATTAGGAAGATCACTTGAATACGATGAGGTAGAAGAAAGTGAGAGGAAGTAACAGGGAGTAGTTGTTTAATGGAAAAATTCAGAGAGAGGTTGATTCTTTAGTATTCGCACGTATAATAAAAAGGGTACACGAGTCTTTTTGCAAAGGCCAGAACTTTTTTGGACCTCCTATTAAATGTTTTTTCTGGATGGACTACAGGCTAACCCGGGTCGGGTTTTATGGACTAATCAGTAAATTTCTCGTTCTGTTTTTCGACTCCCTGTGAAGAAGATGACGACGTGTTATGGGTGCGGACTGGGGCCCAGTATAGAATACCCGACCCGACCCGATTACTTCTATCAGGTTCATCAACTCATCTTTTGCTTCCGTTCTTGCATCTCTTAATCAACCGAACTCAAAACCCAAACGGATGATAAGCCCTGATTTGAAATTAAGTTCTTATTCCGAATCTCACGTATCCCCCAAACCCCCTCGGCTGCTTAACTTGGTAAGCATGAAAAACACTTCAATTTCAACACTCCATTATCGCAATTCGAGTTTTGATTTAACATCGTTAATTCAATTTCAGCGGTACCAATTTAAAAAATTGAAAACAACCATCGTTCTATTTCACCCAACCTCGAAGTTCTCCAACTCCCATTAAAATCTTCTACACCTAAGTTAACAACCACTTGCTCTAAATTAGTGATAAAGTTTTTGTGAAATAAATCATCATATAGAACTGGAAGACGAAAACTGAGAGTCGAGGATAACTAGGTTTCACTTGTTCTTTTATTTTTCTTTTTAAATTTCATATACCAAGTTACCCATTTACCATTATTTTTTGTTAGATTCTCTAACACCTGTACTTCGAGAATTCGTTTTCAACAACACTTGGTGGATCGTCATGACGCTCTCTACAGCACGTGGTGGATGTTAGTAAAAAGAGTTATCCAATTGTATGCTTGAGCTTGACATCGTAACAAAATGTCACTGCCATATTTGGTGTTAATAATTTACGTTGATACCCAAAAAAACTCACTGGAGAAGTCCCGCTAAAAAGCTCGGCCCTGTGGCTGTGGTGATTAGAGTAGCTGTTAGGCTGTTGTTAGCACTAAGCTAAGGAATGGGTACATTGGATCCCATATCCTCACAACGTAAAGATCACAACAACCATCGGAATCACTTTGTTTAGTTTTAAGTCTTTTTTCTTCTTCTCTTCGGTCGACCCCCACTGCTGTAGCAGTAATCTAGTTTTAAATTAAAGAGGCGAATTTGGATCGCCATGTGTTGGTGATTTTAAATTAAGGATTGAAAGCAATGTAAATGGATAGTTTGGGCTGCAAATTATTTTTCTTAGGGAAGTCATTTTACTGCTCAGTGTACTGTTTATTACCTCCTCTAATTGAACCAAATTGAATCAACTTCACTTTTAGCAGTAAAGGTAAATCTCATTGCAACGAAACAGCATCAGATCAAGATTCCAAAAATGTTCAGACCAACAGGACTAAATCACATTTTATTCAATTACCAATTAACGTTCTTTTGAAATACAGACTGAAAGAACCAAAAGGACTATTAATATTGTAATTCTATCTAGCATACACATTACAAAGTAGAAACCATCATTTCTCATTACAGGAATCAATTACATGGTTATATTTATTAGCAGCAAGAGTTACAACTTTGCTAGAGTTCTACCACATTCGTAAGGAAGAGATGGCCAACATTTAGATTCAGATCTAGAAATGTAGTTCTAGAGACCTACCTTGTGTAATCTAATTCTTCTTCTCCACCCACGCTGCATGTATCGAGAAAAGCAACACAACACAAAATTGGAAGAAACCGAAAGGTATCGATGGCTAATTGTTGAGATAAAAATTAATAAGTTTCATTTTTGAGAGGAGATATCATTCTGCTAAAGCATTGAGGTTGCTGATGATGCTTCTGTAAAATCGGCCGAGTGGTGTAGTTGAGATTTGCTGCGGCTGCTGTTGTTTAGTGTTAGGACTTATTTTCTTACTCTACCTAGAATTTTTTTTCTTCTTATAAAGCCTTAGAGATCCGCCCGTTTAGTAGTTTAGGGTTAAGTTATGATCGTTGATTTGTTTTTAATATATGATCTAATGGATGATATTTATCTTTAAGCCATTGGATGATTCAATTTACCTCAATTACATCAGGGTTAAGTAGAAGGTTGTGATTGAGTGAATTGGATATACGTGGAGGGTTTGAAAGGAAAGTTATTGCCGAATAATTGAGCTATTGATGGCACAGAATGCCGAAAGAAAACCTATGAAACTACTTTGAGACCAATACTCTTAGGGGAAAAATACGTCAGTAATCTTTCGGGGCTTGTTTAGATCTAGATTGTAAAATTTATGGAGGAATTAACCCTTAAATTAATAAAAGTAATTCAAATCTCTTTAGAGATTTTTTAATCACTAGTAATCTCGATAGTGTGACAGCGTCCGCCTTTGCCGAAAGATTTTGTCCAAAGACTTACACATTTCAATTACCTTTTGGAGAGATGGCCATCACTCTTGATGAGGCTAGTAAGATTACAGGCCTAAAGGCAAGGGGTATAAGCCTGGATGCTGATTATTATGACATGAGTTGGGATGAGCTGTACAAGTTGTACCATGAATTTCTTGGTTGGGATGCATACAAAACTGAGTTGGAGTTTTGTCGATCCGTTAAAGATGTCGATTCCGTTTTCACAGATGGTGGGACAAATAAGAAGAATAAGAAGATCAAGCTAACTAACTTGAAAAAGGAATTTGAGAACACAAAGGAGAAAGTAAAGGAAGGGCTGTTGGTAATGGATGAGATCAAAGTGAAGCAAACCGGAACCTCCTACTTGCTTTATACTCTTGGAAGAGATATCTTTCCTGACACTATCGGTAACAAGGTGAATGCTTATTATCTCCAATTGGTAAAGAATATTGCTACCGTTAACAAGTATGCTTGGGGAACGGCTTCACTAGCTTACCTGCTGGACCAACTTGCGGGTGCCAGCAGGTAAGCATGGTGAAGTTCCCTCTAATGGGTTTTGGCCAATTCCAAAATTAGGTAAGCTTGAAGAGGATGTCGAGTGGGTTGATACAGAGCCAACAACAGCAAGGTACGAGTATGAGGACTCTAAGAAAAGGAACAAAAAACAGTTGGTGGAAAGTTTGAGGGAGAAGTTAGATACAATGGTGTTGATGACGTCCTTTTTCAACCATATGTGAAGAAAGATGAAGAAGATGAAATTGTTGAAGATGAGGATATGTCGGTGGCTATGTACCATGGTCCATTGTTTTATCCCGGTGGTTATGTCATATACAATCCTCGGCGAATACTCCATCAATCAGGATGCATCCAAAAGGTTCCTTTGTTTGACAAGAAATTCAGGTTGTTGCCAAAGGGTGGTAATGGAACTAAAAGCACCACTTCATCATGGGAACCAAAGTATGATCCCGAACCTACCCTTGAGTATTGGAGGACTTTAGATAATAACAAATTAGATGTTGGCATGTTAGTACCTTTAAGTGATGATCCATGTGAAGAGGATCCGGGCTACATGGATTGGTATAACCAGATTTCTCATCCCTTCATTATCAATAAGAAAAGTCAAAAGAAAGCTGATAAGGGGAAGGCGAAGGAAATCAAAATATCTGCCAAGTCTACTTCCGAAGAAATAGTGATGGCTTTCAAGATAATGGTAAGAATGATTTCACTTTATACTCTTGCATATATTAGTTCATAGTAAAATTGTCTTGGTACTCACGGTTGGAAGTTGTTGTCAAATGAAAATAGGTTTCCGCGGGTCGGGAGATGTTGAAAAAAATGAAGACCAAACTTGGTTGCAAAAAACCTATGATTGTTGAAGAACAAAAATACCTCTACAACAAGTGGGATGCAATTATAAACAAAGGACAAGGACCCGAGGAATCTGAAGTACCCTCACAAAGTCCTACCACTAAGAGGTCTCGACAAGTTGGTGAAGGTACAAGTGGAGGTGGTACTAGCGGCCCATCCGGTAATAATGATGCGTCGGAAGATGAATGGCAAGGATGAAGAAGAGGTGGTTGTGGAACTAACAAGAAGGGTCGTCGTTAAGTGCAATTTTAAGTTTGCAAGTTCTTTTTAATGTTTTCTTAAGTATTAAGTACACTTTGCAAGTTATTTGACTTTTATGTGGTGAACTATATTTTTAATGTTTGCGTAAGTGCACTGGATTCGTGTTATGGAGACCTTGAATTTCATGTTTTGAATCGATAGCGTTATAGTTAATAATTTTAAGTAGTTTTCCTGGAAATTGTATAGTTCGGCTTAACATGTAAATTGTGTTGCAAGCCGAATCATCTATTCCTAAGGTTCGGCTTGCCCTATAATTTTTGTTGTAAGCCGAATCTTGTATTCCGAAGGTTCGGCTTGCTCTATAATTTGTGTTGTAAGTCGAATCTTGTATTCCAAAGGTTCGGCTTGCTCTATGATTTCAGTTATAAGTCGAGGCTAAAAAATCACTGTTGGCATGTATAGTTCGGACGACATCTCTCCGCTATGATGCGCCGAACCTGTAAAAATTTTCAAATTTTTAAAAATATAGCTGTTTCTTATATAGATTCGGCTTATTTGGTAGAATTCGTATAAGCCGAATTCTTTGATTTTTCACGGAAATCTAGGGACGACTATTTTGATTTGATGAATATAGCCGTTGCAAATTATATTATATATAGACCTACATGTCTTTTCATTTTCTTAAACACATATGCTCAAAAAATGGCACCCCCAACTCCTAAGTTTACTCTAGAAGAAGATTTATCTCTTTGCACTAATTATGTAGCATACTATCCAAATAAGGGTGAAGAACGATGAGTGAAGGGTCTGATGAGTATGTACTACTTGGTTAGAATTCATGAAGCCTATTGCACGGAAATAGGTAATCCTCAAAACCGGGATAGTGCGACCTTGTTTTGCCGAATTCAAAGTATTAAGAGAAAAGTCACTGACTTCATAGCTTTATATCGGGTTGTGAGTCGATATTGACTCAAGGGTGAAACAAACTATGGGATTGAAGTTCGAGCTCTAGAGGAATGGAGACGATGGAAAGGAAAGAATTTCAAATACAAAAATCACTACCACATTCTTAGAAGGTTTCTCATTACCCGTTTAGGATAATAGAAATTTATTGTAAGGCTACTATGTAGCGGGGATGTAATCCACATTTTCTATGAATTTGAAAAGTCTATTTGGAATGATATAATAATTTTGTGTTCATGAAACATTCCAGGTTCGGTTGTCTATGAAATATTGTTAAAAGCCGAACCTTCCAAACAAACTCTAGTTTTTAAATTTTTGTCAGGTTCGGCTGTCTATGAAATACTGGTACAAGCCGAACCTTCCAAACAAACTCTGAATTTTATTTTTTGTTAGGTTTGGCTGTCTATGAAATACTGTTACAAGCCGAACCTGACAAAAACTCTGGTTAGTTTATTTTTGTCAGGTTCGGCTGTCTCTGAAAACCTATTACAAGACGAACTGTATCCTGTGTTGATGATACATTCCATAACCAAAAATTAAATCATTCAAGTTTTTCATTTTGATGGGTACATGTAATTGGAATTCATCCTCATCATACACGAAAATCAAAAGACACAAAATACGCTGATAAATCCATAAAATGTTTTTATGGAGATCCTAAACGAATCTCATCCTCTTCACTAACCTCTTTCGCATCATCTTCACTAACCTCTTGTTCATCATGTTCATCCTCATCACTTGAAAATTCAATTACTTCTCCACTTGGTATCGAAAAATTCAAAGCTTGCCAAAGATTCATTTCTATTTCATAATTTGCACACCAATCCATTGCATAATTATTTTCAAATTTAGGCCAAAAGGCTAAAGGCATCAAGGGTGGTAATGGGCAACCGGTTCTAAGCTTGAGGCCGATAAAATGACAACATTTAACAAATGAAATAACAAGTCTTCTATCTTTTTTACCATCATGGCAAGGTCTTGTTGGAGGCGTGTAAGTAAAACTATTACCTGTCCACCCGAAACAATGTACAATGCAATCGAATGCCTCCACTATTAAAAACCCACAAATGGGCATTGTCATCCAATGTTCTTGGGTGATTATTGAATCCCCGTGTAAACGACGTTCGAATGCAATGTAATCTGTTGCCACCCCTACATCTCTTCTTGGACCTCCTCTCATCATTGTCTTGTAAAATTCTTTGTTCCGACGTAGGGTTTGTAACAATCGTTGCCTAATATAGTTGACTTCATTT